>JARWMC010000005.1:13600000-14200000 GCA_029959065.1 Colias behrii | reverse complement strand
GTCTCTTTGAATGTATTCATATGTAGGACCCGTTTTAGGTTTAAAGAATCATTTATTCTCATTTAAAGACTTAAAGCTAATTACATGAGAATAACATAACAAAGTAAATAAATAATCTAAAGTTTTAACCTTTTATTACATGAAATAAAACATTTTTAACATATCCCCTGAATTTGCGAGGAAATTTCATAACAATTAGTTGAATTGTAAATGAACCGGCAAGGTCAAGGGTTACCCGTTACAACATAAATGTTTGTGGCGAAAATTTCTTTATATGTTTGCCAGCAATATCACAATTATACTATTTCTGTTAATATAAAAAAGGTGAATTTTTACGATATAAGTATTTGAATTTCATTTTCATTTTTTTTTACTATTAGGTAGGTAAAATGACTTAAGAATTACGATGGAATTGGTAGACAAATAGTTTTGAGACTCGATTACGGAATATTTTTTTTATAATTAAATTGCAGTTATTGTTCAGACTTCAGACAGAATTCCCAACATTTATACACAGAGCCCAGTACGTTGGTAACAAGAAGTTTACAGTTCTAAATAAAGAAAAACTTAGCTTTGTCACAAGACGACGAAAAACAAAGCCTTGGAAGCGGTTTGACCTCACTTTGGCTAAAAATGGAAAAGTTAAATAGTTTTACGTAACGTTTACAAGTGGGATTAATTAAAAAGTTACTCTAGTGTGTAATACAATTTTTTTAAACGCTAAAGTTATATTTAGTAATCAGATAGTTTTGTTTGCAAATAATACTTTAATCACTTAATCATTAGAGCTCATCTTCTCCTTGTACGACTTGAAGTGAGATTTAAAAATAAATTAACCAGAAAGATCTATAATTCTTACCTCTTTTCATATTAGTTCAGAAAAGAATAACCTATAAAAAGTATAGGTAAAACCTACCAAACAAATGCCTACATAATTAATGATCGAACAGCGAACTGCTAATACCACAGATCACAGAAACTAAAGGGCTAATACAATATATAACTAACGTAGTAATAGGTATGTAGTTTGTGTTTTAAATCATTGATGTAGTTGCCACTGCATAAGCTTCGTTCTGGAGGCGTGTAAATATTGTTTGTTTTATTATTTTTATTTGTGTATAAATCTGGCACCCTTCACTAATATATAAACATAGAATCTGCGACCATTCCATTTGTCTGCACCGCGTATAAATTACATAAGGCGTGTATTCTTTGGGGTGACTACGAGTTGGTAAACAGGGGGATAAAAAATGAATATGTTGGCAACTAATTTTCCAACATTCTATTCATATTATATTCGATGCTCAGTCTCGTTATACAATAACTATTTTAATTATTTAATTTGAAGTCAGTATTTATACTTTGTTTCTGTTACAATGGCGTGGAAATTTATGTACCTACATCTTGTTTCTCGTAACTTACTTACGTAAAGTCTTACTCATGTTCATATCCATTCATATTCGCAAATATTCAGGTTTTTAATAAAAGAAGATCTTTTTAATTCATACCATACCATATCATTCCAAATAAATTGTTCCCAACTTTATCCCGGGCTTTCATCAACGCGTGGTGAGCAAGCGAAGGTGTGTACGGTCCGCAAATTATGACGGCACGTATAGGGTTGGGCGGAAATAGCCGCCGCTGCCTGTTTCCGGTCAGATTTGACGCTAGTTTTTTATCGTCAAATCACTGCGGTGTACGTTAATTATTTTTTCACGTGGTCATTTATTTTGTTAGGATTTCGTTTAGAGTTTTTGGTTGTTTTTATAAATCTGTTAAATCAGTGTTCCTGTTTGTAAAGTTCTAACGTATGTATGATCTAGTGATTTCCAAATACATACATATAAGTATATAGATGAAATCTTGTTGGAAGCCACTTTAAATAACGTCAAATCAAAATTCGAAGAGGATGAATCCCGACACGAAACATCTTTAATTAAATTAAAACATTTTATTTACGTATTTTATTTTAAAAAAGACTACACAACCGTTCAGATTTTCTACGATACCTCTAACAAAAACCTTTAAAGTTCTCTAGTGAGAAAAGTTGTCTTGTGCTCGCGAAGTATTAACTATAAGATATATCGTTAACGTTGTGTTTGTGTTTTCTTTTAAATGTCAGTGAATATCAAGGTTGGGGGAGTTTTTCCTTGGTATTTCCCCTTGCATCGAAATATATTATTGACACAATGTCATTAAAACCAAAATGAATGTCACATAGCAACGCTTGGAAAATTCACGTTTTTATTTGTTAAAACAATCGTGTGCCGGATTTTGGCTCAGAAAGTAAAAATATAGTTACTTAACTACACGGAACTTTAATTGGTCTGAATTAAAAAAAAATCAATCATAGCATAAAGTCTCTAGGAAAAATAAATAATACATAGGTATTAAGTACACTTTTTTCTTATAAACATTTATCGCGAAAATGAAAGTTTTTCACGTTAAAGTAATTAATTAGAGCGGACACATGAAATGCCAGCCGCCGCCCAGACTTTGCGTGATCTAGGCTTTACTTTGTAAGCTAAAAGATAACTTGTAGAGGCTTAACCATTCATGTCAGTGTTTATCACGCTTTTCATAATTAAACGCAAATAAAACATACGGTGTAAATTAATGACATCGTCTAATGGTCTTAGATGATATAAAAAATTATAGATATTAGGTATTAGCTTTCCGTACGCAGCTTCATTCGCTTTACATAGGATGCCGATGATAGGTAATATACTTAAACGCTCCTTACGAACCACGCTTCCTATTAGAATTAGTGAAAACCGTATGAAAAAACCTACAGTGATTTCTGAATCAATCGTGAACAGACATACGGGTCGAGCGGAGGACGATTTTATAGTAAGTATATATAAAATAGTGATGTAAATTTTATAATTTATTTAAGTAAGTGAGCATAGGAACGGGGAAGAAATAATTAAACTGAAACATTTATCCATTTCACAAGACCTACTTCAAAAGCAATATTAAAGCGTCAAATGATATTATAACAATAAGAACCTAGACACCTAGACCATCTGGTTCTGATACCATCGAGAACAGATGATCTACTTTTATGAAACTACGTGATAGCTCTGGGATCTTGAGATTTGTACTCAGTACTGTTGATTAATGTCAACACTATAACTTATAATAAAGGCTATTGAAGTAGTTCTTCGAAAACTAATCCTATAGCAATTACCAACATGCAATTCAAACTGAAACGTTTCATCAGATTATCTAAATATAACTAAGACTTTAGCTAACCAAATCTGAACATAATGTTTCCTTCACAATATATCATGTTTAAAGGCCTTTACATAGTCATGCTAAGTTGCAGTTATTCTGCTCTAATGAAAACCTTCTCTATAGTTAGATAAAGGCTTTAAATTCAGTACACGTGCGGCTGCGGCGTGGTCACGGTCATCATGAAAATGTAATCACAAGTTAAAATTAAATGTTATAGCGCGCTTTTATAAGGCGATTGTACTGTGTGCGTCTTCTTAATTTAATTTGTAGCAACTCTTACTCGTGCTGCAGAAAAGTACCCACTATAATGTATGTTAGTAAATTTTCTTATAATTTTTAACTTTTAGGGCTATCCATCGATCGTTTGGATTAGGTACTTATTCGAGGATTATACGAATAATTATTTGTACTCCACAAACTGTTCCAAAATTACCTATGAAAAAATAAATGCATCTGGAATTTTATAAGTTTTTTTTTACGTACTCAGAGTATGCAAAACTATAACCTCCATTGAGTTATAACCTCCATTGAGTTATAACCTCCAACTGTATATATTTTATGTTTATGTAAAACCAAATATTATAGAGAATGATATTATATGAATAATACACTATACTTATACTTACTTTAAGCATTGTTTGTAAGAGTGACTGAGTGAGTCACGGCGTTCATTGATAGAGCAGAGATAATGCAATATACCGACACATGTAGATACTTCAATATTATACGACCAATATATCCTTTATAGGTTTTTTTATCGTGTTACTCACCCAAAGGTACAGAAAGTCGCAGGTAGTTCTTAACATGGCGCCACCAGATCGGCGGCGTGATAAGTCTTTTTACATCATTCCATTTTACACTGAAACTCCCTTGTTCACCTGCAATATTGTACAAGGTTAGTTTTGTAGAGAAGCTTCCGAAGTATTGTAACTATGTAGCGACCGTAATCCTACATTACGCTTATTAAGATTATTCGACATTGTCTATACTCTACTCTATTGTAATAAGTACAACTTCCTATGTACTTAAATTGGCGTTTGGGTTCCATATACGTAATGATTAATACTAGTTTCATAAATGCAAAAAGATACATGAATTATACAAAGTATATAATAAATATAATATACACAAAAGTATTAAGTAACTAGGTAAACTATTAACTTAAGAAATTGAAGAAATGTAGAGCCTAGTGCAGAAACTTATTGAAAAACCAACTGAGTGAGTTTATATTAAAATTTGCAATAATTCTAAACCACAAAGTTGCCTATAGGTAGGTACATAATATTCATTATAAATCAAAATACTTTTGCATAGTTGTGGTTTCAAAGCACCGTTAAATTAATCAATTAGTGTAGGTAAATTAAATTGTAACCATTTTAATTAAAATGTGAAAAGGAATTTTACTCAGAGTATATTTTATTACAAAGACAAATAATGTTACACTTTATAACATCACATACGTAATTTTCCTGTAATGTGAATAACTAATTGCTCGCATCCAACCTTGAGATTTAGTGAAAATACGGCATTAGATACCAATTATTTACCTCGTTTATTTCTCTTTTATTACTCTTTCCTACTTTGAGAATGTAAATGAAACTCTCAGTATTTGTATAAAATAATAAGTTCTGACAGAAAATAAGGAACCGAAAAGTGAAAACACCGAAAATACCTAATAATAATAAATTCTGATAACGTGATCTCTATCATTTCTTATCTCACAAATTATAAATGAAACAACTCACCTTCACCGTCGAGATCTTCATAGCCCTCTCTCAAGTCCCTCAGAGGAATCATCACAGTTGTTAAACTAAGTTAATTTGTTTAGTAAATAAATGCATCGCGTTGTTTCGTCGACAGCCGCGCCGCGGTGCGACTACCGGGAACTAATTGATAAGCCCATACAGTTATCTCGCAAAGATAACTCACTGGTGTCTATTATATATTTACCAGACGATTTGATATCGATATTCGGTCATTACTATCTGTGTTCACTTTATTTGCATATCTGATGATTACATCTCTATAGGTTATGGCTTAGTGTGTAGTGTAACCGAGGTAGAAGAAATTGAGGGGCGTGTTATGAGTTTTAACAAACTTTTTTCTGAACCAAGGCATCGTATATTACATCTCAAAGTTAGGGAATAATGTATTAGAATGATAGAGATGGTTTACTAGTTTAGTAGTGATGATATACTCATATTATAATTAAGGCCGCAAGGCACACAGAGGCTGTCGCAACTAAAATTACGATACAGTATACACACACAATATTAACTTATATTTTCATGAGATATTATAATGGACTATATTAATATAATAGTCTGTCACCCAGGGAAGTGTAGCTTCCAATAACAATGAGCGAATTATTCAAATCAGTTTCGTAGTTTCGGAGCCTTATCAATGCAAACAATGAATCCTTTGCTCTATATAATAATTAGCTAAGATGAGCCGTAGAAACAATCTCATTAAGTTTTTAAAAATTGTATAAACGACGGTGATAAAATTTGAAAATTATTATGATAACTGTAACGGTGCATTTAGACCAAACGAACATAGAGCTAGAGCTAGAGCAAGAGCATTCTTTCGTGATCTTATAATGTAAACTGTAAACGAAAACTCGTATTCAATGTTCATTGCACTGATTGCACTATTATAATATTTTCGAACGCACTAAAAACAACGAAAGAATGCTCTACGCCTGTTTATACTAAAATAATTTTGACATAGTGAGATTAGAATGAGCCTTCGCTCGTTTGATCTAAATGCACTGTAAGAAAATGCATTCTGAATATATACAAAATTACTTTCAGTTCGGGAATCGAACCCGGACATTTTGAAAAATAAACTGTTAGGTATTATTTTCTTTATACATATATATTGTGTAGCCATCGATGTATCTTAAAACATCAATTATGGTAGGTAAATAATACTATGAAACACGATGTTTAACCAATGTAGGTATTCACAGCATTTTCATAACATTTAATTTACTTTTTAGTAGGTGTTAAAAATGACTGCCCTATTATTTTTAGGCAAGAGTGTCTATTTCAAGGATATCGAACTTTGTCATCTTATTACATTACTGGGATTGAGGTAGGTATACAATCTATACTAATATTATTAAGCAGAAGAGTTTGTTTGTTTGTTTGAACGCGCTAATCTCGGGAACTACTAGTCCGATTTGAAAAATTCTTTCGGTGTTAGATAGCCCATTTATCGAGGAAGGCTATAGGCTATATATCATCACGCTAAGACCAACAGGAGCGGAGCAATGCGGGTGAAACCGCGGGGAACAGCTAGAAGAAAAATAAAACAACAAATAGATTCAGAGTATTTATTAACAAAATCACCATGCCTAGTGCATCACATACATAAAGCAAATAAAAGTCAGTTACACTGAACATTTTAATACAATACCGCTACTGCTATATTTCGGACGTGATTTCAATTACTTATTATTAAAGGTCAATATTTTGTACGTAGGTACACGATCTTTTCTTGGTCAATTAATGGTATCTTATATTATAATTGGTATATTTAATGACATAGTGAGTTCTTAACTTAAAAAAATTATGATGCAAATTGCAAATGTTTCGAGATTTGTCTAAGAAAAATAAGTTAAAATTCATATTTAATTTGATTTCTGATTGATTAATATTATAAACCTAGTAGAATATATTATCTTCTGACTTAGAAAGTTATTCTTTATCATAACTGCAATTTATTGAAAATATAGGTATGGTAACCAAGCTTATGGATGTGATTTTTCTGTATTTAACTACTTTTTAGAACGACTTTACATTCTTGCTGTAGCCTCAATCGTTACAAATATAATTTAATTCTACTTTTCAACATATTCATTATTTATTAATAATATAGATAAAACAGCGTTATAACTAGAGAAAGGGAAAGCTTTATTTGTTATGCAAGATAACTATATAAGCTACAATGCTGGCCAATCTAGAAGGAACACACAACAATATTTAATATTAATGGAAAAATAACCTTAGCAAGAATGTATAATCTTTCTTACATTGAACCAATTAAATTAAATAAAACACTTACAAATAACTAACTAATACTGTTATTATTTATTAACGGGGCAGTGTCTTCGCTCTCTGATTTTTCGCTGTCACTCGTCACTGCAAACAAAAGTATAGGTAATGTTGGATTTTTATTAATTAAAATTTTTCTAACGATACATGCATGTTAGTAAGCTGAGAGGTAAAGATTTGGAGCTAGCGCGCAAGAGCAACTTTTGTCTCCGCAACTATTTTGTCTCTCCCATCAACTCTATGGGCTAGTAAGAAAGTGCGCGCACGTAGCGACGCAACTCCCCATAGAGTTGATGGGAGAGACAAAATAGTTGCGGAGACAAAAGTTGCTCTTGCGCGCTAGCTCTTAAAAGATAATAGTTATTACAAAATAATATTGGGTTATACGTCATATAAAAAATATTTTTAAAATACATCGCATTTTTATTGGCTCTTTTAACGATTTACACTTTTTAATTCAATTTTAACAATAAAAAAAGAGTGTGTGTGCCGAGCACACATGTCAGAAGTAAAACGTTTTTTGGCAAGATTTAAAGATCAAATCCTAGCCTTACTCCTTGACAGAACGGTATTGCCATAATGCGGCCTTGAAATTTTACTCTCAACGCGCCTACAGAAGTTTCACTTCAAAACATAGTCCCATTAAAAATGCGATTTGTAACAGGTTTTACAATTGCTACAGAATATAAAATAATTTTCTAACTATAGGTGATAATTATATTGACCCCAATTTTACTTAAACCAAGTTAAATTGCTCGTTCTTATTGTTCTAGGACTATTATTTTACTGGAATTTATGCCAAAATTTGTGGCTGTAGGATGAAAAGTATCAATCATTCACAGGATTTCGTACTTTTAGTAAATGTACTGACTGACAAAATGTACTGTTAGGTTGCATTGTATAATATCAGTAGTTCTTTATATCCTACGAAAGCCTTTCAAATGACTTATACATATCCTTTCCTTTAGTTAGTATCGTCATTCAAAACGCTTACGTAGCTACATTTTTCCAAAACATAGAGGCCCTTTAGATAATTTTAATGTGTTGTGGGACACCAGCCGCACCTGCCCATGAGTACACTATAGATATAAGGCCGTGGGCAGTACGCGGCCGATGTTTACCTATTACGAGAATATATCTTAATTTTAATGGGGTCTATATTATTAATCAGTTTAATCCATCAGGCCCCGGAATCACAGACACAATAGAAAATCTATTGTGTCGTGGCCCGATCGGGCCGTTTGGGGCTCAATGGGTTAAAATCAATGAATTCGAATAATACAAAGGTAATGTCAACAATATCTGCATGCCTCTACAACTGAAGGAATGTAATTTTGACTGTACCAAATCGTAAAAAATGTAAGTATCATAAATCGGTATGAATAATAAAATCAGGGCCAATAAAGTTAATACTTTATTATAATGAATATACTTAACTAACTACATAACAATTAGCTAAAACAAAGCGCAAAGCAGCACTAACCTTAGCGTCCACCATAGCATTTCACTCCTAGCTTTTAGACAAATTATTATTTTAGTTTTATATTCATTATTAAGGTGTATATGTATACGTATATGTATAACGTATGTACGTTCAAATAAATTAAGTATTTAAGTAACAAAAGCATTGAAATAAATGAATAACTTAATTTAAAAGGAAACTGTCAAATATATTTCTTGTTTGAAAGCTTATAATGTAAAATGGTTTATGACATCAGTATGTAAACACCACTGATAGCGCTGTAATAAAACAATATTTAAAATGTACATACGCTTATATTTCACATAAAAATACACTCCACTATACTGTTACAGTAACATATATTTACATCACACTTCACCTATCAAGCTAGCTTGGAAGAGAAATACTCAATTTAATAAAGCAGAGTTCCCTACTGAGCAAACACTGTTTTATAGATAACGGTTTAAAAACGCGTCAACATTGAATCACGCTCTAAAGCCGTTAAAAAATAAGCTTCAATATTCAAAGGAGAAGTTATACATTTTTCTGTTTAACAATATCAGATGAATACAATGTAATAATTCTTACAATTCAAACAAAACATCATAGTAATGGTAAAATATTTGTGTAACACAATATCTGCAATAATAATGAGTTGATTTTAGTTAAGATTAAGTATGAGAGACAAGCGCTTCTAGCGTATATACTACATATAATAATACATAAATACAGACAAGGTTAGCCGACACCACGCTTGAGTATTAACTATTAAGTATTAATTTATTTGTATTTGAAAATGAAAATGTTAGAAAGGAGATAAGATTGCAAGTCTTACACACTATTAATTTTAGTGTGAACCACATACTTGCTAGAAATCTGTATGCAAAGTTCAAATTACAAATAATTATATTGAATTGAATGTACCAATTTTGTTGGCACGCACTGTACATGCAAAATTTAAAGCATATACATGGCTCACACTAGAATTAATAAATATTTGGCGTTATAAACTAGCTTAATATTCCTTAATTACAAAATTGTCTACATTGTGATATTTAGCGACGGATAATTGTTCTATCACGTGTCATCTTTTAAAAACTAAAACTTGTGACTCGTGAAAATTTTGTATTTCTACAATCTAATTTTTAAATACTTCATTTTGATATTATTACCGATATTTTATTTTATTTCAAATAAAATTAAATCTTACACATTGTCTCTTGGAGCAATAATATATATATTAATCTCGATTACAGTTCAATAAATTTTTAACGATTAACTTTATAAGTAGTAATTTTTAAACAACAAAATCTCTAATGTAAGGACAGTTCCATACTTGATTTAAATTATGAAAATTTCACGAGTCACAAGGTACCCACACGACTTACTGCACAAAACTTCCTATGTATATTTCATGATTACCCTTGGTGAGTTCCCAATCTAGAAACCAACAATTTCATTATTCCTATGAACGTTTATTTATTATATTTCTTTACATTTTGGCAAAAGATTCTTAATAACGGTAATTTTATATCACAAACAACATTTAGGGAAATACGCAAGCGAGATAAATATTGGTTTATTACAATTGATCATGGACAAACTTCTAAAAATATTTACATTTGTTGCGGGTAGTCATGAAAAATCAATTTCCGTATACCCACATTTATAGTCATAATGTGAACGACATTTTTTGATGCTAGTTTATTTACTGTCAGTATAACTACGTTTAAACCCTATATTTTGTTACCTACAAAAAATATAACACTTAACAATAACATAACAGAAGCCGTCAAACGCATTTCTGTCATACGTTAACAATCAGACAAATATTATAATGTAAATATTAACCCCATTCCAAACCGTCAATTACAGTTATATTTTACGTGTTTATAATAATTTTAATGAAGTAATAATAGTTGTAACACCTGTATTCGAAATGGACATGTATCAACTATGAAGGCAAAGTTCATGTGGCTCGTATTACGTATTTAAATGGTCAAATCAGAACATTACACGAACGGTATATTGGCTTATATTGTGTTATACGTGACTGGTATACTAGCAACACAACACAACACGACAGAGCATAGCAAATGATAAGTTATATAGCGAATTTACTGGGTATTTGTTCATTTTATTGTGTTGAAAAACTTGTATGAATATTTGGAAAAATGAAACCTATTGGTATACTGTACATTATGATATATTAAAGGGAAGCTATTTATTCAATTTGCAAATTACGTATAATACAGTACTGGTATACAATCGCACAATACATACGCACCTAGTAGAATACGCGTATATTACGTCATTGGTCTACTTGCCTATACGCGCCCAGTATAACACACATTACGCCATACTCATACAAGTCTAGTATAACACGCGTGTATTACGTCATTGGTATACTTTACGCGCCTAGTCCAACGCAAACACTTTCATTTCCACTATACACTGGTGTGCAGCCCTCTAGTAGAGTACATATTAAATCAGAATACTTGCGCAGGGACATGTTTTTTTCCAATTATAACCATTAATTTATTTCCAACCAGTTTCTAATATAGCAGTATACACGACCCTTATAACACATGTCTTTAAACGTAACACACATCTTTACACGGTCCGCTACCCATTGGGCATTATCTACAGGCAGTATACACGTGTAGTAAATAACTTTCTAAGTGTGCGGCCTGCGTCTATCGTTATCAGCAGTGGAATATATCAACAGTAACCAGTTTAATAATACGCATCGATTATTACCTTTCTACTATACCAGTATATACCTGCTTATAAAAATTGTCTCTGTATATGACTATACGCCCCTAGTATACCACTACACACTTACGAGCACCTACACACGTGTAAAACTATCTAAGTATGTGCGACAACAATTCGAGTCCATTATTATGTTCCTAGTATACCAGTTCACTGTAGTAGTATACACATCTTTACGTCTCTGCCCACGCGGTTAACACTGCCTATGCACTGCCCAGAGCCCATTGGCCAGTACGTATAGGCAGTATACTCGTGTTGACGCGTCTCGCGTGCGTACCATTAGCGTCGGCGGTCATGTTACAACAGGGACGAATTCAACTTCTTTACAATTAGACTCATTGTTTTATTTGTTACCAGTTTTGTTACATTATTATGCTAGTATACCAATACACTCATACGCGCCCAGTATAACGTCATTTGTATACGCGTCCAGTATACCACGCATCTATACGTCACTGCCCACGCCTATAGACTGCCTGTTAGCCAAAACTGACAGGCAGTATACAAGTATACTATCTAAGTGTGCGTTCTGCGGGCGGGCGTGTTGACAAGTCTCGCGTGCGTACCATTAGCGTCGTCCGGCATGTTACAACCGGGACGAATTTAACTTCTTTACAATTGTGACAATTTAACTTTTGTAACCAGCACACACGGCCAGTATAACACATCTATACGTCTCTGCCCACGCGGGCAATGCTGCCTACACTCTGCCCACACCTACACATGTGCTATCTACGTGTGCGCTCTGCGGGCGGGCGTGTTGACGCGTCTCGCGTGCGTACCGTTAGCGGCGGGCTTGGCGCGCGGCGCGCTGATGCGGAAAAGCTGGATGTGCAGGTGCTCGCAGATCTCCAGGCAGATCTGCCCGCAGTACCGCACCAGCTCGATGCACACCCACACCTGCAATGAATAATAATAAAATATTTTTATTGGGTTCACCACATTAATACATAAAAACAAAAATAATAAATAAACACAAACACACAAATTACATTTCCCGCCGCCGGAGGCCCCAAAAGAAAACTCAGATTTACTTAGAACTACATTTAATAACTAAATTGAGACTTTTACACCCATGTCTGCACGATGCAGACCGGAGTTAAAGAATGAATTTATACATTTTAATAATTATAAAGACGTAAGCTTGGATGCTAACTCAGGGAAATCGGACCAACATTCTATTCCCGTGCGAACGGCGTATTCATCAGTTTCGTATGAAGGCAGGGCCGTAACTCCTCTCGCCGAAGTTCAGCGACCATTTTTGAATTTTGTGAAAAAATGTTGCTGGGGCTCATCTGCTCATCTGTGGTCTTCTATATGCGATGTGTCGATCTGCGTCACATCATGTATCAAATGGCCAAAATTAAGACTGCACCAACCAGAATTATGTATATAGGGATAGTGGTTTGATATATTACAGGATCCTTTTCTATAGCGATAGGGGTTTGCATTAAAACTTGCTATTGGATTTTGTGCAAATCTTCCAAATTAACTGAGTTGAGAATTTCGTATCTTGTATATTTATTTCTATTAATGTCCTTGATATCTGTACCGCTTATCTTCAGTCAGTGGCTGTTCCTTAATTTTGTCATTTATATTATAGATCTTGAAATTCTCCGATTCGAACATACATCCAGTAGGTATAGTTAATAAGAATGTACCTTGGAGTATCACGAAGTCCTCTTGTTGCATTTATAGTAAGATTTTAGATGAGCGTGGCAAAGATAGTATGTAATGTCGTTCATCTAATTCTTGCGTCGTTTCTTTTGAGAGTGAAATAACTGTCGTCTCGCAGGAACTATTTAAGGTTTGATTCTGAATCTGAATGAAGTCCTGAATACAGTCCGGCTTCGTCTGAATTTGATTGTTTTTAGATTCTCAGAGATACCAGATATTATACTTCGGGCATTCAGCCTCTATGTACAAGAATGAGTTACTGTTAGTTGCTATATAGGGATAGGAAGGGATGAGGGCCTGCCTATTCTTATTTGGAAAAATAGCTAAATTAAATAAATCAAGAATATCTGTAGAAACTAATGGAAATTTAAAAATTATTACAATTTGCTTACTCGAAAAGTAGTATCCAGGCTTAAGTATATTATAAATTATTCCCTATCTTTTAATTTTAATATTTGATTCTTATCATAAATGTTACCTAATTTCTTAATCATCTTCCTAACTGTTTCCATATAACTAACATAGAATGATGAACTTAACGTATTTATTAAGATTATTGTCATTAAATTTTTTTTTAGAATTGAATTAATGTGAAATTAATTTTCTTTTGATTTTCCACTATTTTTTTTAAAGCTTTAATGAAATTGTCATATTTTATAGCATCTATGTAATCCAAATTAATACCGCTAATACCTATGATGATCGATCCTAATCTTCACAGTAAAAGCACAGTGTGTAAAGTTCGGATCATATGTATACGAATAATTCTCGGAATAAAAGTCAGGGCCGTACTCAGGTGGATATAATTCATGCATATATTCATTTCACGCATTTTCAAATAATTTTGTGTTAAAGGTAAACCTAGAACGGGTTTCGAATTACTTAAATGCTTTTCTATCATTTTTACTAATTATTAAAATTATTTTTATTCTGTAAATTAGATGCATTTAATTCTCCGTACAAAAATTCTAATGATTAAATTAAATTGAATGAAATGAAAAATTTATTTGTCACAATTTTTAAACGTTTTTTCAATTGAAATCGGCCGCATACATTGAATTCTTGAACCTGAGGCCTCCTATAAACCACGAATAAAAGCTTGTAGAATTTTTTTTTTATATAAAGTGTACTTTTTGCCTCTGTGATGGTTACAACCGATTCATGGTTACAACCGAATAACCGATGCCAAATCATTATATAGAGTGGTTTTGTCTATTTGATCCTGAAATTATTTATTAATGGATTTGAATGCCTACTCAATTTTGGGCATGAAATTTTATTTAATTTATCATTGATTAAGAAATTAGGCTATTCACTACCTTCAGCATTAACTTTATAATATAACTTTACAATCTAGTTAATCTAATTAATTTTAAACTAAATCTCTAATATTATTTAAAACTAGTCTACGAGCAGCCTAACTCAATGTAGGTAGTGCTCTTGGGAATTTGACTTTCACGGATGGAAAATCATGGAAAGGAAATTAGGACTAAAAAATATAAACTAGGAAGCAACACAGAACTATTCTATGTACTTACCAATTAATCTGGTTACTTTTTGGGATCGATGTTTGATTTAGCCTCCAGGCCGCAGAAACCGTAGATTCTGGATCCTCGTAGCGACAGCGAGGTCACTATCTATGCCACGTTTTTTGAGGATCCTACCGACTGCGCCAATTACATTTCCCACCGCCGGAGGCCCCAAAAGAAAACTCAGATTTACTTAGAACTACATTTAATAACTAAATTGAGACTTTTACACCCATGTCTGCACGATGCAGACCGGAGTTAAAGAATGAATTTATACATTTTAATAATTATAAAGACGTAAGCTTGGATGCTAACTCAGGGAAATCGGACCAACATTCTATTCCCGTGCGAACGGCGTATTCATCAGTTTCGTATGAAGGCAGGGCCGTAACTCACAAAAATATAATACACAAAATCATATTATGTAAAAAAAGAGAAAAAAATAATTTATAAATGGAAACATATAATGTTTAACACAACGAGGCAGTAAAAATAAAAAAGAGCGTGTGTGCCGAACACACGTGTCAGAAGCGAAACTTCTTTCTTTTCTTCTTCTGCGAAGCCACACATATTCGCAAAACAGCGTACAATGGTACAGCTTGTATTCATTGACTATTGGATCAAACACTCACGGTACACAGCCAGAGCACATAGTACTCTGGTAGCGCGTTGTTGAAGTACTGATTGAGGAACAACATCGCCGGGCCGAGCATCGACCAGTCGTAGTAATCCATCTCGCTCTTTGTCATGTGCGCCACCTGAGATAGAAGATCAAGATTGTATAGAAATTATGTGTGCAAAAGTGGATATGGTAGTGGTATACCACTATTATAATAGTTATTGTGATATTTATAATCTTTTTTTAACTAAAATGTCTTTTTTTTGTATAATCTTTGTTCTTCATGGATGGTCGAATAAAAAATTAATTTTGAACAGGATTTCCATAATAATATACAAGTTTTCTCGTTTATTCCAAATCATATACTTTGAATGAACGAGAAAGCAGCTAGCCCAATTTCAAAAAATAATAATTTAATACTATGCTTTACACAAAACACTAAACCCTACTCCCAAAGCCTGTAGGTCGTAGGACATCTTACAAAAACTTTGCTAGAGTTTACTCACCACGAGCCGATTAGTGACTTTAGCGGCGACCATCCCGAACGCCAGTATGTACAGCGCCGGGTGGTTCTCGTACACTTGCGACTCGCTCTTCTGGAAGATGATAAAGGCCGGCACCACCACGAACGAGAACGGGATCACCGGGGACAGTATGCTCGTGCCCTATGGAAGGAGGAGCTGTAACTTCGCCCTTAACTACACCTGGTTTATAGCCTGTGACTTCTGAGTACAAAGGTTTGGGTTCTTGATTTAGGTAAGAGATTTTTTTAACAAACAATATAAAGTAAAGGAAAGTAGTGGTATTAAATACTTTGTATTCAGAAGACGAAAACTTTAACTTTAACAAATGATTATAGCGGCTAAAAACCAGGTATAAATAAATAAATGTAATCCAAAAATACATGCTGCCATTATATAACAAAACTTACAAAGCAAACAGCAAACTATGCATGCAAAGCTAGCCACTACTGACTACACATTGAGTACAATCAACACAGGTTAGCCACAGACAGTTACGGGGTAAGACAAGGACATGTTAACGTCGCGTCAAACAGTTAGCCGCTGCGCATGCGTTAAGTGGCGTCACGAGCACGTCAAGTCACGGCGAGCGTGACGGACGACGGCACGATGCTTATAAAACAAACTCTTACTGCGACCGTGGAGCCGTTTTTCCCAACTCCGCCGCGCGTTATGACCTTAACGTATCCGAAGACCAGGAAAACTGTCATCAGGACGACGGCGTAATTGGACAGCAGGTTTACGCTGATGTTTATGGTCGGAAGCTGATTACATGCGTTGATCGCGAACGGTCGGTGACATGCGAGTTAGGTCCGGCGGCGACAGCGTCGAAAAAAAAAAAAAAAATACACATGCCATTATTGCTAGAGTACTGAAGTAGCCGGTGGTGGAATGTGACATCTTCACTCATCCCCGCTCAAATAGGGACACAAAACCGCGTCACACAGCTCTTTATGGAGAAGCCAACGATTACTCCTGCTTTTGTATGAATGATTCTTTTCACTTGACATTTTTTCGGGGACGCAAACACTAGTGTGTAGATGGATACGCATTTGTACAAAGCCTGCCCACCACCTAAGAATCAGTTGGTGCCGGTGCGGTCTTACAGCGACGGTAGATCCGTTTTTCCCGCAGCCCCTAACGCGGAAGGTCGACAGGAAATTGATGATAAAATATAGTTGGCCGGCGACAGCTAGGGAGAATATTTTGAGACGCCACGGCACCTCTAGGCCCGGAATCTGTGACCAATTTGGATTTTTACAAGCTACATAGAGAACTTGACTTTATTATTTATCCTCAGTTTGATTAGGCTGTCAATAATTCAGTTTTTTAGGGAATTAAGCATCTCTACGATAAAACGGAAGTATCCGTGTTAAAAGAAAAACAATGGTGGTTAAGAGAACTCCATGACGTTAAATGGTTTGCGGAATGAGTGAAGACCCACATGAGCTTACACCCAACCACTTCGAGGTTAAAATAAACATAAATGACTTAAAATTTACTGACTCTTTTCTAGGTCCAGCTCGATATTCGAGCTCAACCTAGAAAGTACACAATCGAGTACATGCTATTAAAAAAACCCACATGATAAGCGACAAAACAAAAATGTTAAAAGAAATTATCAAATTGAAGCCGTAACAACTCCTGTACCTAATATACAGCTACACTTATACAAAATAACGTTTAGAAATTTAGTAAAAACTTAAAAATAACAAAACGGTAGTCACAAATACGTCAGCTACAAGGCAACGAAGCGACCATAAGTTTTAATCATAAATTATATTAATCTACCCTCAACACACTATGAGGATTAAGCCGAACTATCAAAGTCAACAACTAAGTCTACTATGGCGTGGGAGTTACGTCATATTTCAACAATTAGTAATTTCCAAGTCAAAATTCCCATATTCACAGTTTAAGTCTTTACAACGAACCAAAGTTATTTTTAAGCAAATAAAATGAAAAAGAAAAATATGAAGGCGTCAACTGAAAAACCAACAATTGATAAAATCAAGATTCAGATCTTTAAAGGAGATTTTCTATTCCAAATTTGGAAAACATAGATAAATGGTATGGTAAACAGGAGAACGCTAAATTAGCAGAAAACACAAATTATTTATTGGGATAATATTTCTGTAGTACCTACTACGTTTACATTTTGTCCCTTAATAATTCACAATGGGAATCATTTTAATTTAACCCAAAACGAATTGTCGTTGTCTCGAAAAAGGAAACCCAGTAGTGCCTATAAAGGAAAGTCTAAATATACCGTAAATTTCACCGTAAAGACCATAACATGTGTCCCATTAGTCCCATTATTAGTGCTAATTCCAACTACGTTTCCCACATCTAGACAGTGATCCCAGTTTTGTCTCCACCAGATATACCACAATATTGTGAGGAACACCAAGTTCCAATATAATGTAAGTTCTACATTTCCCAACAATGTTTTCACAACATCACATGCCTAGTGTCACAGTGGTTCATGGGAACCCTACTATGGAGTAGGGAACTACGTCTTGTCTACTATCCTAGTAGTACAACAATACGATTGATCTACTCTTTCACTACTTTCCACCTCATTGCTTTCATAACGATCAATTTTCTATCCCACTATTTTGTACCCCAATTTACAACACTCCGGCTTTGCGAACACACATTGTATTCAGAACACTGCTTGCCTATTATCCCAGTAGTGTAACCCCACTGCCCTATCATTATCTTCCATTGCTATCAAAACCCTGCCTGCCTATCATCCTAGTGGTGTACCCTCCCCACTACCCCTTTGCTAACTCCCTCTATAGATCTCTGCCTATCATCTCAGTGGTGTACCCTATCCACTATCCTTTGCTGACTCTCTCTGTAGAACACTACCTGCCTATCATCCCAGTGGTGTATACTACCCACTATCCCTTTCCTAACCTTTAGAACCTTCGCCTACTATTCCAGTGACATAATCCCACTAACTCCCACGCCACATGCAAGTGCTCACGGCGACAGTGGAGCCGTTCTTGCCGACGCCGCCCGCGGCGATGGCGGCGCCGAGCGAGCCCAGCGCGAGCGCCGCGCCGGCCAGCGCCGCGCCGCCTAGCGAGTAGCGCGCCTCCAACGACCCCACCTGGATCCCACCACCCCGTATCAACTTTATACCACCCAGCTATTTTTTTATAGCTATTTTTCCCATACATCGACTAATGAGATGTACAAGATATATCCAGATTTAAAAAATCCCCATTAGTCCTCAAGAAGCGCAACTCAGGGTCCCAAGACACAAGTATTTCACTTAGTTTGGGACCCACTGTCGTACATTTATTGTAAAACATAAATGGACAAATAAATTTATTTCATTTCAGTTTTCTCACAAACCTATCTGACTGAGAGGTTCAAGTTTTACACAGATCTAATCTAATATATTGTCATAAAAGCTTGATTCCTTTTGATTGTAAGAGGTGATCACACATTATAATCTACGGAATCGTGGATTCGTTTACCCATCGCTCTATTATGTGTTTAAAGTTTAATTCATAATGTGTTACGTGGAATTGAAATACTAATTTAAGTACTGGTCGCACCTTCTCATTTCCACTTAAAATGAATACAATTCATAAATTTCTTAGACTAATTCGTATAGGAGCTACCAACGTTGACAAGTGAGAATTTTAGTATAGTTGGTTCTTTGATATACTGTTCCTCTTGCTATTTCGGTTAGAGTCCGGGCTGTCTGGCTGGTCGCAGTGGTTGCGTTTTTTAGTGCGCATCTTATCTGCACAGGATAATTTCCTTAATTTTAAGTCATTTTTTAACGCGTAGTTTTTAATCTTTTGCCTTTAGATAGATCCATCAGACATAATTTTTTTATTGCAAGACGTTTTTTTTGTTGTTAAATAGGTGCCAGACGCAATTTTTTATTTCGTTTTTATAAAAAATTCAAATTATTTTAGAATGTCTGTAAATTTCATATTATGTTCTTCAAACATTATATAATCTAAAATTAATTAGCCAGACGCTAATTCGATTGTTAAGTATTAAATAATGTGTATAAATAAAAAAAAGTAATGAAGCATGCAGCTCATCAGCTAGTGTATTTTAATTATGTGACAGGAAATAATTGTAAGAATACAATATTATTTATATTTGTTCTTATAAATAAAAGTTAAAATGAAAAAAAAAAAACATAAAAGTGAAAAATAAATTAAAGTTACCATGTAGTTACATTGAGTCGTCTCAGAGGCCAAGACCCACTTTGGGGTTTCAGCGCCAGAGGAGTAAGTAAGTAAGTATGTAGTTACATTGAAAAGAATGCAATAAAAACTATATCGATGAAGGTTAAACAATTACATTGTTAAATTTAAAAAGCCATCTTCATAATCATCATCATCATCATCTTCCCTCTCACTGTCAGAATTATTTATGTTATCGTCTAAGGAATTGTTCTTGTTTTCCAATATTCCATCATCTGTAAACTAAAGAGAGAAACTAAGAAAATTAGTTTCAATATTGATGTACACACTTACACACACACAACACACACACACACACACCACACACGACACACACACGTGAACACACACACAATCGCATGTTTTAGTTTGTATTGAATTTAACTAAAGTAGTTAGCATGAATTTATATAGGTATACTAGCGGTCCGCCCCGGCTTCGCCCGTGGTACCTACATGTTTAAACTATCCTATCTCTCAAGTTGGATCGAACTGCACATGGTTTTTTTTTTTTTTTTTTGTGTGGTGTCTCTCAATGTTAGCCAGAAGGGCTTCTACATTTTAACGCGGACGCGGGGGTGAACTGAAGGTTCACCCTGGTAGCGACATGCACAAGGGCGTCCCCCCTTGACGGGGACCACGAACCTCGGCTTGGGCTGTCGCTTGAGTGGAGGAGGCCAGAAGGGCCCTAATCGGACGGGGCTGCACATGGTGTGCGAATTTTATTATAATCGGACCACCGGAAACCACTTAGGTTTAGGAGTCCTTTGAGGACAAACGAGATTTATATATATTAAGAATTAAGATTAATGAATTAATATTGTTATCATCATCACTACATAGTATAAAACAAAGTCGCTTTCTCTGTCCCTATGTCCCTATGTTCCTATGTCCCCTTAAATCTTTGAAACTACGCAACGGATTTTGATGCGGATTTTTTTAATAGATAGAGTGATTCAAGAGGAAGGTTTATATGTATAATAACATCCATTAAATAGTGGAGAAGTACTGTTATTTTTGAGGTTTCTAATGTGATGTCGTAAATAATTACATTTTTTCCACTTACAGTGCAAACGCAGGCTGAACCCTACGAGTTTTATCAAAATAATGTACTAACTATCTTACTAACTAACTTTTCAATGTGTACTTGAAAAGGTCTACAGAAAAGTCCGTGATGGTATATGTCTATCTCTTATGGATAACCCACAATAACTTTTTTTTGTCATTATTTTTTACGACAAATAATGGCTAATTTTCGAAGCGATTTTAACCAATACAGCATTAATCCTTAACCAATTAAAGACCTTGAATACATTGTTCATTTAATATAGATCTATATGGCCCTTTACACCGTATGATTTAAGTGAATATTTTCGAAGATATTACAGATTTAAAAGTTGCGGGACGTAGCGTTTGCGGCGGTACCGGCCGGCCGCCCGCGGCCCTTTTATATATTTTATACCCGTGCGATTAAGCCGGAGTAGGCCGCTATGTTTTTATATATGTTATGGACTAGGTGATTAATGCGGACATTATTTATAATGCACGAGCATTATGAATAATGTCTAGCTTTATTGGGCTAAGTGATTAATTACTATCTTAACTTCATTATTTATCACATTGCACGGTCATTATTATAATGCTACATGACAATTGGGCAATTTGATAATAAAGCTTGAAAAGTTGTCGCAAAGCTAAAAAGTTGTGTACCTCAAAATGCCATCACAGTGGCAGTTGTTCTAATAAATAAACCTGTTACTTGCTACATATTGTATAATTATTGTTTTCAATTTTATGTTCTATTTTACTTCTTTACATTTCGTTTATTAAGAGTAATTGCTAATTATGCCAAATAATGAGTCTGATTGCTTAAACTTTAGTTTATTTTATGTTTCATAATAATAAGTCATTTCTATAAAACAAAGGTACGTTGTGAAATTTTTGTTTTAAATTTAATTATATTTTATGTTATATTTTTAATATGACTTTCCTTAAGTTTTAAATGCAAAAACTAGTGGATTTTTAAGGTAGAAGTTCTTGGTAATTAATCCAAATAATGAGCCTGATTGTTTAAGTGGTTTAATATTTAGTTTATTTTAAGTTAAATGACAATAACAATAAAAAAATAGTTATTAAATATGTTTGTATTACTCTGCCCAAAAGGTGATGGGCAATATGTATAATGCCCGGTCAATTTGATTATTTGAATAATTATTATCAAATTGCACTCTCATATTGGGCATTTTTCATAATGACCGTGCATTATGTATACTGCCCAATTTATCACTTGGTCCATAACATATACAACGTTCACAGTTTTTCTGTAGTGTATTTAGTATCAGCATTGCACCCGTGCGAAGCCAGGGCGGGTCGCTAGTTAAGTAATAAAAAAAATTGTTTTGTATAGAAGATTGTTGATGTACCCTAATAGTTTATTTTTTAGCCTAAGGAATAAAATGTACCAATGAAAGGTACTTGTTCCCACAACACAGGGAATCCTAGAGTAGGAACAATTCAATTTCTATGCATCTTAAAATTTTAGAAAAAAAATGTTATTTTTTATTGTTATTTAATTTTCGCGGCCGACCCTTTCTTTTTAAATTTTTTTTTTTTTAATTTCAAATTTATTTATTTGTTTCACAATTTTTTACACCTCATATAAATTGTAGTAAATCCCTGGTTAACCCACTAGGAAAAACCTGTGCGGGGTCAACCAGTGACCTCCGTCGGCTTAGCATATTTTTAACAATATGATTTTAACAGTACATATTTAGAGACAGAAATTTTTATGTAGGTACAATCTTCAAACTTAGTTAGCCTTAACTTTAAAAAATAAATAAATATATAAATAAATAAGATTAATATACATATAATATATATAAAAATATTCATTATAAAATGGTTTCTTACAAGTTATCTAATTATGTGAGTATGTGTGTCTGTGTGTGTGAGTGAGTTTGTATGCGCTTGCGTGTACGTGTGTGTGCGTATGTATGTGTGTGTTTGTGTGATTTTTAGAGGATATCATACAAAATTTTTTCAGTGTCCTCATAGCTTAATCCTTGAAACCAGTCGTGTGATACTGTTCGAAGTTTGTAATTAGATAGATTAGATATTTTAAACTCCTTATTAGCAAAATTATATAAGGCGGGGCCCAAGAAATTTATATGATTTCTGCTTTTTTTAAGATTAGTTCTAGGAATAATAAAAACTTTATTCTTTTTACGCTTTGAAGCCAGGGTTAAGTCACTATTATCTCTAGGGAAACTATGCTGTTTTAAAATAAGGCTATGAAAGAATAGTTGTCGCACTGTGAGAACTTTAAATTCTTGATATAGGTCGAAGGTAGGGAACAGAAAAGGTTTGAAAGTAATAATTTTTAAGAGCATACGCTGAGCTCTTTCGAGACATATTAGACGCGTTTTTGCAGCTCCACCCCATGCGAGTATACAGTATCGAATGACAGATTCCCCCAAAGCCTTATATATTCTCATTTGAAAGGGATAGTCGCCAAGGTGTCTTATTGTTTTAAAGACCTTACCAAGTTTTCTGATCCTACCTGCGAGAGACTTAATGTGATGGTCCCACCTGAGGTGGTTGTCTATCGTTACACCTAGATATTTTATTTGTGCTACTCGCTCCAATGCTGCACATGAGCATTGATCCAGAGAAGCGCATCTATGAGCCTTAATTGTGAAATCGACATCCGGCTGTGTTTTAGTGGTCGTGGAAAAGGTGACATATTTCGTCTTGCTGTAATTCAACGTCAGCAGATTTTTGTCCAGCCATGAAATTACGGCATTTAGCGCGTATTCTGCGCTCCTCTGGACCAAGTCCCATGAACGGCCCTTTATGAGCAGGACTGTATCGTCAGCATAAGTGATTATTTGGCAGTTAGGGATGTTGAGGGAACAGAGATCGTTGATATATATTAAAAACAGGGTGGGGCCCAAAATACTGCCCTGCGGCACTCCGTATTCTATTTCTTGTACGTTACTGAGGGTAGAATTAATTTTGACCGTTTGTTTGCGCCCTGTCAGATAGGATCTAAATAAATTAAAGGTGTCTCCCCGAACACCAAGGCGTTCAAGTTTAGAGAGGAGGATTGGTACTGAAACCGTATCAAACGCCTTGGCTAGATCGAGGAAAATACCTACACATTTATTTCCACAATCATTATTCAGGTTAACGAAATTAGTTAATGCTTCAACTGCATGGCTGGTGGACAAATTTCTACGAAAACCATACTGATTTGCAGATAAAAAATTTTGCGAATTTAAGTAGCTGATCAATCTATTGTTTATAATGCGTTCTAATATTTTCGATAGGATTGGTAGAATTGCTATAGGTCGATAGTTATTGACTAAAGACTTATCTCCGCTTTTAAAGATTGGACGAACGATAGCATGTTTAAAATCGCAAGGAAATACACCTTCTTCAAGACACCGGTTAAAAACTCGCGTTAATGGTTGAATTAATAAGTCTATGTTATCTTTAATCACACGTGAAGGAATGTTGTCGAACCCTGTAGCGCAGTCATTGTTCAGATTCTTGATGATATTGGTAATTTCATTATTATCGGTGGGCATTAGATGGAAAGAATTTATACTATTCTCTAAAAGTGTGCAAGATCTGGCCAATTCGCTTTCTGTGCTATTTAATTTAAGTAAGATTTCACAAGCTAAACTTTTACCTACACAAGAGAAATAATCATTAACCATGTTAATTGATCGATACGTTTGAGAGTCGGTTGATATCAACTCGGTGGCTTCTACTCTGCTTTGTTCTAAATAACAAAAACGTTTAATGCATTTCCATAATAGCTTGGGATTATGTGAGTGTTTTTCGATTTCTGAACGTTCGTAAGCACGTTTTAGTTTTTTTAAGGTATTGTTGCAAATATTTCTATATTTTTTATAATCTGCCGAAAGAATAGTATTATCTGGGTACTTTTTACATTTTTTGTGCATACGATCACGTTTACGAATACATTTTAATAAACCTGGTGTAATCCAAGGTTTAAAGATACGTTTTGAATGTGGAAGGTATCGTAACAATGTATTATTTAGTACAGAGCCACTTATTACCTCCATCAAGTACGACACAGCCTGGTTAGGATCGCATATATGTTCAATTTTACCCCAATCAAATTCCTTTAGATTATTTGAAACGCTTTGATAACAAGTACTTTTTACAGTTCTCACTTGAAAATTTAAATTAACTTTGAGGAAAAGTAGCACTGGGCAGTGGTCAGTCACTTCGGAGAGCAGCACAGCTGTGTTTGATACATAATTAGTTTTCATCATAACATGGTCGAGACAATTATTCCCCCTAGTGGGCAAGGTATGTGCTGGATATAGATCAAAAAATGCGCACAAGTTAAGATATTCCATAGCTTTTGGGTCGCAGCTATGTTCAGTAATATTAATATTAATATCACCCATTAAAATTATATTTGTGAAAGAACTGACCGATATCAAAATATTTTTAAGACTAATTAAGAACGGGTCAATATTCGAGAAACAAGGGGGCCGGTATATTGCTAGAATTACGCAATTTGATGAAATAGTAAGTTGTATGCACGTACCATTGGATAGATTTCTTTCTGTAGTTAAAACATTTTTTATACTTGACTTATAGTAAACAATGACCCCATCATTTTTATTATAGTTACATTTCGAAGCTGAAAAACAGTAACCATCCATAGAAGGATAATTGTCAAATTGTGATAGCCATCCCTCGGTTAATATAATTATATCCATTTGCATTTTAATACGCTGTAGCAAAACTAATAACCCATCAAAGTTACAATGAACGTTACGTATGTTTTGAGATAAAATAGCCATACCTTTATGTCCCATCTGCACTTGTAAATTCTTCTGCACACTTTCTGGAGAGCACGAAAAGGAACCACTTGTGTTTATAGAATCTAAATCAGTGTTTATTACATTTGAATCGAATGTAAAGAAATATTAAAAATCTCAAGGATTAAGACGTTAACGGTTGGTGTAAGAATTAAATTGTATTTTTGTGTATGTTCGCAACTCTGTAAGCTGTTAGGATATCTATATTTAATTATTATTGTTACAAACGTAAATTGATGCACTTTTATTTCTTCCACTAACGAATATATAAACTCACATTTATTACGTAAAAATATAGCAATATAAAAAGATGGAGTTATGAAAAAGTAATAAAAATTAAAACGTATGAGGGTTGATGCAAAACATTTTACAGAGTAGTGAATGCGGCAGAGAAAACCTGGCCAAGCGTGAAATGTTTGTGTAATGCAATTGGTGTGATTGTTTATGTTTGTAGATAAGTGAATGATTATTATTATTAATAAATAAATAATTAAAAATATAAGTATACAATAATAATAGAATTTCTGGACATGTTTTATAGCAAAATTAGTTATACAATACCTAATTGATAATTCACAATATGTAAGCACTATTCTATATTGGTTTATAGTTTTTAATTTGTATATCACTATGGAGGTGAACGTGCGGGCTTCCGTCAGTTTTTCTAATATAGACACGATTATTAGCAACCCAACAATATTTATAATTGATGGTTTTACATAATTGACGCGCAAGAAAAAACAACTTTTTTGTTTTATCGGGGTAACATTCTGAGACGTACACTATCACTTGTGGGCTAGCGATACCGAGATCACAAGAGTTCAAGCGCGCCTGTTTGTTTTTCTCGTTATATAATTTCACTGCTTTGATGAGACGATATTTGAGCTCGGAGTTTTTTAATTCAACTGATACGGGTTTGATACTGCTGGCGGGTCCTGGGTTTCGAGATATGTTGATAAGTTGCGAATCTTCTATTGGCATCCTTATAGTTTCGCATAGTCTTCCAAAAATGTATTCTAGGTCTTCATTTTCCTTTTTAGGTAAATTCCGGATTTCTAATATGTTCGCTCGTTGTTTCTGTTGCAGGTTGTACATTTGATTTTCGAGAACTTCTAGGCACTGCTGGTTTGCTTGATTTTCTTTTTCAAGAATTTCTAACTTTTTATTTCTATCATTAATGGTGTTTGATAAAAATTCAATAGATTTTTCCAGATCCAAGTTTATTTTTTGCATCTCTTTAACGTCGTGTTTAAGGGTTTTCACGTCTTGAACTAATTTCTCAATAATTTCATTTTTCCAACTATTTAACATAGAACTTATTTCGTCTTTAAAACACTTTAAACAGTTCCTTCATTTCATCCGTTGAAGATGTCTTCTTCCTTTGAGTAATAAAAGTATTTGGAGATGCGTTCGTCGAATCTTTATTTGCTTTCAATTTATCCATATTATTTGATTATAATAGTCTCTGCGGCAAAGTTAGTCTGTGCAATTGAAGTTGGAAACGTAAGGTCACTATGCAGACGTCCGAACGACTCGAGCGCCGCCGACGGAATCTTTCTATCTCTCTTGCACTTTAAACTATCTCTCCATATACACAATCATCAAATTGTTGTACTTACCTACTTTCACTACGTTTTTATTTGTACATATTTAATACTTAACAATCGAATTAGCGTCTGGCTAATTAATGTTAGATTATATTATGTTTGAAGAACATAATATGAAAATTACAGACATTCTAAAATAATTTGAATTTTTTTATAAAAACGAAATAAAAAATTGCTCATGGCACCTATTTAACAACGAAAAAAACGTCTTGCAATAAAAAAAATATGTCTCATGGATAGATCTAAAGGCAAAAGATTAAAAATTACGCGTTAAAAAATGACTTTAAATTAAGGATAATTTCCTGTGCAGATAAGATGCGCACTAATAAACGCAACCACTGCGGCCAGCCAGACAGCCCGGACTCTAACCGAAATAGCAAGAGGAACAGTATACTAAAATGATTTTTTTTTAAACGTTAATAGCTCCCGTACCAAATTGACTAGCAATCATTCTGCGTAGGCAGCTTGTTGTATTAATTTTATTGTTTGTCTTGTATAGCGTAAAGAATAAACATTAGGTATAAATACTGATAACTAATTATATAATAAAATATTATTACATCAATTAATATTTTATTAACTTATATAATAATTAGCTTATATAATCGATAATCAATTAAATATTAATTAGTATTTATTACTACCATTTCTACACTATCCTAAACACTACATCTATAACACTAAAGATTAAATAAAATAAAATATCTCATGTGGGTATTTTTAAATAAAAATATAAACAACTGTAAATTAATGTTTTCCAAAACAACTAATAGATGAAGAAACTTAAAATACACAAATTACAATGATCAGAAAGTAAATAAAACGGTGAATAAAATAAATAAACCAATTCTTATAATCTAAATATAAATTACGTACTAGGAAGTTTCGCTACAAATTTATAATAAACTTGTATAACTGAGAGATACAATTAAATAAGAATTCATGATACCATCTATAAAATATTAAAATTGGATTTACTTTGAAAAGTTACTTCAAAAAATTAATATTTATTTTTCAAGCTTCAACGTTCAAACTTTTACTTTCGTGTACCAAATAACAATATTTTTCTATACTCGTATAATGCAATCGGTTTGAGTTTTTAAAATAGAAGAATTTAATGCTTTTTAATTTTCGTGATCATCATCACACAGACAGTATATTAATTTGAATTAATTATATGACTGTGTAGTGACAAGTGACATCACAATAATATCACTTCCGTGTATTCAACACTTGCTTTTTCTAACCGTTTTTATAATTCATAACTAACATTGAACCCCTCTATGCAACCTTCAACTTTTAGTTACCCAAGAAAACTTGTTTAATGAATCTTGTTTTCACTTCTACAAAGTTTGTATCTTTGAAGAGTTTTCCAACTTGGTTATTTTTACACATTTTATAGATGGTACTAAGTGTAACATAAGGCCTATCAAACCAAAGAGCTATCCGCTACCGCCGTGGTTATCGGGATCCCGATGTTTACCCGATTAAGTCTCTGATGTAGTTTATTACTTAGAGACTGCTACAGTTCGATTCAAACTTAATGGCAGTTCGTAAGTTGGTTGCGAATGCACGAGCGCGGTATCCGACCCGCAACATCTAAAATTGTTTTCTGCGCATCAGATCGTTCGATGTTCCGAGCCGCCATTAGGTAAGTTTGAATCGTACTTTACCCACGGCCACGGCGGTAGCGGATATGTATCTCTCGTTTGAATAGGCCTTTACTTCCAGATCATTGCAAAAGCAAAGTCCACATTACCTGATAGGCCCAGGCCTCCGGGCCGAGGGTGGCGGAGATGAGGTGTATGAGTATGATCGCGTACTGCGCCTCCGTGACATCAATGCGGCCCATTTTGAGCGTGCCCGTGACGTAGGCTTGCCAGTGCGCGCAGTAGAATAGCGTCATTGCGCAGAAACACTGAAATGGGAGGTTAGAAGATTTAGTAAAATAGCTATTTTGTTTATAGGGAAACCCAGGAATGGTGGGTAAGGAGGTTTAGTAAAAAAGGTAAATACAAAGAGGTGTCTTAGTATGAAGATGATTATTTCTGTAGTATTTCATTAGATTTGATTAAGTTTCGAACTCATGGTACTTCTGGTTCGCGTATTTCCAAACTATACATAGCCAGAACGCAACCATAGGAAACTGCTCGTGTATACTTTGTAATGCTGTTTTTAAGTTTGTTATTACAATATATACACGAATTTTGCGTACTGATCGTGTATACTTTGTAACGCGGATGCTTGCTTCTTCGTTCCAAACTATACACGATCAGTACGAAAAATACAACTAAATATACCTACTACACCACTTACGCTTGAGCGAAATAATAAATATATAGACAATCAAAGACTTGTACAGCTATATCTATCTACTTTTATTCTTCTTGATTGATTCAGTAAAATATGGAATAAAAAAGACGTGTGGCACTCGGGGACTGCCGCGGTAAAGCTATTGCATGCTATGCCTTCAAGCCACACCTCCGCGCCCGTCGGAGTGGGGAGCGTGAGGTTTTTCGTTACTAAATTTCTGGATTCGGTCCCCACGCTCAAGGCCCGCGATAGAAGCTATGCAATAGCTTAAAATATTATTAGGTAAGCTTAGAAAAATAAATAGGTAACAGATATAAGGGTTACCTATGGGTTAGGTTAGGTTCGTGTTTTTTTTAACTACACAAAAATAGTCCGTCGCCTCGCAACCGTCTTCTTCTGGACTTATTAGATTCTTACATTTTAGCACTATTGTCAATTGTAAGTCGTGCAGCATAGTCGGGAACGAAGACACAAGCATCCTCGATACAAAAAATATACGATCAGTACGCAAAATTACATACACAATACACATGCATTTTAATAATAGATTTCAAAACAGCAATACAATAATATAAACGTGAGCAATGGAAAGACGCCGCGCTCACTCCGAAACATACACGATTAGTCTGCATGCGTACTGGCGCTGTATATTTTGGAGCGCTATTCTTACTTACTTCACTACAAAGTATACGCGAGTATTTGCGTACTGCTGTTGTATAGATTGGAAGAACTTTGTAAAAAAGTTATTTCCAAACTATACGTGATTAGTTTCACACCGTTGCGTACTGGCCTTGTATAGTTTGGAAAGACGCTTCTGGTTCTTAATAAATTTTGACTTGAAGTATTATTTTTTTTTATCTATCTATAGGTTATAAAGCCATGTTTAAAGCTTAAGCCTTTTTCTTAGCAAAATTGTATTGAGCATTTGCTTTGTAGATCGATTAACATCAAAAATTCATTATAATAATATACAAATAATTAGAAGTAAGAACATATTATTTTTTATTTCCGTTTTCCTATTTTTGATTACATAGAAACCTCCACATATCTGTGTCGATTAGTTGTTATTGTTGATTATTACATAAAATTACGAAAGCCACGTAATAAGTAGTTATATGACATGATATTATATACTATCTATATAATGTAATTATTTAAAAATAGATGATAACAAATCCGTGAATGAAATCTCTCGCATTGGTCGCAGCCGATCAGGTGAGGTCTTATCATATAGCGTGAGATAAAACGATATAAAATACATTTTAAATTAATATCGAGTTGACGCAATGCGAAATATTATTTCGTACATTTTCCTACATAATACAAAACAGTGAGAAATGACGTTTTCGACGATTTACAATTTACATGAATATTCAAATTGTTGACGTTTATATTTATGTGAAGGTTAATTAGATAGCATTTGTTATTTATTAACCAGTCTACGAATTTTGGTTGTCACACGGAAGTGTATGAAAAAACATTATACATATTATATAGACCGGACTCTCAGTGGAGTTTCGTTTGCAAAAATAGCGGACCTAAATCTGACTTCTGATATATATTGTATAGATCCCAGACATCCTATAGACAGATGTTGCCAACCAGTTTTGTGGTCCCCCTCTTCCCACCCCGGTAATTAAATATGGCATACAAAGAAAAAAATAAAAATTTCCAAAACATGCCGTGTGGGGTATAAAATGAAAGAGCTTATTGAGTAGATCACGAATATATAGCATACTATAACATTTCTTACACTTTCTCTAAGATTTTTTAGAAAATTTACGAAAATGCTCCATTTTTGAGTTAACTTTAAACCACTATAGATTGAAAACTAATAAATATATTTTTTAAATTATTATTTTAAATAATTAACAATAGTCCATTGTTTACGATTCAATAGTTCGTACAGTGAAATAGTTGCATGGGGGAGTGGGGGGAGCATTCAAAGATGGCGAGTATATTTTCAAGTTTATGCCAGAAATAAAGGCCTAATACAAAAATATCGGTGTCTGTCGTTGTGTTTGACAGAATGAAAAATATGGCAGAACATTCTTGAATCAGCCTCTGTGTGATTAGATTTCAAATCGGTAACTTCAGTGAAAGTTGCGCCTTGCAATTTAAAACATTTTGTGGGGTCATCAAATCCACCACATACATATAGCTCACTTATATTATATTACGAACTATTGAATCGTAAACAATGGACTATTGTTAATTATTTAAAATAATAATTTAAAAAATATATTCATGAGTTTTCAATCTATAGTGGTTTAAAGTTAACTCAAAAATGGAGCATTTTCGTAAATTTTCTAAAAAATCTTAGAGAAAGTGTAAGAAATGTTATAGTATGCTATATATTCGTGATCTACTCAATAAGCTCTTTCATTTGATACAACACACGGCATGTTTTGGAAATTTTTATTTTTTTCTTTGTATGCCATATTTAATTACCGGGGTGCGGGGAGGGGGACCACAAAACTGGTTGGCAACATCTGTCTATAGGATGTCTGGGATCTATACAATATATATCAGAAGTCAGATTTAGGTCCGCTATTTTTGCAAACGAACATCTCCTTGGAGCCTGCTCTAATAGTCTAAAGAGAAAATATTGCATGTTGTTTAAATATAACTTCATAGTTCATTAGTTTTGCTTATTGCATATTATAACTATTATATTAGAACGCTTAGAGTTCTTACAGACGAACGGCAAGTTGTGAACGGCAGAGGCTACGGCACAACTTGCCGTTCGTCTATTCGAACACTTAGATGTAGAGTGAATCACGAATAAAAGCTCAATAATTAAGCTACACACATTACAAAAAGCTCAGTTTATTCACCAATTACATAATAACAAATTGTTGATTCACCGGCATGACCTTGTACTGGCCTATTACGTAAACAAACACGAACATGACAGGGGCTCGCCAGTCGCCCGTTTTGGGCAAAATGGAGTCAGCTGGCATGCATCCAGGCGTCGCTTGCCAAGTATCTCGGTGTTACCAACGAATATAGACCGAGTTTACATTACGCCGATCTTTCACCTCGAAGCGTACACTTGAAAAGATCTTTTTTGGCAAACCACCAAAAAGTTGGCGAAATTTATACTCTTAATTTCAGGCAATTTACGTGAAAAGTATCGACGTAGCGAGTTGAAAGTTTTCGTTTAGCATCAATGATTACAATAAGTAACTATCAATGAATTGAATTTAAATGCATGAAACGTAGTGTAAGTATTATGGAGTACTACCACATTCCGAATGTGGTATTTTTGGAATTTTACTAATATATTTCAACAAACCGATAAAAATAATGTGTTACATTGTATGAACTATTTTTAGAAGAAACTAGACTAGATTGTCTAGAAACGTTCCAAGTGGGTGTCATCTGCTCTTGTATAATTAGATGTAGTTATCAAATAATTTTAGAAAATAAACGAGTTTACTATCATTATAGAATCTATCCCTAAATGAAATTATAAAACTTTAATATTTAAGTTATTTCTATGATGAAGTTGCTCTATAATATGGATTTTCATACACTAGATTATTTTCTTACATGCTTTGCATTATCGAAATAAATAAATCTTTCCAAATTGAACATGGACAAACAGTATTTTTCAATTGATTCAGAAGCACCACTTCCTAACATAAAGTAGTATCGTTTTCAATAAAAATAGGGCTTGCAATTAAATGATGACATACAAACGACATCTCCCCAATATTAACGCTCGTCCCTTCAGATACTTTTAACAAATTTTATTACAATCAAGTAGATACCTATTGACTATTCTATCCTATTCCACCCTTGCATTTTTCATAAGTAGGTAAGTACATCTATACTAATATTATAAAGAGGAAAAGTTTGTATGTATGTATGTATGTATGTATGGTTTTCACGCATAAACTACTGGACCGATTTTGATGAAATTTGGCACAGATAATCTTTAGACCCTGAGAAAGAACATAGGCTACCTTTTATTGCGAAATATGTACCACGGGCGAAGCCGGGGCGGACCTCTAGTACTTAATAAAATTAGACTTAGACTGTTTACAGATTTTAACTGTTAAATCTTTTCAAACATATATAAAAACAAAAAGTAGTAGAAACCTTTCAATGTTGTAGAGTCGTTTATTTAATGCAATAAGCAATTAAATGGAGTTCAATTTTAATGTAGGTTAATAATGATAATTCGGATAATCATAAATACACGATCAATCACTTCTTAACATATAATATGTATAAGTAAATAGGATTAAATTTAATTTCCAATAAGAGGTAATTTAGGTCAAGCAGCTATTAGTATTGCAATTTTAAAAACCCGAACAGCGAATCTTTAATCTATACTAATATTATAAAGCTGAAGAGTTTGTTGTTTGTTTGAACGCGCTAATCTCGTTAACTACTGGTCCGATTTGAAAAATTCTTTCGGTGTTAGATAGCCCATTTATCAAGGAAGGTTATAGGCTATAACATCACGCTACGACCAACAGGAGTGGAGCCACGGGGGTGAAACCGCGCGGAGCAGCTAGTGTTTAATATAAAGGAAATGGAGAGCTAGTTTCACATCACTGACTATTTTAATAAGCCTCATACGGAACAAATGATTACGCAAGTTCCAACGACTCCTCTGTTATTAAAGTATTGAATCAATTTGTATCTACATCACAGACAATCAGCACTATCATAATATACATTTTATGTTACACTGCGCTCCGCGGTTTCACCCGCGGCCGCGCGGCTCCGCTCCTGTTGGTCTTAGGCTTGATGATTTAATAGCCTTCCTCGATGAATGGGCTATCTAACAAAGGATCCGAAAGGATTTTTCAATTCGGTCCAGTAGTTCCTGAGATTATCGCGTTCAAACAAACAAACTCTTCAGCTTTATAATATTAGTAAAGACTAGTTGACGCTCGTTCGCAAGAAGGAATTAATAAATTATTGCATGTTGAACATGAACATATTTCAACGAATCTAAACAAATAAATACAATGGGAGTTCCGTTCCAAAGTAAACATAACAGCTTCACATGAATAAAGGTAAACGGTACCTGGTACAGACCAACTTATTTTGATATACCTACTTAATAACCGTGAACAACGACGTAAACTTTCTCGAGATGGACATATGTATGGAAAACGGTAATTTCGCGAAGTGTGAACTCCCTATTATGTGAAATACTCGAGACTGAAGCCATGAACAAACTTAGATCCATGGAGCTTCAAATATACTATTCCAGAGCCATACTTAGTGTAATGGAATGACAAAGTATGTTTTTGCAGTATAAAATCATCATGCAGTATGTATTGACATACGCTATATTAATCAGGAAATTAAATTCTAGTAACCGACCGCGACTCTACCAGCGCAATTAAAAGCCACGAGTAGATTAATTAGTTAAATAATCAACTATAGCGTTGCTGCAACCTTCGACACATGCGTTTCTCTCCAATACAAAATACACAGAATTAAAAAACTTTTTTCGTATTTTATTCGCATTTATCTCAAAGCGAAGTGTGAAGAGTTCACTGACACCGTTAATCACATCTAAATGTAGTATATTTGCATTTATATCGGCCCATCCGTCCACGCTGATATGTGGACGAAAACAAGTTTATATCACGACGTCACGTGGAATTGAGCGTTTACTTGCGAGTGTTAAAATATAATATAATATAGTTAAAATTAGTTGTGGCCTCCGAGCAAGGTCAATGTCGAGAGTTCAAGATCTTGAAGTAGGAGGTTTGGCAAATTAAACTGAAAACTTGGCATAGTATTCATAATAACGCTGCTCTTAGAGAAAGGAAAAATGTGGAATGATGAGGGAACCCGAAAATAAAACGTCACTACCCATTTAGTGAAAAATCGATGATGAACTAAATACTGCATTAGTTATTTAGGTCGTTCAACAGCTGAAGATATATAAATAATGAAATACCTTTGTTTAAAATTTCTATTAACGTTAAGAGTACAACGGATGAAGTACTTTTTACTGAAAAATATACATAATGATTTAAAATGGTTTAATATTAAAATCATTGGAGACGTACCTATTGTAGTAACTAACGATGCGTGATAACATAAGCGCCACCCCATATTCCACTACACCGTCCACGTATTATTCAATAGAACCGAAGACCCAACACGACTAGGGAGAGAGCAAATCCTAGTGCATAAATATAGTACCTAATAACTAATTTATATAGTAGTACCGACCAAATTTGCTTACACTAAATTCACTAGATACCAACAGAAAGCTTGCTGTAAACGACAGTCAATCCAAGACAATTTCGACACGGAATCAAGATTTAACGTAAACCAAAGTACGTCGGTAATTGCATTTGCAGTACATTTGCAATACTATCCTTTCACAAATTGCAGTCGATGTTACAACACAACCTGCTGTGCCGATTCCAGCACTTGTTTCACCTTATGCCTATATTTCAACTTATAAGGGGACCGATTATTCTTTTACTGATTAATCTTTATTAAATTTCATATTCAGGTTTCAATAAGAGTGCTGCAATTGTAATAATGAGCAAATTTGAGGAAGTATGGCGTAAAATTGAACAGCTTTCTGACGAAGTCGTTGCACTTTTTGCGTTCACATACACATGCATTCGTACATTTAATAACTTTATTAACGTACTACTGGATACAGCTTACAAGAGACTCAGCAGTTAAGTTGAGAATTAAAAAAAAAAGTACATTGTATCGAATGATGTGGAAATTTCGCTATCAGAGAAAAAGCTTCTAAGAAAATCAGAGCATATTTTATTAACAATAAAGTTCAAAATACACAAAACAGGAATAAATTACGAGAATTATACGTAGATTAACGTGTGTTATAATATTATGTATGAAGTATATTAAAATTATAATACCTATAGAAGTTGGATTCATTAACATAAGGCCAATGGTGGGTCAATATTTAATTACAGGCATGGAGATCGTTTTCATTTATAATCACTACTAGCATGATATCGTAACTAAAGCTAATAATAATATAACAGACAAGAGACCCTTATCTGATAATGAAAAATAAGAATATTTTTCAGGTGATTGTAACAAATTCCTAAAAAGAGCAGTAAGAACTGAAATCTTTAATCAACCCCAATATTTTTTTGCCTTATAGCGAGATTGCTAGTGAAAAGTTTTTGCAACTTTGTCCGGAGCGAGCAAAATAAAAAGTCGATAGAGGCACAGCCAGCGTTCGTTCTGTAAGACGTAAAGTATTATCAGCAAAGATTGACATCTTTAAGGAAACCAAGCCTATTAACATGATTCCAAATATCTAATCTATAAAGAATACAATAAAATATCACGTCACTATCATTCGAAACTGATAACCGAAGATAAACACTTGTTTTACGCACTATTTACTACGGAATTTGCGTCGTATAATTGGCGGTCGCAAAATGTGTTATCTTCAAGGTGATAATATGTGCTTTGATTAATATTGCCTTTCGAGGGAACTCTAATCGAATACATTCATGCAACAATTGAAGCACTATTGGCAGTATTAGGGATAAAAAATATCTACATTTTTGCGTTTAATATACTATTTTTTTATTATGATAACATGGCAATATACATATTCAGTATATTGCCATGTTATCCATGTCACCGTTTAAGTATGATTATTTCAATTCTGTGACACGTACCTACTTCGTCAGTTTTACGACAGCATTCCAAATTCGCAGTAAATTAGCCACAAAAGCGCTACCGTTACAGTGTCGGGGTCTGATAAATTCGAGAGGCGGTTCGCGCAGGATGAATCGACCATTTGTGAGTAAGAGGGTCATATATAACAGGTATATTCTATAATTCAGTTTAAAGTTGTCTTATAACGTTATAACGAGAAATACGGTCCCATGTCCCCTAGTGGGGTAAGGGGCAGATGCATTATACATCGAATCGAACCCAGGACCCCTCGGTTCTACGCTCACGCGTTGACCACTGTACCACAGAGGCGATCTATTAATAGGTCTTTATTGGAAAAATCTATCTAAAAATAATATTAGTTCAATAGACTTAAAGTGCTTATAAAAAATTTTAAAGAAATAAAAGAAATTCCAACATTAAGAGATCGAATCTCGATTCGATGAATTCGATTTCGTGATTTTTAAACAAAAATCTTTGGCTGAATTTATGTGTGCAGATATTTTTGATCTACATAGCGAACGGAAGCTGGTATAGTATAAGGTAAATCACAGAGTAAATAGATAAACAGAGAATTTGAGGAACGTCAAAGATATTTCAGGAATTCCACAATAAAAACCAAACATGTTGCATAATTCGTGCATTGAACATCTTTTTCTATAAACACATGATGCAATCTTGATACACTGATTAAATTTCAAGGGGGTTATCTTAAGACCAATCAGATTTAAATGCCAGTTACATTTCAGATGCAGTCGCGCTCCAAAAAATCGCGAAACGTAAACACGACATTATTAGATTTGAATTTCTTTGTTTTTTCTATATTTTATAACAATGACTGTCTTAAGCTTAATGTTCAACATACCATTGAATTAATTTCTCATATTCCATTCGTTTTTGCTTAATAATTTATATTAAAAAAGTTGCAATTCGCTACAGACTGTACTTTGGTCGTTTTCAATAGAGTTGCAAACTATAGCACACAACAAAACTCTTCAGCGTTTTAATTCATAAGCATCCAATATGTATATTGCATAACTTTGATATGAAATATATTTTAAAATTATTTTACATCAGAATCAGTAAACTTCCGTAGACAATTTTACAAAGAAAAATAATAAACATAATGACCGACACAGTCATTGTTTAATTTCCTTGTTATTCAACTGCAAGTACATTGTATGTTTTCTGAATACAAGTTTAGGTATTATTTATGAATATCTAAAGGATTAAGTTGCGATTTTAAAAACTTACAAGGGTTAGCAATACATTTATTTGTAATTAAAAAATATTAAAAAAAAATGCAAATTGTAATGTATTGATTGAATACACATATGGTGAAACAACTGATTAAATAAAGACAAGGTAATTATTAATACCAATTACTATTTTACTTGCATTAAAAATAAAGCATAATGTAACAAAATGTAAAATTTTTAACTTTATCCGATACCAGGAAGTACTCATAAAACGGAAAAACTAAATAATGTTCTTTCTACAGAACCCTGTATTAATCTGTTTGCCTTTCTACCTCAGACTTATTGAAATCTATTGTTAACTAACCTGAAAGAACATCCATGTGGGGTATTCTCCCAATTTAACAGCTATACAAGCTCCGAGGGCTATGAACACAGTGGATATACTGTCACAGCCGTGGTCAAACAGCTCTCCCAGAGGTGACTGGCTGCCTGTCCTCCGAGCCTGCTTGCCGTCGATAGCATCTAAGCTCTGATAGACGAAAACACCTAGTGCGCACACTGCACAGGCCCATCTTGGTGGATCCTGCCTGGCGTCTGGACTGTACCTGTAATGATAATGTTTTAAATGTGATGTATGATGAGAATTGTGATTAAAAATTTAGTATTAAGTATTGGAAGATTCTATTGTATGTGAATTCTTAAATCTTCATTTATTTTTAATAAAAATGTTGAAAAGTTTCTAAGCTGTTTTATTTAACAATTGTTTAAATTTACATAGATCATAATATTATAGTATTATAATGTCATATGTAAACTGGTCAGGTGATCACATATGATATCAGAGTTTATTGACCCCATTACAAATCAAATCATAAAGATAAATAAAATCTAACAAGAAATTAAGCTGAGAAACAAGAAAAAGATATCTAAATTGACGGAAAGTTTTAAAAAAACAAAATGATAAATGTAATATAGGAATATTAAAAACATTGTTGGGTATCAAATTGTTGGAATAAATCAACATCATTCTTATAAACAACATTTACAGATTACACATACAAAGCCATTAACATCCTGTCGGACCACTAATTCACACAATCATAAAATTAAAAATATCAACACATTGTCGGTCATACAAAGATATAACACAACTATAACATTTCTCATAACTGTAGGTAATAAAAAAAAATTATGTGAAAATATATTCTGGATAAACTTGATGATGAATAAAATAAAGATTCAATAGAGTTTACCGTACTTAATTATTATAATCGTTTTTTATTTAAGTTTATTTTACCCTGAACCTAGAATGATATTGGTTATTGTCGAGATGAGAAGATAATTTAAATTAAAGAATTTAAATGAAATTCTGTCAAATACACAAGGTTATCATCAAAGTACAAAATTTTCTAGTAAATCAGCAAACAGAACAAGACTGATTTATTCATAAAAGTTACAAATTATCATTTTTTAAAATTTCATTAAACATAAAAGATTCATGATGTGAAGACCCAGTGTTAATATTCAATTGTTCCAGTATATGGGAATGTGAATCAAATAAGTAAGACAATTTAAACAATTACGTTCTTGTGCAAAATTAATTATGTAGGTTATAAGAAAGTACCGATTTCGTTGTAATGGAAAAAATGAAAGTAGTTTCGCTATCGCTCCGTGACATAAATTTTGCAAATAACACTATATTATTTACTTACCACACCAGAATTAGTGTTGTGACTATATTTATTATTAGACCTAATATTGTAATGAGATTCGGTGCGAGCCATAACGGCGTTTTAGAAACCAGCCAGCACCACCATGGTTGAAGCCAGGCATCGAGTATACTGGCGCTCGTACAAGAATACTTGTGTTCACTGAGTCTTTTTAACTGTGCAGCGTTAAGAATCCTGTCCTTATAAAACTGCATTTTTATTCACTGTCACGACATTTAACGAAACAAAACACTGAACTTCCTCTTATAATATCTGGTTTGTTGCTAATTTTAAGTTGTGAAATTCGCACGATACCTCGCGAGTCGCGACCACTTGTCATTCAACAATAGAGCATAGACAATCTACTTTTTTGTAACATGTGTCAATGTGTCATACGATTATCAGTTCGGAATCGAGTCATAGACTATAGAAGTCCCACAAAATTGTACAGTCAAATTATGTTACGAGCGTAGACAGAGAATCCAATAGACACCGGCAATGCGTGTCGCAGAAAGAGATAAAAAAGAACACGTCACAATATTTAGGGTTACCGTGTGAGGGAAAATTTACCCCGCAATTTGTAAGATACAAATCTCTCAATATTATTCACATAACATAAGTGGATAATAATGAGATATCCACATTACATACTTACATGTTTATACTAATATACTAATAATATTATAAAGAGGAAATGTTTGTAATTATGTATGTATGTATGTATGGTTTTCACGCATAAACTACTGGACCGATTACAAAAATTCTTTCACCATTAGAAAGCTGCATCTTCACTGAGCAACATAGGCTATATTGCATTTTCAAAAAAATTAGAGATCCTTACCAAAAATGCAATAATGTATCCTTAATAAAAATTCTGTCATCGCGTGCGCTGCGGAATCTATTGAAAATAGAACAAATAAATGTTATACGGTATTATAGAATGGACCAATATCTACAAGAAAGTCCGCGATATTCCATTCAAAAGATATAACGAATTTTTAAGTGTCAATTTACAGAAAATAGTAGGTATACTGTTTAATACAATGAGTAGGCGTAGTGCGGGACGGGGTGAAGGTGAGGAGGGAAGGGATATTCGCAGGAACTACTTTGATTCCGATTTGAAAAATTCTTTCAGTGTTAGATAGCCCATTGATCGAGGAAGGCTATAGTAGGCTATATTGTACCATAACACTTAGACCAACAGGAGTGGAGCCACGCGGGTGAAACCGCGGAGCGCAGCTAGTATATAATAAACATATTACTTTTAGATGGGTAATACATATTATGTATATACACATACCTATATATTATATAATAATATGTATATTTATATCATTATCATAATCCCATATGAAAATGTGTATGTAATGATAATGTAGATGAAAACTCGATTGTTTATTATTTTTTATAAAAAAAAATAAAAAAAAATAAAAGAATGTTTATTTTCGTAAGTATTAACAGATACACACGTTAATTATATTGACCGACCCGCGAAGGCGCAAAAAAAAAACGAAATTTACTTAATAATAATTTATTGTAATAAAAAAATTACATTTAAATTATCTCTAACTTAATTAACTACGTCCCTCCGGTTCAATGTTGGAACCAAGAGTGTCCATTGTCTTCGGCGGGGCAGCGTCGCGGTGGTGGTGATTGTAATACTTTCTAACCTTCGGTTTTGGTTTCCAATCTGTTCATCCTGTAGCTACAATCCAAATTTGTCGTAAATTATCCGGTTCAGGAAAACTGGAACAAGCCATTGAATATTTCAGATTCTATATTTAATTAAATACACACTGCAGAATATATATTATTATTTCCCATAATAGTGGGTAACAATTTGTAGAAAAGTTGGCAACACAAAAATTTTTAGGTTAAAATTTATAATTGTTATTTTTGTGGTTTTTAAACAATGTATTCAAGTCAACAGCACGTGATACACGATATATTAACACGCTGAAATATCATGAAGGCCTATAAACTGATAAAGAGTTGTATACTTACGAGTGAAAAGACAATCCAGGCATTTTCGTTCCACTATCACTTTTACACCCTTTAACGCTACACCGCACCATGGTATTATTTTATAAGGTATTAACAGTAAGTCTAAATCATTCAAAACCAAACATACCATGAATTACGTAACTTAGAACATGTAAAAACTATATTTTTATGGAAGACGATAGCTAGCTGTCAAACTTTGTTTATCAAAGTAGGTTGCTATTCTTGAAAAAAGTGGCACGCTGCGTGAAACAAAAAATTTTATCGTTCTCTCTCATTTCTTTACACAACACCGGCATAAGTTGCTCTTTTTCTTGTGTGAATGCGACATAAGATATCAATTTGTCTATTGGTTTCTCTGTCTACGGTTACGAGCATGGAAATATAATTATTATATACTTATTTCCGTGGTTACGAGATACTTAAATAAACTTAAATAAAGCATAAAATATAAAGCAATTTTTTACATTTCTATGTAAAACATTTTAAATAATACATTATAATATCGTGACCTATGCTTTTAATAAACCTTACAAATAATAATTATTATTGATGAGCGTATATTTTGTTTGCTAAAGCGTCTTATTCACGGTCCATATTGACGTACGTCCCGCCAAGGTCATACACGATGCACGACGCAAAACGACAGTGAATAGTATTGACGTACGTCAATAATTATTATTATTATGTTGCTGGATGGGCACGACCAATTTTTCATCCAGCGAGCACCCCCACCACCGCGAACGTCGTGCAGATGGACAGTGAATAGCGCGGACGTACAGCAGATCAGTGTTGCCAACAGAAATTAATGTAAATACTTGGAAACGTGGCCTATTGATATGATTTTTTTGTGATAACTTAGTGAGTACATGAGCAAGCAAGAAACAGTTATTTTATATTTTTATGTACACAGGAAATACCCAATTATCATTACTTTTGGATCAACCTAGTACACATGGACAGTTTATATTCAGAAGTTATTATTTTAAAAGAACTCCAAGGCGAATTGTTGAATAACACAGATTTTATGCAAAAGTCCACTGCAGAAAAATGGCAATTTATTTAAAAAAAATGTCTTGACGAATTTGTTTGTTTAAAAAAAAATGATTAGCTATATACTCTCTGTTCCCGCCACTTCAGCATTTACTGAAAGAGTTTTTTCAGTCATGAATGTGAAGTGGCGGGAAGAGAGAAACCGAGCTTCATTAAAAATTAATTAGAAATGAGCTCTTGACATATATAAATTTAGATTTGGAATGTTTGGATTCATATAATTCATTTAAAAATAATGAAAAATTGTTAGGTACTGCAAAAAGTACAAAAAAATACATTTTTAACACGTTCCGGGACAGTACGTCGAGAGGCGGGCCGCAAATTCCTATATAATACGACACAACATCTGTCGACGGCTGATTTTGAGCTTCGAAATATGACAGCCCGTCGAGCAACGGGCGTCAACCATAGAATATATAGTAGGCTGACGTATTAGTGTCGTATTACAAGAACTTAGAACTATCTAGTGTCATATCGTGAAGTTTTATGAGCACACAAGTAAACTACACGCACTCATGATAAACTTGTCTCGTGTTGTGACACAACGTCCTGAGGCGGGTGCGCGTATACGCATCCCCCCACTTCAGTCAGAACTGTGTCACATCGCGGGAGCCTCGAGTCGCTCGAGTCAACGCCACGGAACACGATCGCAAAATGTAGGTATTATTTCATAATTAATTATATTTTATAGTTGTTTTGTTATAAAATGTGTTCACGAATAAGTACAAACGTATAAAATGTAAATATTGTTGTTAAATCTTGTCGAAATCCTTGAATTTCTATAGTGTTAAAGATTATACCTATTATCTGTAGGTAGGTATGTTATTTCTGCAATCTTTGTATTACTGTGGTGTTAGTGGTTATACTTAGTTGTATAACCAAGTAATACAAAGATGTAGATGTCTTCTGGACGAAGAAAACGGTCACCGGTGAAGAAGTATCAGAGTCTGAAAATCATGATCCTTTTTCCGACGGGGATGGAGAATACGCAGCCGACAGAAATTATGAACCCCCCAGAAGACGAGTCTGACTCCAGTGATAGTATTTTTGACACCAAGCCTCGATTTTCTGAAACTGGAAATCGGATACGAAGGAGTTTGTCGACAGACGTCGGACGTCGACAGACGTAGTGTCATATAGTACCCCACAAAAAACGCGTGATATGTCACAACGTCGTCAGGCGGGGGGTGAAATTGTATGGGAAATTCATGTGTCAATTTGCATTGGAATCTGCGGCCCGCCTCTCGACGTACTGTCCCGGAACGTGTTAAAAATCCATACTAATATTATAAATGCGAAAGTAACTCTGTCTGTCTGTCTGTTATTCAATCACACCTAAACTACTGAACCAATTTTTATGAAATTTGGTATGGAGATATTTTGATACCTATATATATATATTTTGATTTATTTAGAAAAAATGGTTTGATTTTAGTAGTGATAACTCTATATCTTCACTAAATACAATATCTTTAAAAAAATATTATTGAATTTAATAATTTAGAACAAATTATAGAAGGAAAACTTAATTTACGAAGACTAAACATACATAGGTTGATCCAAAAGTAATGATAATCAATATTAAAAAGTACACATGGACAGTTTATATTCAGAAGTTATTATTTTAAAAGAACTCCAAGGCGAATTGTTGAATAACACAGATTTTATGCAAAAGTCCACTGCAGAAAAATGACAATTTATTTAAAAAAAATGTCTTGACGAATTTGTTTGTTTAAAAAAATGATTAGCTATATACTCTCTGTTCCCGCCACTTCATCATTTACTGAAAGAGTCTTTTCGGTCATGAATGTGAAGTGGCGTGTGAAGTACAAAAAATACATTTTTAAAAATATTTATTTACTCTTTATTTACCTCCTTTAAAATCAGATATACTCTATTTCTTCAAATAAAAGTTGGCAACCCTAGCCATGCTTGATGCGCGCACGATCGTCAGTAGGATACATCCAGCACCGCGGCCTTGAGCTGACGTACGTCGGGGATGGACCGTGAATAAGACGCTTAATCTTTATAAACAAAGCGATTTTATGGTATGATTTATTCATTTGTGAGGCTAGAAAGTGATAATATTTATAACCTATAGCCACTATAGTCGGATTTTTAATATGGAATAGGCATGAAACTCGAATTAGTCTCAAATATTTTTGTAATAAACTTTATTACTTCTTAATGAAGCTCCTGTAAATATTTTTTTGAAATAATTTAAAATTCAATGTATAAAACGCGACACCATTGGTCAGAGCAAACGCATGAACTATGACGTCATAATGCGTACCATAGAGTATGTCATTTATTAATCTGCGTCAATGCTGCCAACGTAGGCTTTTATCCCTAAATTTATGGGGAAGGAAACTATACAGAGAGACTTCGAATTGAAAATCCGGGATGAGTATTTTTCTTCTGGTATTGTTTTCGTTTTTAATCGCTGCAAAAATGTGTTCATAATCATTGAGGTATTACTATAGAGAGGTCACCACGAACAAAATCTGTGTAACAAGCGCGGCGGCGCCGGCCGGCTAGTGAGTAGACACTTTGTAGATATTCTGCCTTTTATTACTTATAAATTAAAACCAATCAATGTAACAAATAAATATTGTTTATCTTATTAAAAAAATATGAATAAAATTATCAATTAAAACCAATCAATGTAACAAAAAAAATGGCTTGAGACGATTGACTCTAACTCGTGTTAGAAGTAGTTTAGTAGAGATGCCCTCTCTAGTACGTAGTACATGGTAACTCAATGTTCATAATTTATATTTATTTTTTTATTTATATTTATTTATTTTATTTATTTATGTTTTTACTGTTCTGTGGATTTATTACACCACAAGTGCACCACAACATATACGGTACGTCATGCCTTGCGCTGGGGTGTCAAGGAGTTTCAAAATATTTATTTATTAACACTGGTCTACATTCGAAGTTCTATATTTTGTTGTTATAAATTTCGTGTTGTTTACAAATTATGAGTTTCGGAATTCGGTTACATTTTTTGCGATATTTTGTAAAAAAAATTACGCCTCTCAACCCGACGTCCGATATAGTACAGTTTTACCTATAGTCCTTTTCACCTATGATGATTCCTGTGACGCTTCATCGTGTTCCGAATTACGTATTTCATGTTTTCAATTTTAGTGCATAATATTTTTAATTTATGGCGGCATTATTACCAAAAATATAAAAATGAAACATCTTAAGCTAATAAAACAAAAACAGTATTGTTTAGTTTAATATAATGAAAAATAAAATAAAATAACACAAAAAAATAATACCCACGCAATTCGGGTACATGACATGGAACGTTGAAAAATTATAGGGTTGGAAAATCATATAATCGGCGCCCATCTTGTGATTGTTTGTCAATCGCGTCAATCGTCTGTACGAGTCGTAGACAGAGAATCCAATAGACACCGGTAATGCGTGTCGCAGAAAGAGATAAAAAAAGAATACGTCACAATATTTAGGGTTACCGTGTGAGGGAAAATTTACCCCGCAATTTGTAAGATACAAATCTCTCAATATTATTCACATAACATAAGTGGATAATAATGAGATATCCACATTACATACTTACATGTTTATACTTAATCTATAATATTATAAAGAGGAAATGTTTGTAATTATGTATGTATGTATGTATGGTTTTCACGTATAAACTACTGGACCGATTTCAAAAATTCTTTCACCATTAGAAAGCTGCATCTTCACTGAGCAACATAGGCTATATTGCATTTTCAAAAAAATTAGAGATCCTTACCAAAAATGCAATAATGTATCCTTAATAAAAATTCTGTCATCGCGTGCGCTGCGGAATCTATTGAAAATAGATCAAATAAATGTTCTACGGTATTATAGAATGGACCAATATCTACAAGAAAGTCCGCGATATTCCATTCAAAAGATATAACGAATTTTTAAAAGTGTCAATTTACAGAAAATAGTAGGTATACTGTTTAATACAATGAGGAGGCGTAGTGCGGGACGGGGTGAAGGTGAGGAGGGAAGGGATATTCGCAGGAACTACTTTGATTCCGATTTGAAAAATTCTTTCAGTGTTAGATAGCCCATTGATCGAGGAAGGCTATAGTAGGCTATATTGTACCATAACACTTAGACCAACAGGAGTGGAGCCACGCGGGTGAAACCGCGGAGCGCAGCTAGTATATAATAAACATATTACTTTTAGATGGGTAATACATATTATGTATATACACATACCTATATATTATATAATATGTATATATATATATCATTATCATAATCCCATATGAAAATGTGTATGTAATGATAATGTAGATGAAAACTCGATTGTTTATTATTTTTTATAAAATAAAATAAAAAAAATAAAAGAATGTTTATTTTCGTAAGTATTAACAGATACACATGTTAATTATATTGACCGACCCGCGAAGGCGCAAAAAAAAACGAAATTTACTTAATAATAATTTATTGTAATAAAAAAATTACATTTAAATTATCTATAACTTAATTAACTACGTCCCTCCGGTTCAATGTTGGAACCAAGAGTGTCCATTGTCTTCGGCGGGGCAGCGTCGCGGTGGTGGTGATTGTAATACTTTCTAACCTTCGGTTTTGGTTTCCAATCTGTTCATCCTGTAGCTACAATCCAAATTTGTCGTAAATTATCCGGTTCATGAAAACTGGAACAAGCCATTGAATATTTCAGATTCTATATTTAATTAAATACACACTGCAGAATATATATTATTATTTCCCATAATAGTGGGTAACAATTTGTAGAAAAGTTGGCAACACAAAATTTTTTAGGTTAAAATTTATAATTGTTATTTTTGTGGTTTTTAAACAATGTATTCAAGTCAACAGCACGTGATACACAATATATTAACACGCTGAAATATCATGAAGGCCTATAAACTGATAAAGAGTTGTATACTTACGAGTGAAAAGACAATCCAGGCATTTTCGTTCCACTATCACTTTTACACCCTTTAACGCTACACCGCACCATGGTATTATTTTATAAGGTATTAACAGTAAGTCTAAATCATGCAAAACCAAACATACCATGAATTACGTAACTTAGAACATGTAAAAACTATATTTTTATGGAAGACGATAGCTAGCTGTCAAACTTTGTTTATCAAAGTAGGTTGCTATTCTTGAAAAAAGTGGCACGCTGCGTGAAACAAAAAATTTTATCGTTCTCTCTCATTTCTTTACACAACACCGGCATAAGTTGCTCTTTTTCTTGTGTGAATGCGACATAAGATATCAATTTGTCTATTGGTTTCTCTGTCTACGGTACGAGTCTAACGTCAGCGTCAAACGTCTATATAAAATATTATCGATTATCGGAAACAATTGATACGAATTCAGTAAAAGACATCTCTACACGTGTCAAAAATCGATATGTCACAGAAATCATCTTATGTGAAAAGGACTATAGCACTGACCTCTTTAGCTATACGCTGGACTGGCTATCCCATACAAAATGACAGCTATTTGCTGTGCCCGTAGAGGGAGAATGAACTATAGAGGAGGCACTAAAATGACAAGTAATGCGTGAGAGAAATACACTTATGACTATAAAGCCAAGAGCAAGCGAGACAGAAACATTGTTTTTTGTTTCTCTCATGTTATGCGATTTCTTTTGTTGGGGACAAAGGCAGTTTGTCCCAAACAAGCGGCTACAGTCCATTGTTTTGCTAGTTTTCTGTTTTTTCTCGCTGTTAAGTGACTTCAAAGTTTAATAAACGTTGACAGTGATCTGTTTTAATCCGACTTTAAGTGAAAATATGGTGCGTTGTAGTGTGATTGGTTGTAAAAATCGGCCGGAACGAAGATTACCAAATATTACCTTTCACACGTAAGTAAACTTATTTGAAGTATATTGTTTTATAGAACTGGATATAGTTGATACATTTTCATTAACTCTAATGTGAAATTATCTACAAATATATAATATTTTCATCGAAATAGACGTAAACATTTTTTTGTGTTATCCGACTAAATTACGAAGTGTTCTTGTTGTTCAGGACGCCATTTGTTTTTACGTAGTTTCAAATTTATGGTATAATCATGTGATTAACATTAGGGATACCAGTACAGGGTAAAATTTTCCCCAAAATCGTGAAATGTTTTTTAATATTAAATATGTTTTTCAGGTTTCCAAAACAAACAAGTACATTAAACAGATGGATTCGAGCTACCGGAAGGAAGAACTGGTTACCAGGAAAAAGTCACAGAATATGTTCTATACATTTTGAGTCGCGTTATTTTCGAAAAACGAAAAAAAAAACCTATTTGATGCCCAATGCAATTCCAACACTTTTTACAACAGTGAGTAATTTTTGTGATGCGTTTAGTTTGGATTTAAATGTTGTAGTTTAAATATTCATAGACCGATTTTGTTGCTACGTCTACATAATAAACAAAACAAGTTATTAATTTATTTTTATAGGGGTATATTTTCTATTTCTACTTAATCAAATTTTATTTTTTTAGGATATTATTGTTGAGCGACTGAGTACTGCCCAACAATCAAAAATCCATGGACCAGGTCTTAAGGTAAATTAATAATTTCATTGCACTTTCCCACGAGCAACGACACAGCACTATTTTAGAACTGCACGAAATACCTTGGAGAGGAAGTTTATGTGGTGTTGTTGTGTGTGTACACGGCTCATATGAATGTGTGAAGCCTGGATTAGTCACCGTTTTTTTTTACACCTTTTATTAATTTGTACATGGATGTTCTTAGTATTATCTGATTCAACTAACTTAATCTTTTCAGGATGTTGTTGAGCTACCTAATACAAGCGAACAGTCGAAAACTGTAGTGTATTTACTATTTAGTATCAGCATTGCACCCGTGCGAAGCCGGGGCGGGTCGCTAGTTAAGTTAATAAATAACAAAATCTTTTCAAATCTGTCTTTTTCTTCATAAACCTATCTTACAAAAAAATACCCAAACATTTATAGATATTTTGCCAGTTTTTCGGATAAAAAGTTTTTGTAATAGTTGGCAACATTGACGTAAGGATTCGCCATCTCGTTCGGGTATACGCCGATGTCGTCTCTATAGTTCATTCTCCCTCTACGGCTGTGCCGATTCAAAGCGCCCCCGGTGAGAGTTCTGAGAACTAATAAGATTACAAATGGCTAGTGTTGCCGAACTATCGATAGTTTGACTATCGATAGTTGACCTTGAAAATAAGTCAGAATATCGATAGCACTATCGATAGTATCGATATTATCGATACTATCGATACTATCGATAGCGTTAATCATGGAATACTATTGATGAACTGCAATAGTATCGATAAAATCGATAGTATTGATTGCCAATAGTTGCTATACTATCGATACTGTCGATAGTATCGATACTATTGCTACTGAATATTGCAACTACAATCGATACTATCGATAGTACTGATACTATCGATAGTTTTGAGCTATCGATAGTAGTAAATTGTGCAATAGTATTGTTCACGATTTCTTGGTATAATGGGTCAGTCAGTGCCACCGACCCATATTATGACTCAGTTTAAAAGTTAAGACTAGTATTTGGTTTAATCGTTGTAATAAAGAGACTTTCTTTTTTTCCTATTGTTTTGTGGGATCGTTTTCCCTAATTTTTTGTAAAATTAAGCAAGCGTGTACTCGCCGCGAGATCACGATGGCTACTAAACGCGGACCAACATGTAAATGCATCGCAAGCGCTTACCGCAAACGCCCTTTGATCTGCGTAAAAAAACCGACACTCGACTGGATCGGAAGCAAGCAGGCACAAGCCCACGCAAGCCAAGCCAAACGCCCTTTTTACATGCTTGCGATTGTCGATGCTTGCCAAGGCTTGGCAAGCGTGTTGTAAGTTGGGGGAGGTTTTGGGGTAAATTATAAGATTGAGATTTGAGATAAATTGAGATATTTATTATTAATTAACTATAATGAGATGAGATGATGTAGCTCCGCCCGGTACGGAGTCCGAATGCGAACTGACTTATTGTGTGGTAAAATAATAATTAATATACAGTATAATAAAATATGCAACATCGACGCATTGCATTCCGGGAACATGTATTGTCTGTACGATTAGGTAATCGTACATGTTCCCGGGGGAGAAAAAGGTGAAGGTTAGTAACTTGATGAAAGATGAACTTAAAAATAACAAGATGATAAAACAATTTAGTGTCTATTTACTAAATGATTTGGTTAGTTATGATTACAAGATGAAGATACAATAAGTATAAGATTAAGATACATTTGTTCTTTACGATAGGGTTACAAGATTAAGTTACAATTGTTTTTATAATAGCGTTACAGAGATTCATTTAAGTTTGAAAACACACGAAAGATCTTTTTTTATTTACGCGCACATAACACTCACAAACACTTATCACACAATCACTTTTCACCGGGGTTGGATATGGCCGGGCGGGGACCGCGACACTGGTCGCAGCCTCCACCGCCGGCTCTGCTGAAGCTCGTCGACGACGCAATTGTTTCCAATACGTTATTATTTCCACAAACAACCACAACAACCAGGATTTCAATTAAAACATACTCATACAGCTCCCATATCAAACGAATCACTCATAAATAAAATGTTATTATAATATTCCAATTCGCCGAACTCGTGCTCAAGATGTAATATTATAGCGTCGCATTGTGTTTAAATGTTCTCTTATCATGGGACATATTGTTTCGAGATATGAATTCTTTGTTTTAATTTCTTCCTTATCATAGTCGGTAGATTCATTAATAGTAGATATTTATATCATAGTATTAACGAAGGTAACAGTGATAGCTTAACAATAGATCGTTTCATAGTAAGATAATTATAATCATCACATTATTTTATAATGTAATCTCATCTTGTAAAGGGATCAAAGATTTTCGATATTTCGGACAAAAATTGTCGCTTTGTAGGATTTGAGATCAATTCCGCCGTAAACCCGTACTTAAATTGGCGCCATCTAAAAATTAGGATTTGAAGGTCTTGTTGCAGATTAGGCGCTCTATACATGAGATCATTTAGGGCTAATCCATTTAAAGTTTTCGAGGCTACTTATGCGTCGAACATAACTCGTTGATGACTCTGCGCGTAAGGTGCGCGGTAGGTGGCCACTGGGCCTTAAGTCGGCGTCCGACACACAAGGTATCATATGTCCGAGTTCTTTGTATTCCGATATGAATAGCTTATACTCGCGTGCCAAATGACTTTGTTTTATTAATTTGTTTTCTAATTGCATATATTGAGCGATACATTTAGATTTTGACTCACCCAATTTTTCTTCGAAATTTTCTTTTAAAGGTATTTTCACCACGTAACTACCATCATCACGTCTTTCTGTTGTGCTTTGATAAAAATCTATACAATTTTGATCTTCCTGAGATACGTTTAAAGGTTCAGGGACATCCTCCATTTCCCAAAACTGCTGGATATCGCTGTTTAAAACAAGATTACATTGATATGCTGACTTACAGTTGCCGCTTAAGATCCATCCTAGTTGAGTTTGTTGAGCGACGGGAAACATAGCATTAGAGCGGCAAATACCATCCATAAGAATTTCCGAATAAACATCAGCACCTAATAATATATCAATAGGCCTACTTTTATAAAATTCTGAGTCAGCTAATTTTATTTGATCAAGCATGGGCCAATCCGGTTTTGGAATTGTATGATTTGGTAAATTCCTCACAAGCTTTTTCATTATAAACGCATCCGTTTCAAAGGTGAAATTGTTAATATTTGACATGCAGTTCATGGTTATTTTACCCTTACAATTATTAGCTTTGTTTCCAATACCAGAGATATATCCATCGCATTTTTGGCGAGGTACTTTTAACAGTTGCGCGGCGTTTTCGCTTACAATTGAGATCTGTGAGCCCTGATCAAGGAGCGCTCTCATATTTAGGTAAGATCCATCTGCTGCTTGAATCTTGATAATTGCAGTAGCTAGTAAAATTTCGCTGGGGTCACATGGAAGGGATACTAATGTGTTCATATTTTCTTGTTGCTGGCGTAGAGGTTTCGACCGAGGCACGTGTAACCTCGAACGTGAGGCTTCCGGTGTCATATTCTGTGACGTGAAACATTCATGTAAAATGGTGTTATGATTTTTATTACATTGCTTACACAATATCTGTGAAAAACATTTCTTTCCTTCGTGTGAATGTAGGCAGTTGAGGCAAAGTTTCATATTTTCAACCGTTTTTCTTCGCTCATAAGGATGCATTTGTAACAACGTCGGACATGAATAAAGGCGATGTTCGCTGGAATTGCACAATGGACACTGCTTGCGTTTTTCATTTGTTATATTACTGGAATACATTCGTTGCGAAATAGCTTGCTTTGTACAATTTGGATTATTGTAACTTTGTTTAAATTTATTATTATAATTTTTAGAAAAGGATGATTGATTATTATAGTTTCTTAAATGTGTATGCTGATTTGATGGTTGATTAAATGCTTTTGTAGTGTAGCTTTCATGCTTTTTTCGTGAGGTCTCTAGCGTCATAAACTTGGTTTCTAAATACTGTAAAAAGTCTTGCAATACAGGTATTTCTCTGGGCGACTTTAAAGATTGCATATAATCATTGTATGTTTCTGTGTCTAACTTTTGAGATAATATACAAACAAGAAAAGGGTCCCAAGATGACACGTTAATTCCAAGATTTTCAATTGCATTAATGCTCTCATATGTAACATCATGAATCCGTTTAATATGTTGATACGACTGATATTGAAGATTAGGGATATTTAAGAGGTTATTAAGATGAGATGTAAAGATTAATCGCTTATTATCGTAACGATGACTGAGAATATTCCAAGATATGAGATAATTGTCGGAGCTGATTTGGAGATGTTGGATCATTTTTTCAGGCTCGCCCTTAACTTTACTCTTAAGAAACTGTAACTTTTGTGCATTAGACAAGGACGGATTATTGTGAATAGTTTCCGTAAATAGATCTTTAAACGAAACCCATTGCATGTAATTTCCTTCGAATGTAGGCAGCTCCACTTTTGGGGTTGATTTTTCTATATGTGATAGGGAATACATCTTTTTATTAATATCTGTTTTTAACTTATAGTAATGTTTTTCATAATTAGTAAATTGTTCTTCATATTCTGCGTTCGTTCCGCTCAATTCGTTTTCTAATTCCCAATGCAAGGTATCAATTGCCGACCAGCGGATTTGCAAGGACTTTAGGATATCCTCAAATTCCCACTTTTCCGACATAAGATCAAGATTTATGTTTGAAATAGTTCGCAGAAAAGCCTTAAAATTGGTTGTTTGTTTTTTCATAAGCTCTTCCGTTTTATTCATATTAGAGATATTGTTGGGAGGTTTTTCTTGATATTCATGAGAGGTTGACGGGGTTTGAAAGGTTGGAGGTTGTAATTCAGGGTTTTCTAAAGATTTATAATTTTGCAAGGCTGTCTTTATGTTATTGTATTTTTTCTTAATTTGATCATATCTATTGAATGCAAAATACTCATGAGAGTGATCATTGAAAGATAGAAGTGTCATGTGGTTGTTGTGGAAGTCTACAAAATATTTTTCTAACGTTTCTAATCTTCGTCGTATATAATCGGGAGTCTTTCGCTCCGCTCCATCCTTTTTAAAGTTTATGTGTAGCTTTTCCAATGCATCTATTAATTGCTCTTGGGTAGCTAAAATATCCTCCATCGACATGTTTGAAAATAAGAGATAAAATAACAAAACCTTACTTGGCTAGCTTCAAGTTACGCTTACGCCGCGCCGAGATGTGAATTATTCCGTCGATGTGTAGAGATGCGATGCCTTTCCAGGGCACCAAGGTTGAGATATGAAGATGTGTGGTGCCTTCCTAAAGCACCGAGGTTGAGGTGTGGTGTCCCCCCAAGACACCAGGGTAGAGATGTGGAGATATGTGTGGTGCCTTCCAAAAGCACCGAGGTTGAGGTGTGGTGTCTCCCCAAGACACCAGGGTAGAGATGTGAAGATATGTGTGGTGCCTTCCAAAAGCACCGAGGTCGCGATGTGATCACGGAAACCCGAACCACGCACACAAACACAGCACAAAATTTATGCACACTTTTTGTCCCGGTCCCGCAATTCACCGTTTGCTCGAAGGACCAATGTAAGATGTAAGATGTAAGAAGATAACGAAAAGAAACCTCCCCCAACTTACATTGTTTTTTTTTTTTTTTTTTTTTTTTTTTTTGAGATTTAGATATATTTATTTTTAACTGTAATGGGATGAGGTGGTGAAGCTCCGCCCGGTACGGAGTCCGAATGCGAACTGAACTGTGTGTTAAAACTTAAAATAATAATTAATACAATATAATAAAATATGCACCATCGACGCATTGCATTCCGGGAACATGTATTGTCTGTACGATTAGGTAATCGTACACGTGTAAACGTACCATTATGTGGGTAGACAACCATCCACTATTCTGTTCCAATTTTATCAATGTACCCTCTTAAACCTTATAAATTATTGTTGCCAATTTAAATTAGAAGACACTAACTATGCACAAATGTACGTGGCTTATTGGATTACGAATTAACGAACTAAAAAAAATGGATTGTACAAAGCGCCAATAGATAACTTGAAAAGTATTATAACCAAACATCTAGTTCTCTGTCATCCACTATAATATTATTGATAAAGCAATACTATCGAGAAAAAGGTCACTATCGATGGGACGATAGTATCGATAGTATCGACACTATCGATAGTATCGATAGTTCGTTCGATATTGAGCTTCGATAGTATCGACACTATCGATAGTATCGATAGTTCGTTCGATATTGAGCTTCGATAGTATCGATACTATCGATGGTATTGCTATGTGTCGATAGTATTTACGCTTATAGGACTATCGATACTATCGATAGTATCGACACTATCGATAGTATCGATAGTGCTATCGATACTATTGCTTTTCCCCAACTATCGATAGTTAATCGATAGACTATCGATAGTGGACTATCGAGCGGCAACACTACAAATGGCCGTTGTTTGTTGTTTATATGCGAAGGTCTCTGCGGAATAAAAAGTTTTCTAAAGTATTTAATGTGATTTGGACATAAATTAAAGTGAAATAATAGTGACAGTGATTGTATCATAGCTTTTATTGTTCAACCAACATGAAATCGTGCGTAGGTATATTGTAAAACACGGTACGAAAAGGGCAGTGGCGTCACTTTTCACAAGTAAGTGAATTTTTTAAATATAAATACATAAAAAACGCTTAAGGGTGCGTATAAAGCAAAATTACCAATCTTCTATTAGATGATACGTGTAATATTCAAGACCAAATCTAAAAAATAAAATATATATCAAACTAGATGATATGTTCAACGATTCTGTTCAATCAAAAACATAAAATATTAAAATTGACTCGATAAAAAAAAATCACCAAGTTAGCTCTAATTTTCACACTTTTACGTTTTCTACTTGACATGGTAATACTTTTTATGATTTTTTTTTCATAAACAATTATATTAAAACATTTGCAAGATATTTGTCAGAGCATTTTGTGTAATTACTTTTGGTTTTGGTTTTATCTGCGATAAACCACTTTTGGCGCTCTTTTTTTTCTCGAGATAAACGTTTGGTTTTGTCACGATAAAAGTGGTTTATCGCAGATAAAACCAAAACTAAAAGTAATTACACAAAATGCTCTGACAAATATCTTGCAAATGTTTTAATATAATTGTTTATGAAAAAAAAAAATCATAATAAGTATTACCATGTCAAGTAGAAAACGTAAAAGTGTGAAAATTAGAGCTAACTTGGTGATTTTTTTTTATCGAGTCAATTTTAATATTTTATGTTTTTAATTGAACAGAATCGTTGAACATATCATCTAGTTTGATATATATTTTATTTTTTAGATTTGGTCTTGAATATTACACGTATCATCTAATAGAAGATTGGTAATTTTGCTTTATACGCACCCTTAAAGCAGTGATCAGCAATGTATTCTTACAATAATAAACGTAAACTGTTCGAGTTTATGGGATTTTTCGAACATTTTTATAACCAATAACTATACATAGAGATGTTAAAATTCATATCGATAAGTGTCGATAACTACTTTCGTATGGAGATGTAAAACTGAAGTCATACTATGTTTTATTTTATGTTGATTTAAAATATTACATATTTTTACTATTAATATTTTCCAACTTTTGCTGGTTTATTAACAGGCCATCAATTACAATTTGAATTCAATTTTTTTTGTCTTGCCTAAGTTCCTTATTTTGACATTATCAGAGTCAATAAAAAATAATTTAACATAATATATATGATTAATAATTTCATTGAGTGAATTTACCAAACCAAAATTTACCCATATGTAGGTATAATATTTCTTTTAATTACAGATTCCCCTCCGATTACACTGAAATTTCGGTTAAAAAATATGAAGGTTGTCAACTGGACTCCGACAAATTATCTCTGTTATAAACACTTCACGGATGACTGTTTCACAAAACATCAGTCACGGACTACATTGAAAAAAATGCAGTATCCCCACAATATTTCTTGGTAAGTGTAAATTTGTAATAAATATGTAAATACTTTATCGGTATCTTAGAAAAATTGGTTGATTGACAATAAAATAACACTTTATATTTTTCACAGAAACCAATTATTCATCCTTGTTACAAACTGAGATATCTAAAGATGCTGACCAACCGACAGGATACCAATGCGAGAAGATATTGAAATTACGTTACGAAGTTACGTCTGTTTGTACGCAGAAACAAAAAAATACTCTTTATTAGTAACTGGAGAGAAAGTAAGACATTTTTTACCCGGAAACTAATATGGGCTCGACAATAATTTTATTGCAATACAATAAAACAGTATTAATTTACAATTATTTAAATAATAAAATATGTGATTTGAAAATGCTTTTTTTATTTCCCTGTGTTAGAAGTTACCGTAATTACAGACCTAATAGAAAGTTATTGTGTCTTGTACCACATGTTTTCCAAATAAAATAAAGTATAAAATAAAATGGCGACATGTGGTTTCTAAATATGTAGTAACAAGTTAATCCCTTACTATAAAGAGTGCCTAATATTAAGGCTACATAATTGACTATTTTATAGAATTTTATTAATCTGTATTCACTATTACACTTACATAACGTTAATAAAATTTACCTAAACCAATTTAATTTATAGGATCTGAATCAAAAATAGCGTCGGTAATATTTCGATCATTGTGGTCGATATCAGAAAAGTTTTTATCAATTACAAACCATTTGTTGTAATCACTAGTATTAGTTCCATTCCCCCTCACTGCTGCCGTCAGCGCCAAAATGGCGATTTTCAAATAGGCACAAAAAAATGATAAAGTCCATTTCAAGAAAGAAGTCCCGCGGACAATTATGGAACTAATTTAACAGATGGGGAGATCGGCCAATACATTGCATAATATCAATTATTTTATCTAAATATTCGAGTCGTAGTAGTTTATAAAATGAAATTAAATGAACGATACATAATTTCCCTTACAGATTTCCCCACCCTGCCAACATTATTACGCGCGCATACAGCGCTGCGTCTGCGGGACTTCTTTCTTGAAATGGACTCTAGCAATAGCCAGTCCAGCGTATAGTTATAGAGGTCAGTGGACTATAGTAATTTCAAAAAGAGAATCATAGGGTGATCAGCTACTGGATTCGTTCAAGTAAAACGAGAGGTAGTGGTTATGTACCCAAGAAGCCCCAGCTTCAATGAAATTCAGTTTCCTGTTTCATAATAGGTTTTTGACACGAGAGAGACTTTGAACCTCCTTTGAACGGTTGGAAACACAGAACAGTAAAAACATATAGAAGTGCGATAATGTCATAATTAGTATGAAAACCAGTGTCGCCAAACCCACACATTTAAACCGATAGTTATACAGTACACTACAAGTAAACTATGCCTTTGATTGGACAGCTTAATTTGAGTAAAAACTGACTTAGGTTATAAATTCAGCATTTCAATATGTACCCTAACGCACCATGTTACGGTTTATTTTAGTATAACATCCCTAGGTATATTAGCTGTTTTGTTTCTCATTGCACAGAAATTCCAAATTCGAAAACATTCAGCTACTCCACAACAGAGGGCGTTAGTTTTCGATAAATATAACTTTGAACCTCAACATATAGAGATAAGGTTGAAATTTGTGTCACTCAACATTAATGACATTAACTTGATATTTATCTGATGCTATGCCCTGAGGGATGTCAGCCTTGTTATCGATAATTCACAAATAAATATTTTTTGTGTATTTTTTTTTTCTTTCTTTTATATGAGTATAGTATAATGTGTCACATTTTGGAGTATGTTTATTACTACTAAGTACGTCTTTTTATATTATTATTATTAAATAAAAAACGGAATAGAATAGTATTAATCTATATTTACAAAATACAAACAGAAAATATGCATTATTTTAAATCTTGGAACTGCCGTAGGTTTGCTGTATCGGTGGCCTTTGTTAGACCGCTTAGTGCTGTTCGGCATCCAGTTAACTCGTCACGTTGCATTTATCCATTTCTCTTTTAAATTAGCCTCTTTGGGAAATCTATAAATAAATTGGACAAATGAAAGCTAAGGAAAAATAAAATAAAATTTAATATTTATAATGTTTGTCTTTTCTAAAGTATCGATACTGTCGATATGCGCCACAAGCATCACTAAAGCGACATTCGTTTGTTTATTGCAATAATATTCCAGAAAGTCTTGTTTGCTGTTCAATCTATAATAGTACTAATTTCTTACGGATTAAGGTTCATTTTGACTAGATATTTGTATACAATTTTGACAAATTACGACAAGCGAAGTTATAACATAAAATATAATTAAAATAAATAAAAATAAGACTTACCGATGGTATGAAATGCCTCCATTGCTGATATTATTTCGTCTGCTATCATTTTTGCACTCTAATACCGAACAACATATTGTCCTAATTAATGAATAAATATGGAAAAAAGGTTTGACAGCTGACAACCGACTCGAATATTTTTCTGCGCACAACTGAGAGCAAGTTAGGTGATCTTACCTTACCAGTGACACGTGGGCCACGCCCACATCACACTTCTATCTACTTTACTGTTGTGGTTGGAAACGTAGACCACAGATTAGCAACTATTATGACGTAGACAGAGAAAGCTCGAAAATGGGACGGAACGGGGATGGTGACGTAGACCGTAGTTCCCTTTAACGCACAGCTTTAACGGAGCCAATTTATTAGGCAACATTTGACGTCTATCAATTTTATCTTCGTAGAGAGGTAACCTGCTTAAAAACATCGATTAGTGATTAAAGTGAATCGAACTTGAAACACGTCGTCGTCGTCGTTACTGTTTACGTTGTTGAATTTTGTTGAACTGTCAAATGTTGCCTATTAAAATGACTCCACTAAAATATTATGCAGTTATTTTTATAAAAATATTTTTGATTTGGAATAACAGTTGTGAAAATGCAAAAATGATTCTATTGGTGTTCTCTGTAGGGTCCAGTTCCTTAAAATTATAGGTTTATACCTAGGTACCTATAGACTATAGAGGAATAAAAAAAGAAAGAGTGGAAAATACTAACTCTTTATTCAACAATAATTACAATATTACATACTTAATACTTCACAATAATTTCTAGTAAAAATTGTTAACAGAACAAGGCAATAAAGCATTTGTATGCCATAAAACCAAAAATATCAAATTCAAGGCTTTTACTTTTCTTAATCTTCCGTTCTTAGAATAGTTATAAGGGACAATATTATATTATCTGACACAGAATAATAATTTAAAATAGGAAAAACATTACAAAGTTAATAATATAGACATATTTTAAAGTTTATGAATTGCATCAATCACAAAACTTCTTTTGGAAGACAAAGATCGAATACATTAAATAACATAATATCAAATTTCAATAGTAAAAAAATAATAAAGTACTTATATAGTTAATAAAAATAGCACAAAATTCTTAACACCTAAAATACTACATTTTCCACCAGTCTAATAAGTAATTAATTTTTGTTACTTATAATATATTTATATAAAAAAAATACCTATTTACAGTAAAATACATAATATTAATATTTTAATATCCAAATAACATTTCGACACTTTTAAATATCCAGTCAATATATTTACATTACCTACGGTTAAATAATGAGAAAAACTACAAAATATACTACCAACACAAACAAATGAAAAAAAATCGTTACATCTAACATTAGGCAATAATAATATATTTTATAATAAGTTCAAAATATTTAACCAAGTTTAAACTTCCATAATATAATTTAGAAACAATCTGATTTTACAAAAGGATTATTGAACGATTTTGACCACAATTTTGACATTACGGTAGATTATCTGTAGACTGTACCCAATACCCACAGATGTAGTAGATCTGTGCCAATACCCAACAAAAAGGCGGCAAAGTAAAATTTCAGCCAAATTTTTTTTTTGTTTTGGCAAGAAGATATACCTATTTGCAATTCAGCCAATATATGAAAAGGAAATAAAGTTTTTGAAAATGTGTTCTATCTTTTTATTTATAAAAGTTGTTTTTCAGTGGCCAGTTGCAGTGGTGCTACAATCTTTAAGAAAATGTGTTTTCTTGTTATGAGAGTTTATTTTATTTTTATTTGTGAGTGGCCAGTTGCAGTGTGTGTAATTATATCTTATTCTTGGCGGTGTTCTTTCTTGCTTCAATGCGTCGCTGCAGCGTGGCGAGCAGTGCGGCGAGCACGTTGTGTCCGGGCAGCCGCTTGCCGAACAGCAGCCGCTTCACCGAGTCGTCGTACGTGAGCAGCGCCACCATGTTCTGGAGCAGGAAGCCTTGGCAGTACTCGAGCAGTTGGCTCGCGCCGTACACCTGGGGGTGAATTTGGAGGTTTTTATTCAAACTCAAACATTTATTTATTCAATAAGACTTCTTATAAAAACACTTTTGAATCGTCATAACATTTTTAACATTAATTAAATTCGTATAGATAAATTGAGATTGGAGAGAAAGAGATGAGTAAAATATTAATAGAATAAGTTGATCATTTCTATTGAAATTTTTATTTTATTATTGTAGCAATAGAAAAGATATAGTTAATGATCCAAATTCAAATGAAATATAAAATATTGTATCGTTCAAAGCTGTGAAACATCCTACTAATAATATAATAAATGCGAAAGTTTGTATGTTTGTTTTTTACTCTTTCACGCAAAAACTGATGAACCGATTTCAATGGGTCTCTGTTACTCTTAAATAAAGAATTTATTATTTACTCTTAAATGAAGAATTTATTATTATATTATTATTATTAATCAAATTTGGCACACACGTAAGTGGTAAGTTGGATTAACACATAGAATAGTTTTTATCCCGAAAATCCCACGAATTCAATACGACACATAACAATAAAACTATAAATTAACAAATGCATACCTTCGACATACATAATATGTATAAGTGTGGAGGAAGGAAGGTGGAATTCCTCCATCGAAAAAGGGAGATCCACGACCAGTCTACTCGACTTGCCCGTCGTTCCCAATGAATGAAGTCGGAAACTTGTATTTATGCTCTGTAGCGAAAACATTTCGTCATAGTGTCGCTACATAAGTTACCTTAGCATGTATATACACAGAGACGAGGTTGTGCAGATCCACGGCTTTAGCAGCACGCGCCTCGCAGTACCGCTGCAGCGGCAGCAGCTGGAAGAAGGAAGCGGCCGCGAGCACCTCCAGCACGTCCGCTTCTGCGACCGCCAGCCCGCCGCACCCGCCCGCGTACAGGTACTGCATCACTTGCTGTGGAGTAGGAAGAGATTGGAGTTTAGTGTAATTTGGCACTTGATGGTGTAGTGAGATATTATAATATTATAGTGTACAGCGCAAGTCCGCTGTATTCGCCCCGCGCCCGCGTACAGGTACTGCATCACTTGCTGTGGAGTAGGAAGAGATTGGAGTTTAGTGTAATTTGGCACTTGATGGTGTAGTGAGATATTATAATATTATAGTGTACAGCGCAAGTCCGCTGTATTCGCCCCGCGCCCGCGTACAGGTACTGCATCACTTGCTGTGGAGTAGGAAGAGATTGGAGTTTAGTGTAATTTGGCACTTGATGGTGTAGTGAGATATTATAATATTATAGTGTACAGCGCAAGTCCGCTGTATTCGCCCCGCGCCCGCGTGCAGGTACTGCATCACTTGCTGTGGAGTAGGAAGAGATTGGAGTTTAGTGTAATTTGGCACTTGATGGTGTAGTGAGATATTATAATATTATAGTGTACAGCGCAAGTCCGCTGTATTCGCCCCGCGCCCGCGTGCAGGTACTGCATCACTTGCTGTGGAGTAGGAAGAGATTGGAGTTTAGTGTAATTTGGCACTTGATGGTGTAGTGAGATATTATAATATTATAGTGTACAGCGCAAGTCCGCTGTATTCGCCCCGCGCCCGCGTACAGGTACTGCATCACTTGCTGTGGAGTAGGAAGAGATTGGAGTTTAGTGTAATTTGGCACTTGATGGTGTAGTGAGATATTATAATATTATAGTGTACAGCGCAAGTCCGCTGTATTCGCCCCGCGCCCGCGTGCAGGTACTGCATCACTTGCTGTGGAGTAGGAAGAGATTGGAGTTTAGTGTAATTTGGCACTTGATGGTGTAGTGAGATATTATAATATTATAGTGTACAGCGCAAGTCCGCTGTATTCGCCCCGCGCCCGCGTACAGGTACTGCATCACTTGCTGTGGAGTAGGAAGAGATTGGAGTTTAGTGTAATTTGGCACTTGATGGTGTAGTGAGATATTATAATATTATAGTGTACAGCGCAAGTCCGCTGTATTCGCCCCGCGCCCGCGTGCAGGTACTGCATCACTTGCTGTGGAGTAGGAAGAGATTGGAGTTTAGTGTAATTTGGCACTTGATGGTGTAGTGAGATATTATAATATTATAGTGTACAGCGCAAGTCCGCTGTATTCGCCCCGCGCCCGCGTGCAGGTACTGCATCACTTGCTGTGGAGTAGGAAGAGATTGGAGTTTAGTGTAATTTGGCACTTGATGGTGTAGTGAGATATTATAATATTATAGTGTACAGCGCAAGTCCGCTGTATTCGCCCCGCGCCCGCGTACAGGTACTGCATCACTTGCTGTGGAGTAGGAAGAGATTGGAGTTTAGTGTAATTTGGCACTTGATGGTGTAGTGAGATATTATAATATTATAGTGTACAGCGCAAGTCCGCTGTATTCGCCCCGCGCCCGCGTGCAGGTACTGCATCACTTGCTGTGGAGTAGGAAGAGATTGGAGTTTAGTGTAATTTGGCACTTGATGGTGTAGTGAGATATTATAATATTATAGTGTACAGCGCAAGTCCGCTGTATTCGCCCCGCGCCCGCGTACAGGTACTGCATCACTTGCTGTGGAGTAGGAAGAGATTGGAGTTTAGTGTAATTTGGCACTTGATGGTGTAGTGAGATATTATAATATTATAGTGTACAGCGCAAGTCCGCTGTATTCGCCCCGCGCCCGCGTGCAGGTACTGCATCACTTGCTGTGGAGTAGGAAGAGATTGGAGTTTAGTGTAATTTGGCACTTGATGGTGTAGTGAGATATTATAATATTATAGTGTACAGCGCAAGTCCGCTGTATTCGCCCCGCGCCCGCGTGCAGGTACTGCATCACTTGCTGTGGAGTAGGAAGAGATTGGAGTTTAGTGTAATTTGGCACTTGATGGTGTAGTGAGATATTATAATATTATAGTGTACAGCGCAAGTCCGCTGTATTCGCCCCGCGCCCGCGTACAGGTACTGCATCACTTGCTGTGGAGTAGGAAGAGATTGGAGTTTAGTGTAATTTGGCACTTGATGGTGTAGTGAGATATTATAATATTATAGTGTACAGCGCAAGTCCGCTGTATTCGCCCCGCGCCCGCGTGCAGGTACTGCATCACTTGCTGTGGAGTAGGAAGAGATTGGAGTTTAGTGTAATTTGGCACTTGATGGTGTAGTGAGATATTATAATATTATAGTGTACAGCGCAAGTCCGCTGTATTCGCCCCGCGCCCGCGTGCAGGTACTGCATCACTTGCTGTGGAGTAGGAAGAGATTGGAGTTTAGTGTAATTTGGCACTTGATGGTGTAGTGAGATATTATAATATTATAGTGTACAGCGCAAGTCCGCTGTATTCGCCCCGCGCCCGCGTGCAGGTACTGCATCACTTGCTGTGGAGTAGGAAGAGATTGGAGTTTAGTGTAATTTGGCACTTGATGGTGTAGTGAGATATTATAATATTATAGTGTACAGCGCAAGTCCGCTGTATTCGCCCCGCGCCCGCGTACAGGTACTGCATCACTTGCTGTGGAGTAGGAAGAGATTGGAGTTTAGTGTAATTTGGCACTTGATGGTGTAGTGAGATATTATAATATTATAGTGTACAGCGCAAGTCCGCTGTATTCGCCCCGCGCCCGCGTACAGGTACTGCATCACTTGCTGTGGAGTAGGAAGAGATTGGAGTTTAGTGTAATTTGGCACTTGATGGTGTAGTGAGATATTATAATATTATAGTGTACAGCGCAAGTCCGCTGTATTCGCCCCGCGCCCGCGTGCAGGTACTGTATCACTTGCTATGGGATGGGGATAATAGAGATAGTGTACAGGTACTGCATCACTTGCTGTGGAGTAGGAAGAGATTGGAGTTTAGTGTAATTTGGCACTTGATGGTGTAGTGAGATATTATAATATTATAGTGTACAGCGCAAGTCCGCTGTATTCGCCCCGCGCCCGCGTACAGGTACTGCATCACTTGCTGTGGAGTAGGAAGAGATTGGAGTTTAGTGTAATTTGGCACTTGATGGTGTAGTGAGATATTATAATATTATAGTGTACAGCGCAAGTCCGCTGTATTCGCCCCGCGCCCGCGTGCAGGTACTGCATCACTTGCTGTGGAGTAGGAAGAGATTGGAGTTTAGTGTAATTTGGCACTTGATGGTGTAGTGAGATATTATAATATTATAGTGTACAGCGCAAGTCCGCTGTATTCGCCCCGCGCCCGCGTACAGGTACTGCATCACTTGCTGTGGAGTAGGAAGAGATTGGAGTTTAGTGTAATTTGGCACTTGATGGTGTAGTGAGATATTATAATATTATAGTGTACAGCGCAAGTCCGCTGTATTCGCCCCGCGCCCGCGTACAGGTACTGCATCACTTGCTGTGGAGTAGGAAGAGATTGGAGTTTAGTGTAATTTGGCACTTGATGGTGTAGTGAGATATTATAATATTATAGTGTACAGCGCAAGTCCGCTGTATTCGCCCCGCGCCCGCGTACAGGTACTGCATCACTTGCTGTGGAGTAGGAAGAGATTGGAGTTTAGTGTAATTTGGCACTTGATGGTGTAGTGAGATATTATAATATTATAGTGTACAGCGCAAGTCCGCTGTATTCGCCCCGCGCCCGCGTGCAGGTACTGTATCACTTGCTATGGGATGGGGATAATAGAGATATTTTATTTATTTATTTATTTATTTGACACTTCATTACACACATTATTTTATAAAATATAAAAGTAAATAATAAATCACAAAGTTACAGCTTTAATATGTGTAACGGGGCGGCCTTATCACTTCAGAGTGATCTCTACCAGGCGACCCCTCAGGCAAAGGACAAGTGTTTGCTGTATAAAGGGAGGCATCAAAATTTATTAAAAAAAAAAAAAAAACTAAACAATATTTTACAAACATACATATTACTTAATAATTAATAATATATACCTACTAAATGATAAACATACACATATAAAAAAATAGTTATTAATTACTAAAGTATTAAGGTCACTACTCGAATATAGATAGTGTACAGGTACTGCATCACTTGCTGTGGGGTGAAATTATGTTTTACGACATTTCAAAAAGATTTCAACATTATAAGCTACAAAAATTAATGTCTCAGTCTAGCAGCACACAGAAAGCCGATCAAATATTAATTTGTAGGTACCAAAAGAAAATTGATTGAGTGAATTTATGCATAATATTTGCCTGTGCTTAAAAAAGGAAAACCTTAGAATTAAAAAAAGGAAAACTATAAAAATACTGTAACTACATACTGACATTACTGTAAACTACAAAATAAACTACCAACACAAACAAATGAAAAAAAATCGTTACATCTAACATTAGGCAATAATAATATATTTTATAATAAGTTCAAAATATTTAACCAAGTTTAAACTATAGTATTAGAGACATAAGAGCTATTTTTTGTATCCGGTTAAAAATTTGCAGTCACATCTTTATTTTACCGTATGTCTGACGACAACACATCATTTCTCTTGTTCATTTATTTTCTCTTAAAATATTCGATAAAATTTTTATTTTATCGAATATTTTAATTTTATCGAAAATTTTTATTTTATCGAATAAAATATATTCTTTGGCCACCAAAGTGAAGAAATTGTTTTTTTCTATCATGGTCTTATAAAAAATTAAATATCAATCGTACCTCAAATATATGATATCGTATATCATTAATCTGCACGAGCGGCGGCGCGGTGCTGGCGGGCGGCGGCGCCAGCATCGCGCGGAGACGGGGGGACTCCGATACTAGCACTATCTTGTGCCCGTAGAAGAGACGACCTTCCACACTGTGGGAAATAGGTTTGTAAAGTACAGATATTTTATTGAACTATACATAATTACAGTCGAAGCAATTTTATTTTTGCTTTATATCAAACAATTCAAAGAATTCAAACACAATCAAAATATTAAAACAGTTCTCAATATATCAGTAAGTTAAGGATAGACTATTTAACTCAATCGTAAAAATATAAAAAACACTAAAAAATATTGTCAAATGACATCAATGAAACGAAAAAATATACAGATATGTATGTTAAATTTACTTAAATAATTTAGGACCTAGGGTCCTAGGATGAATCATCCTTTTATATTTTTTTGTTTGACCGTGCCCCCGGCGCGGTGTAACGTGAACTATTCTTAACACGTTACACAATATCTCCACTATTCTGTAAGGCGCACTCACCGGAAGGTGACGTCGGCCAGCTCGGGGTTGTTGACGTATGACACGTCGACGCGCGCGGGCGCGGGCGCGGCGGGCGGCGGCTCGCGCACCGCCGGCACCGCCTCCCAGCCGTAGCACGCGCACAGGATGTCCGCCAGCAGCAGCACCGTGCCCTCCTTCTGTAAGGCACGCGCTAATGTGAGCAGCTGACACGTATACCGGCCAAATGTACTTCGCTGACACAAGCTTCGTAGATATACACTACGCTGATACACCACTGTGTCAAACATAGATGCTTACATACATAACGCTGACACATCACGCTGACCAAAATACACTGACACGTACATCACGATGCACACTGACACATACATCACGCTGATATATACAATGCGGAAAGAGACATCACGATGAAATACACTACGCTGACACATACATCACGCTGACATATACATAATGCTGACATACAACACTAATATAAATCTAGCAAACACATTCAATACTGATACACATCTAGCTGGGATACACCTCGCTGACACACGCTTCGTCAACAATTTATATAGCTGACAACAATAACACAACGCGGACATATACATCACGACCACACTATATTTTATGACATACACCAAAGTTTAAGAATCATACGTTGAAAAGGAACGCTAAAATTGTTGCAATGTGGCTCTGACTGGCACATCTATCTGACACTTTATAGTCCATTCATTTAAAGTTTATTTATCATAATGCAAAAATCCGCTACATTAGTTCTTTCGCACTAAACTTGATAGCCGATAGCCGGAATTCTAGATCCTATTCTATTACTTTCAACAAAGCACAAAATTAAGAGGGTTAAGTATTTTCAATCTAGTCAATAATAAAAATCTAATCAGTTTTCCCTTCAAGTTAATAACTATGTCTAGAGTCTAACAACTCACCTTACTATACCGCAAAATATTGAAGAGCAGAGGGAGGCACTCGTAGATGAACTGCTTGCTGTAGTGGCTGTCGTCGGACGGGCACACCTGGAACATCCTCTATTCAGTACAAACTCTCGCTTTGTGTTCGTTTGGACACATGCTTTGCGTTTCATAGATTTATGGAATTTAGACTCGTGTGAATTTGAACACTTTTTTGTAAATTGAAATTAAAAAAAAATGTTATTCTTTAATTACCTTTTCTGAAATAAGCCATATTGTTTAGTATTTATAAGCAATTTAACACATCTCCATAATAAGACAAAAGATAATATTCAAATTTATATCCAACAGCACACATACTAAACTATTTAACTATATAATAAAAATTTCAAGTCTCACCTGCAAGAAATCCTGTAACAGCTGATCAATTACGTGATCCAATGAAGCATCAGCCGCTGCTGCGAGTGACAACGTCCACGCGTGCAGTGACCATGGTACGCCTAGTGCACGTAACTCCAATGTTATATCTGTAAGAAAGGATTAGTTGGTTTGGAGAACGATTAAATTAGTGATAATAGCAACAACATAACAAGGTGTGCAATACCCTAAATTACCATTTACATGAATTAAAATTAATGATATGTATGGAATGCGAACATAGAATTTTTAATGCTATATGTCTTCTATATCCGGCTCGAAGGACCCAAATCCTTCGAGCTGAAAATAGCAACCTGTATCGTTGATTTGAAAGTGAAATTTCATATCAACCCGTCGAACAGAGAAAGTGGTATTCGTCCAACAGAAAAAATGGTTATTCGTCAACTCGTCTGGCCTGCTTCGATGAATGACGCCAATAACTAAATATTTCAAGTGCTCACCCAAATGTCCAGTCTCAGCGGCACAATACAGCGCATCTTGTAACGCACGATGCTGCAGCTTAGTAAACGGTGGTGGGCGACCAGCAGCTGGTGGTGCTCCTTCCGCTAGAGCTTCCTCCAGAGATAGTACAGCACGACCCCCCCCACCACGTGCGGCCGCTCGTAGGCAGGCGCGTCTGCCATGCGCACAGCATACTGCCACAGCGCTATAGCGTGTAACGATTGAGTTATATAAGCTTTATATTTAAACATTTATTTATGTAACTGGGCTTTTGGATCATCAATGCAGAAATAACATAACCGCATATTGCACGGTTGTGGAAAGGAAAGGTAAAAACAGAATGAAAACTGTATAAACAAAAGTTACATACATTGACGATTTTGTAAATTGACACGAACGGCAAACGCCAAACGGAAACAGACGATCCACCCGTTCATGTTTCTTTGTTTAGATTATCATTAGGATTGTACTGTATTAAATAAAATTGGAGCTAAAAAAAAAAGAGCCCTGAAGTGCAGCAGCGGTTTTGTTGAGCGTTATAAAACTAAATAATTTACAACAACATAAAAACTTCGCTTAATTAAATAAGACTTTATCGATTCATGTAAAAATTGTGTGAAACTTTGTCGAAAGCTTTACTAAAATTAATGTTCTATAGATATTTTGCATCTTAAAGGCAACAATATCTTGTCTTTTACTTGTAAAATATCTTTTTTAAGTTTTTTTCTTACCTATAACAACCATATTGTGCCGCTGCTGAATAACACAGCGCGTCATTGAGTTGCGTAGACAGGAACGGATCAGCCCCGTGCGATAGTAGTAGTTGCACTAGTTCTAAGTTGCCAACACCACACGCCATCTGGAATACAGGTGTTTTAAATTGTAGTTAAGTTATTGATCCATGCAGGTTTAAGTAGACACATGACGATTGTTCCAAGATACTCTAATTTGCATTGTGGTTTGTGTGTGCGATTTTTTGACTTCCGTTAACAATTAATTACACTTGTATGGGATGAAATTTATGGAATTTTTAAACGTTTTTATTAGCTTGTTGTCATGTTTATATTTAACCAACTAACTATATTAGACTCGATTTTGACCCACTTTAAACAGATTTAAATAAAAACTTGTTACGTGTTAGTTCAAACCGAATTTTTTAGTATTTTTTGTTAAAGAATCTATACATATAATTATTTTTAATAATTTTTATACCTGTAAAGGTGTAATCGTGCACACATCATCTCCCCTCGCAGGTGCACCGTCAACCCTCGCACCAGCAGCGAGCAAACGTCTCGCGGCCTCCACAGCACCGCCGCCCGCGCTCGAGCCGCTACACGCGTATACTAGTGCTGTCCAACCTGTAGGATTGTTTTATTTAATAATCAGCTATCTTTTTTAGATATTTTAGTTCCTGTAGGAATATTTTTTATCACTTAAGAGTATATGTTTTATTAATATCAGCGATTTATATATCGGTTAGATAATCGTACAGGTGATAACAGATTTAAGACAAGAATTTCTAGATAGAACTAGAACTTTAAATTAGCTTATGTATCAAAAGGATATCTTCTCAGTGATATAACATTATAGTGATGTGAGAGTAATTCACGCTGTGTGTGAATTTCTTTCTAAATGGAGAATTGTGAGCATTACATTAAGTTAATAATATCTAACATATAGTAATGTCTGTCATTATTATGTCTAATGTATAACATTTGAAACGAACTTAGATAGCTTTCTACGATTTAAATTCTCAATGGTCCTTCGAGCCGGATCTATTAATTATTATTGTTTTTTTTTAGATTCTTTCAATATTTTTTAACGGATGTCATATAACTATCTACTAATTCATTTTAATTGTTATTAAATATCATGCTAATAGGTATGACCTATTTTAATTGGATTCTTTCCAGATTATTTTAATAACATTTTATAACGGATGTCATATAACTACCAATTCACTTGATTGTTATTAAACATGCTAATAGGTAACTCACCAGCAGTAGGCGGCGTATACGTGCTAGCAGGCGAGCTGTGCTGTGCGTTCGCGCGCGGAGACAGCAACGCGTTGTGCTGCGCCGCTGCTCCACCGGTCTCTATGTTCGGGTCTGCTCCCGCTTCTAGAAGCATCTGGAATGTATACATTGGGTTTAGTTTTTAGAGCCTTCGTTTGTTGTAAACTGTGTTAATTTCAACTGACTTAAAAAAATAAGCGGTTCTTCATTCCACAGTATTTTTTGTAACTTTTGACTGGATGGACCGTTTTTTTAATTATTCTTTTTTATTTAAAACCTGATGTCTCCCAAGTGGTCCGTTGTTTTCGTCCTGACAATTTATAAGCGGCTTCGTTTCTTGTTAAAACAATTAGATATTCCCGTCGTTCCATTTTTTTCCTTAACATAGTTTTACGCTTATGTTTTTATGACACCAGTTAAAAATTTATAGTAAAAATTTCACTATGTCCTCTTTCTTTTACCACTACTACTCACCGCGACCACCTGCTCATCGCCGTTCAGCGCGGCCTTCATCAGCACAGTCATCCCCATAGCGTCAGTCGCGTCTATCCCCGCGGGCGGCAGCAAGGCCCGCACGCCGCCCAGCAGGTCGGGCCGGCCGCTGAGCAGCGCGCGCTGGGCCAGCCCGAGCGCCGCGCGGGACAGCTCGTCGGCCGTGCGGCTGCAGCGCGACCATGCTGGCTCGATCGCTTCTTCTAGCCTGGTAAACAAAAATTTTGAAATTCAAACTCAAACTCAAACATTTATTTATGCAATTAGTATTTATGCAATTAGACTTCTTCAAGAAGCACTTTTGAATCGTCATTACATATTTTTAACATTTATCATCGAGTCGGAAAGCAGTATCTACGGAGAAGAATTAGCCAAGTATATGTAACTACAACTTTAATTATGAAAAAGTCCTGTAATATTTTTTCTTCGTCACCACTTAACGAGTGAACAAATGAACAGATTTCATTTGCTCTGTAATTGTTTCGTTGTTAGGGTAAGAATAAGAATTTAATGAAAGAAAATCGAAAGAAATTAACGCCAAAAGTAAAAATATCAAAATAAGGGCCATTTTAAAAGACTGAACAACGTGCAATATTAGAACAACTACAAAAATAAATGAAATGTAACACGAATTTGTTTAATCAGCTGTCTGAGTGTGTTATTGATTTAAACGCAGCGAGTTTTCGTTTCAGTTTAAAATATTCTAGTACCATACTTCATTCATTTCCATTAAAAGCAACTCACGTAATTGGCCGTGGCGGGCAGTCTGCATGTGGCAGTAGCAGTCTTGCAGCTTGCAGCACATCATCAGCATCAGTAACCGCGGGTGGGGGTCGCAGTGCGGCATGTGCTCGTGCACCACGCAACCACACAGCACCAAAGCTTTCCCACTATAACTCCCTCAGATATACTCACGTGATCGGCCGTGGCGGGCAGTCTGCATGTGGCAGTAGCAGTCTTGCAGCTTGCAGCACATCATCAGCATCAGTAACCGCGGGTGGGGGTCGCAGTGCGGCATGTGCTCGTGCACCACGCAACCACACAGCACCAAAGCTTTCCCACTATAACTCCCTCAGATATACTCACGTGATCGGCCGTGGCGGGCAGTCTGCATGTGGCAGTAGCAGTCTTGCAGCTTGCAGCACATCATCAGCATCAGTAACCGCGGGTGGGGGTCGCAGTGCGGCATGTGCTCGTGCACCACGCAACCACACAGCACCAAAGCTTTCCCACTATAACTCCCTCAGATATACTCACGTGATCGGCCGTGGCGGGCAGTCTGCATGTGGCAGTAGCAGTCTTGCAGCTTGCAGCACATCATCAGCATCAGTAACCGCGGGTGGGGGTCGCAGTGCGGCATGTGCTCGTGCACCACGCAACCACACAGCACCAAAGCTTTCCCACTATAACTCCCTCAGATATACTCACGTGATCGGCCGTGGCGGGCAGTCTGCATGTGGCAGTAGCAGTCTTGCAGCTTGCAGCACATCATCAGCATCAGTGACCGCGGGTGGGGGTCGCAGTGCGGCATGTGCTCGTGCACCACGCAACCACACAGCACCAAAGCTTTCCCACTATAACTCCCTCAGATATACTCACGTGATCGGCCGTGGCGGGCAGTCTGCATGTGGCAGTAGCAGTCTTGCAGCTTGCAGCACATCATCAGCATCAGTAACCGCGGGTGGGGGTCGCAGTGCGGCATGTGCTCGTGCACCACGCAACCACACAGCACCAAAGCTTTCCCACTATAACTCCCTCAGATATACTCACGTGATCGGCCGTGGCGGGCAGTCTGCATGTGGCAGTAGCAGTCTTGCAGCTTGCAGCACATCATCAGCATCAGTAACCGCGGGTGGGGGTCGCAGTGCGGCATGTGCTCGTGCACCACGCAACCACACAGCACCAAAGCTTTCCCACTATAACTCCCTCAGATATACTCACGTGATCGGCCGTGGCGGGCAGTCTGCATGTGGCAGTAGCAGTCTTGCAGCTTGCAGCACATCATCAGCATCAGTAACCGCGGGTGGGGGTCGCAGTGCGGCATGTGCTCGTGCACCACGCAACCACACAGCACCAAAGCTTTCCCACTATAACTCCCTCAGATATACTCACGTGATCGGCCGTGGCGGGCAGTCTGCATGTGGCAGTAGCAGTCTTGCAGCTTGCAGCACATCATCAGCATCAGTAACCGCGGGTGGGGGTCGCAGTGCGGCATGTGCTCGTGCACCACGCAACCACACAGCACCAAAGCTTTCCCACTATAACTCCCTCAGATATACTCACGTGATCGGCCGTGGCGGGCAGTCTGCATGTGGCAGTAGCAGTCTTGCAGCTTGCAGCACATCATCAGCATCAGTAACCGCGGGTGGGGGTCGCAGTGCGGCATGTGCTCGTGCACCACGCAACCACACAGCACCAAAGCTTTCCCACTATAACTCCCTCAGATATACTCACGTGATCGGCCGTGGCGGGCAGTCTGCATGTGGCAGTAGCAGTCTTGCAGCTTGCAGCACATCATCAGCATCAGTAACCGCGGGTGGGGGTCGCAGTGCGGCATGTGCTCGTGCACCACGCAACCACACAGCACCAAAGCTTTCCCACTATAACTCCCTCAGATATACTCACGTGATCGGCCGTGGCGGGCAGTCTGCATGTGGCAGTAGCAGTCTTGCAGCTTGCAGCACATCATCAGCATCAGTAACCGCGGGTGGGGGTCGCAGTGCGGCATGTGCTCGTGCACCACGCAACCACACAGCACCAAAGCTTTCCCACTATAACTCCCTCAGATATACTCACGTGATCGGCCGTGGCGGGCAGTCTGCATGTGGCAGTAGCAGTCTTGCAGCTTGCAGCACATCATCAGCATCAGTAACCGCGGGTGGGGGTCGCAGTGCGGCATGTGCTCGTGCACCACGCAACCACACAGCACCAAAGCTTTCCCACTATAACTCCCTCAGATATACTCACGTGATCGGCCGTGGCGGGCAGTCTGCATGTGGCAGTAGCAGTCTTGCAGCTTGCAGCACATCATCAGCATCAGTAACCGCGGGTGGGGGTCGCAGTGCGGCATGTGCTCGTGCACCACGCAACCACACAGCACCAAAGCTTTCCCACTATAACTCCCTCAGATATACTCACGTGATCGGCCGTGGCGGGCAGTCTGCATGTGGCAGTAGCAGTCTTGCAGCTTGCAGCACATCATCAGCATCAGTAACCGCGGGTGGGGGTCGCAGTGCGGCATGTGCTCGTGCACCACGCAACCACACAGCACCAAAGCTTTCCCACTATAACTCCCTCAGATATACTCACGTGATCGGCCGTGGCGGGCAGTCTGCATGTGGCAGTAGCAGTCTTGCAGCTTGCAGCACATCATCAGCATCAGTAACCGCGGGTGGGGGTCGCAGTGCGGCATGTGCTCGTGCACCACGCAACCACACAGCACCAAAGCTTTCCCACTATAACTCCCTCAGATATACTCACGTGATCGGCCGTGGCGGGCAGTCTGCATGTGGCAGTAGCAGTCTTGCAGCTTGCAGCACATCATCAGCATCAGTAACCGCGGGTGGGGGTCGCAGTGCGGCATGTGCTCGTGCACCACGCAACCACACAGCACCAAAGCTTTCCCACTATAACTCCCTCAGATATACTCACGTGATCGGCCGTGGCGGGCAGTCTGCATGTGGCAGTAGCAGTCTTGCAGCTTGCAGCACATCATCAGCATCAGTAACCGCGGGTGGGGGTCGCAGTGCGGCATGTGCTCGTGCACCACGCAACCACACAGCACCAAAGCTTTCCCACTATAACTCCCTCAGATATACTCACGTGATCGGCCGTGGCGGGCAGTCTGCATGTGGCAGTAGCAGTCTTGCAGCTTGCAGCACATCATCAGCATCAGTAACCGCGGGTGGGGGTCGCAGTGCGGCATGTGCTCGTGCACCACGCAACCACACAGCACCAAAGCTTTCCCACTATAACTCCCTCAGATATACTCACGTGATCGGCCGTGGCGGGCAGTCTGCATGTGGCAGTAGCAGTCTTGCAGCTTGCAGCACATCATCAGCATCAGTAACCGCGGGTGGGGGTCGCAGTGCGGCATGTGCTCGTGCACCACGCAACCACACAGCACCAAAGCTTTCCCACTATAACTCCCTCAGATATACTCACGTGATCGGCCGTGGCGGGCAGTCTGCATGTGGCAGTAGCAGTCTTGCAGCTTGCAGCACATCATCAGCATCAGTAACCGCGGGTGGGGGTCGCAGTGCGGCATGTGCTCGTGCACCACGCAACCACACAGCACCAAAGCTTTCCCACTATAACTCCCTCAGATATACTCACGTGATCGGCCGTGGCGGGCAGTCTGCATGTGGCAGTAGCAGTCTTGCAGCTTGCAGCACATCATCAGCATCAGTAACCGCGGGTGGGGGTCGCAGTGCGGCATGTGCTCGTGCACCACGCAACCACACAGCACCAAAGCTTTCCCACTATAACTCCCTCAGATATACTCACGTGATCGGCCGTGGCGGGCAGTCTGCATGTGGCAGTAGCAGTCTTGCAGCTTGCAGCACATCATCAGCATCAGTAACCGCGGGTGGGGGTCGCAGTGCGGCATGTGCTCGTGCACCACGCAACCACACAGCACCAAAGCTTTCCCACTATAACTCCCTCAGATATACTCACGTGATCGGCCGTGGCGGGCAGTCTGCATGTGGCAGTAGCAGTCTTGCAGCTTGCAGCACATCATCAGCATCAGTAACCGCGGGTGGGGGTCGCAGTGCGGCATGTGCTCGTGCACCACGCAACCACACAGCACCAAAGCTTTCCCACTATAACTCCCTCAGATATACTCACGTGATCGGCCGTGGCGGGCAGTCTGCATGTGGCAGTAGCAGTCTTGCAGCTTGCAGCACATCATCAGCATCAGTAACCGCGGGTGGGGGTCGCAGTGCGGCATGTGCTCGTGCACCACGCAACCACACAGCACCAAAGCTTTCCCACTATAACTCCCTCAGATATACTCACGTGATCGGCCGTGGCGGGCAGTCTGCATGTGGCAGTAGCAGTCTTGCAGCTTGCAGCACATCATCAGCATCAGTAACCGCGGGTGGGGGTCGCAGTGCGGCATGTGCTCGTGCACCACGCAACCACACAGCACCAAAGCTTTCCCACTATAACTCCCTCAGATATACTCACGTGATCGGCCGTGGCGGGCAGTCTGCATGTGGCAGTAGCAGTCTTGCAGCTTGCAGCACATCATCAGCATCAGTAACCGCGGGTGGGGGTCGCAGTGCGGCATGTGCTCGTGCACCACGCAACCACACAGCACCAAAGCTTTCCCACTATAACTCCCTCAGATATACTCACGTGATCGGCCGTGGCGGGCAGTCTGCATGTGGCAGTAGCAGTCTTGCAGCTTGCAGCACATCATCAGCATCAGTAACCGCGGGTGGGGGTCGCAGTGCGGCATGTGCTCGTGCACCACGCAACCACACAGCACCAAAGCTTTCCCACTATAACTCCCTCAGATATACTCACGTGATCGGCCGTGGCGGGCAGTCTGCATGTGGCAGTAGCAGTCTTGCAGCTTGCAGCACATCATCAGCATCAGTAACCGCGGGTGGGGGTCGCAGTGCGGCATGTGCTCGTGCACCACGCAACCACACAGCACCAAAGCTTTCCCACTATAACTCCCTCAGATATACTCACGTGATCGGCCGTGGCGGGCAGTCTGCATGTGGCAGTAGCAGTCTTGCAGCTTGCAGCACATCATCAGCATCAGTAACCGCGGGTGGGGGTCGCAGTGCGGCATGTGCTCGTGCACCACGCAACCACACAGCACCAAAGCTTTCCCACTATAACTCCCTCAGATATACTCACGTGATCGGCCGTGGCGGGCAGTCTGCATGTGGCAGTAGCAGTCTTGCAGCTTGCAGCACATCATCAGCATCAGTAACCGCGGGTGGGGGTCGCAGTGCGGCATGTGCTCGTGCACCACGCAACCACACAGCACCAAAGCTTTCCCACTATAACTCCCTCAGATATACTCACGTGATCGGCCGTGGCGGGCAGTCTGCATGTGGCAGTAGCAGTCTTGCAGCTTGCAGCACATCATCAGCATCAGTAACCGCGGGTGGGGGTCGCAGTGCGGCATGTGCTCGTGCACCACGCAACCACACAGCACCAAAGCTTTCCCACTATAACTCCCTCAGATATACTCACGTGATCGGCCGTGGCGGGCAGTCTGCATGTGGCAGTAGCAGTCTTGCAGCTTGCAGCACATCATCAGCATCAGTAACCGCGGGTGGGGGTCGCAGTGCGGCATGTGCTCGTGCACCACGCAACCACACAGCACCAAAGCTTTCCCACTATAACTCCCTCAGATATACTCACGTGATCGGCCGTGGCGGGCAGTCTGCATGTGGCAGTAGCAGTCTTGCAGCTTGCAGCACATCATCAGCATCAGTAACCGCGGGTGGGGGTCGCAGTGCGGCATGTGCTCGTGCACCACGCAACCACACAGCACCAAAGCTTTCCCACTATAACTCCCTCAGATATACTCACGTGATCGGCCGTGGCGGGCAGTCTGCATGTGGCAGTAGCAGTCTTGCAGCTTGCAGCACATCATCAGCATCAGTAACCGCGGGTGGGGGTCGCAGTGCGGCATGTGCTCGTGCACCACGCAACCACACAGCACCAAAGCTTTCCCACTATAACTCCCTCAGATATACTCACGTGATCGGCCGTGGCGGGCAGTCTGCATGTGGCAGTAGCAGTCTTGCAGCTTGCAGCACATCATCAGCATCAGTAACCGCGGGTGGGGGTCGCAGTGCGGCATGTGCTCGTGCACCACGCAACCACACAGCACCAAAGCTTTCCCACTATAACTCCCTCAGATATACTCACGTGATCGGCCGTGGCGGGCAGTCTGCATGTGGCAGTAGCAGTCTTGCAGCTTGCAGCACATCATCAGCATCAGTAACCGCGGGTGGGGGTCGCAGTGCGGCATGTGCTCGTGCACCACGCAACCACACAGCACCAAAGCTTTCCCACTATAACTCCCTCAGATATACTCACGTGATCGGCCGTGGCGGGCAGTCTGCATGTGGCAGTAGCAGTCTTGCAGCTTGCAGCACATCATCAGCATCAGTAACCGCGGGTGGGGGTCGCAGTGCGGCATGTGCTCGTGCACCACGCAACCACACAGCACCAAAGCTTTCCCACTATAACTCCCTCAGATATACTCACGTGATCGGCCGTGGCGGGCAGTCTGCATGTGGCAGTAGCAGTCTTGCAGCTTGCAGCACATCATCAGCATCAGTAACCGCGGGTGGGGGTCGCAGTGCGGCATGTGCTCGTGCACCACGCAACCACACAGCACCAAAGCTTTCCCACTATAACTCCCTCAGATATACTCACGTGATCGGCCGTGGCGGGCAGTCTGCATGTGGCAGTAGCAGTCTTGCAGCTTGCAGCACATCATCAGCATCAGTAACCGCGGGTGGGGGTCGCAGTGCGGCATGTGCTCGTGCACCACGCAACCACACAGCACCAAAGCTTTCCCACTATAACTCCCTCAGATATACTCACGTGATCGGCCGTGGCGGGCAGTCTGCATGTGGCAGTAGCAGTCTTGCAGCTTGCAGCACATCATCAGCATCAGTAACCGCGGGTGGGGGTCGCAGTGCGGCATGTGCTCGTGCACCACGCAACCACACAGCACCAAAGCTTTCCCACTATAACTCCCTCAGATATACTCACGTGATCGGCCGTGGCGGGCAGTCTGCATGTGGCAGTAGCAGTCTTGCAGCTTGCAGCACATCATCAGCATCAGTAACCGCGGGTGGGGGTCGCAGTGCGGCATGTGCTCGTGCACCACGCAACCACACAGCACCAAAGCTTTCCCACTATAACTCCCTCAGATATACTCACGTGATCGGCCGTGGCGGGCAGTCTGCATGTGGCAGTAGCAGTCTTGCAGCTTGCAGCACATCATCAGCATCAGTAACCGCGGGTGGGGGTCGCAGTGCGGCATGTGCTCGTGCACCACGCAACCACACAGCACCAAAGCTTTCCCACTATAACTCCCTCAGATATACTCACGTGATCGGCCGTGGCGGGCAGTCTGCATGTGGCAGTAGCAGTCTTGCAGCTTGCAGCACATCATCAGCATCAGTAACCGCGGGTGGGGGTCGCAGTGCGGCATGTGCTCGTGCACCACGCAACCACACAGCACCAAAGCTTTCCCACTATAACTCCCTCAGATATACTCACGTGATCGGCCGTGGCGGGCAGTCTGCATGTGGCAGTAGCAGTCTTGCAGCTTGCAGCACATCATCAGCATCAGTAACCGCGGGTGGGGGTCGCAGTGCGGCATGTGCTCGTGCACCACGCAACCACACAGCACCAAAGCTTTCCCACTATAACTCCCTCAGATATACTCACGTGATCGGCCGTGGCGGGCAGTCTGCATGTGGCAGTAGCAGTCTTGCAGCTTGCAGCACATCATCAGCATCAGTAACCGCGGGTGGGGGTCGCAGTGCGGCATGTGCTCGTGCACCACGCAACCACACAGCACCAAAGCTTTCCCACTATAACTCCCTCAGATATACTCACGTGATCGGCCGTGGCGGGCAGTCTGCATGTGGCAGTAGCAGTCTTGCAGCTTGCAGCACATCATCAGCATCAGTAACCGCGGGTGGGGGTCGCAGTGCGGCATGTGCTCGTGCACCACGCAACCACACAGCACCAAAGCTTTCCCACTATAACTCCCTCAGATATACTCACGTGATCGGCCGTGGCGGGCAGTCTGCATGTGGCAGTAGCAGTCTTGCAGCTTGCAGCACATCATCAGCATCAGTAACCGCGGGTGGGGGTCGCAGTGCGGCATGTGCTCGTGCACCACGCAACCACACAGCACCAAAGCTTTCCCACTATAACTCCCTCAGATATACTCACGTGATCGGCCGTGGCGGGCAGTCTGCATGTGGCAGTAGCAGTCTTGCAGCTTGCAGCACATCATCAGCATCAGTAACCGCGGGTGGGGGTCGCAGTGCGGCATGTGCTCGTGCACCACGCAACCACACAGCACCAAAGCTTTCCCACTATAACTCCCTCAGATATACTCACGTGATCGGCCGTGGCGGGCAGTCTGCATGTGGCAGTAGCAGTCTTGCAGCTTGCAGCACATCATCAGCATCAGTAACCGCGGGTGGGGGTCGCAGTGCGGCATGTGCTCGTGCACCACGCAACCACACAGCACCAAAGCTTTCCCACTATAACTCCCTCAGATATACTCACGTGATCGGCCGTGGCGGGCAGTCTGCATGTGGCAGTAGCAGTCTTGCAGCTTGCAGCACATCATCAGCATCAGTAACCGCGGGTGGGGGTCGCAGTGCGGCATGTGCTCGTGCACCACGCAACCACACAGCACCAAAGCTTTCCCACTATAACTCCCTCAGATATACTCACGTGATCGGCCGTGGCGGGCAGTCTGCATGTGGCAGTAGCAGTCTTGCAGCTTGCAGCACATCATCAGCATCAGTAACCGCGGGTGGGGGTCGCAGTGCGGCATGTGCTCGTGCACCACGCAACCACACAGCACCAAAGCTTTCCCACTATAACTCCCTCAGATATACTCACGTGATCGGCCGTGGCGGGCAGTCTGCATGTGGCAGTAGCAGTCTTGCAGCTTGCAGCACATCATCAGCATCAGTAACCGCGGGTGGGGGTCGCAGTGCGGCATGTGCTCGTGCACCACGCAACCACACAGCACCAAAGCTTTCCCACTATAACTCCCTCAGATATACTCACGTGATCGGCCGTGGCGGGCAGTCTGCATGTGGCAGTAGCAGTCTTGCAGCTTGCAGCACATCATCAGCATCAGTAACCGCGGGTGGGGGTCGCAGTGCGGCATGTGCTCGTGCACCACGCAACCACACAGCACCAAAGCTTTCCCACTATAACTCCCTCAGATATACTCACGTGATCGGCCGTGGCGGGCAGTCTGCATGTGGCAGTAGCAGTCTTGCAGCTTGCAGCACATCATCAGCATCAGTAACCGCGGGTGGGGGTCGCAGTGCGGCATGTGCTCGTGCACCACGCAACCACACAGCACCAAAGCTTTCCCACTATAACTCCCTCAGATATACTCACGTGATCGGCCGTGGCGGGCAGTCTGCATGTGGCAGTAGCAGTCTTGCAGCTTGCAGCACATCATCAGCATCAGTAACCGCGGGTGGGGGTCGCAGTGCGGCATGTGCTCGTGCACCACGCAACCACACAGCACCAAAGCTTTCCCACTATAACTCCCTCAGATATACTCACGTGATCGGCCGTGGCGGGCAGTCTGCATGTGGCAGTAGCAGTCTTGCAGCTTGCAGCACATCATCAGCATCAGTAACCGCGGGTGGGGGTCGCAGTGCGGCATGTGCTCGTGCACCACGCAACCACACAGCACCAAAGCTTTCCCACTATAACTCCCTCAGATATACTCACGTGATCGGCCGTGGCGGGCAGTCTGCATGTGGCAGTAGCAGTCTTGCAGCTTGCAGCACATCATCAGCATCAGTAACCGCGGGTGGGGGTCGCAGTGCGGCATGTGCTCGTGCACCACGCAACCACACAGCACCAAAGCTTTCCCACTATAACTCCCTCAGATATACTCACGTGATCGGCCGTGGCGGGCAGTCTGCATGTGGCAGTAGCAGTCTTGCAGCTTGCAGCACATCATCAGCATCAGTAACCGCGGGTGGGGGTCGCAGTGCGGCATGTGCTCGTGCACCACGCAACCACACAGCACCAAAGCTTTCCCACTATAACTCCCTCAGATATACTCACGTGATCGGCCGTGGCGGGCAGTCTGCATGTGGCAGTAGCAGTCTTGCAGCTTGCAGCACATCATCAGCATCAGTAACCGCGGGTGGGGGTCGCAGTGCGGCATGTGCTCGTGCACCACGCAACCACACAGCACCAAAGCTTTCCCACTATAACTCCCTCAGATATACTCACGTGATCGGCCGTGGCGGGCAGTCTGCATGTGGCAGTAGCAGTCTTGCAGCTTGCAGCACATCATCAGCATCAGTAACCGCGGGTGGGGGTCGCAGTGCGGCATGTGCTCGTGCACCACGCAACCACACAGCACCAAAGCTTTCCCACTATAACTCCCTCAGATATACTCACGTGATCGGCCGTGGCGGGCAGTCTGCATGTGGCAGTAGCAGTCTTGCAGCTTGCAGCACATCATCAGCATCAGTAACCGCGGGTGGGGGTCGCAGTGCGGCATGTGCTCGTGCACCACGCAACCACACAGCACCAAAGCTTTCCCACTATAACTCCCTCAGATATACTCACGTGATCGGCCGTGGCGGGCAGTCTGCATGTGGCAGTAGCAGTCTTGCAGCTTGCAGCACATCATCAGCATCAGTAACCGCGGGTGGGGGTCGCAGTGCGGCATGTGCTCGTGCACCACGCAACCACACAGCACCAAAGCTTTCCCACTATAACTCCCTCAGATATACTCACGTGATCGGCCGTGGCGGGCAGTCTGCATGTGGCAGTAGCAGTCTTGCAGCTTGCAGCACATCATCAGCATCAGTAACCGCGGGTGGGGGTCGCAGTGCGGCATGTGCTCGTGCACCACGCAACCACACAGCACCAAAGCTTTCCCACTATAACTCCCTCAGATATACTCACGTGATCGGCCGTGGCGGGCAGTCTGCATGTGGCAGTAGCAGTCTTGCAGCTTGCAGCACATCATCAGCATCAGTAACCGCGGGTGGGGGTCGCAGTGCGGCATGTGCTCGTGCACCACGCAACCACACAGCACCAAAGCTTTCCCACTATAACTCCCTCAGATATACTCACGTGATCGGCCGTGGCGGGCAGTCTGCATGTGGCAGTAGCAGTCTTGCAGCTTGCAGCACATCATCAGCATCAGTAACCGCGGGTGGGGGTCGCAGTGCGGCATGTGCTCGTGCACCACGCAACCACACAGCACCAAAGCTTTCCCACTATAACTCCCTCAGATATACTCACGTGATCGGCCGTGGCGGGCAGTCTGCATGTGGCAGTAGCAGTCTTGCAGCTTGCAGCACATCATCAGCATCAGTAACCGCGGGTGGGGGTCGCAGTGCGGCATGTGCTCGTGCACCACGCAACCACACAGCACCAAAGCTTTCCCACTATAACTCCCTCAGATATACTCACGTGATCGGCCGTGGCGGGCAGTCTGCATGTGGCAGTAGCAGTCTTGCAGCTTGCAGCACATCATCAGCATCAGTAACCGCGGGTGGGGGTCGCAGTGCGGCATGTGCTCGTGCACCACGCAACCACACAGCACCAAAGCTTTCCCACTATAACTCCCTCAGATATACTCACGTGATCGGCCGTGGCGGGCAGTCTGCATGTGGCAGTAGCAGTCTTGCAGCTTGCAGCACATCATCAGCATCAGTAACCGCGGGTGGGGGTCGCAGTGCGGCATGTGCTCGTGCACCACGCAACCACACAGCACCAAAGCTTTCCCACTATAACTCCCTCAGATATACTCACGTGATCGGCCGTGGCGGGCAGTCTGCATGTGGCAGTAGCAGTCTTGCAGCTTGCAGCACATCATCAGCATCAGTAACCGCGGGTGGGGGTCGCAGTGCGGCATGTGCTCGTGCACCACGCAACCACACAGCACCAAAGCTTTCCCACTATAACTCCCTCAGATATACTCACGTGATCGGCCGTGGCGGGCAGTCTGCATGTGGCAGTAGCAGTCTTGCAGCTTGCAGCACATCATCAGCATCAGTAACCGCGGGTGGGGGTCGCAGTGCGGCATGTGCTCGTGCACCACGCAACCACACAGCACCAAAGCTTTCCCACTATAACTCCCTCAGATATACTCACGTGATCGGCCGTGGCGGGCAGTCTGCATGTGGCAGTAGCAGTCTTGCAGCTTGCAGCACATCATCAGCATCAGTAACCGCGGGTGGGGGTCGCAGTGCGGCATGTGCTCGTGCACCACGCAACCACACAGCACCAAAGCTTTCCCACTATAACTCCCTCAGATATACTCACGTGATCGGCCGTGGCGGGCAGTCTGCATGTGGCAGTAGCAGTCTTGCAGCTTGCAGCACATCATCAGCATCAGTAACCGCGGGTGGGGGTCGCAGTGCGGCATGTGCTCGTGCACCACGCAACCACACAGCACCAAAGCTTTCCCACTATAACTCCCTCAGATATACTCACGTGATCGGCCGTGGCGGGCAGTCTGCATGTGGCAGTAGCAGTCTTGCAGCTTGCAGCACATCATCAGCATCAGTAACCGCGGGTGGGGGTCGCAGTGCGGCATGTGCTCGTGCACCACGCAACCACACAGCACCAAAGCTTTCCCACTATAACTCCCTCAGATATACTCACGTGATCGGCCGTGGCGGGCAGTCTGCATGTGGCAGTAGCAGTCTTGCAGCTTGCAGCACATCATCAGCATCAGTAACCGCGGGTGGGGGTCGCAGTGCGGCATGTGCTCGTGCACCACGCAACCACACAGCACCAAAGCTTTCCCACTATAACTCCCTCAGATATACTCACGTGATCGGCCGTGGCGGGCAGTCTGCATGTGGCAGTAGCAGTCTTGCAGCTTGCAGCACATCATCAGCATCAGTAACCGCGGGTGGGGGTCGCAGTGCGGCATGTGCTCGTGCACCACGCAACCACACAGCACCAAAGCTTTCCCACTATAACTCCCTCAGATATACTCACGTGATCGGCCGTGGCGGGCAGTCTGCATGTGGCAGTAGCAGTCTTGCAGCTTGCAGCACATCATCAGCATCAGTAACCGCGGGTGGGGGTCGCAGTGCGGCATGTGCTCGTGCACCACGCAACCACACAGCACCAAAGCTTTCCCACTATAACTCCCTCAGATATACTCACGTGATCGGCCGTGGCGGGCAGTCTGCATGTGGCAGTAGCAGTCTTGCAGCTTGCAGCACATCATCAGCATCAGTAACCGCGGGTGGGGGTCGCAGTGCGGCATGTGCTCGTGCACCACGCAACCACACAGCACCAAAGCTTTCCCACTATAACTCCCTCAGATATACTCACGTGATCGGCCGTGGCGGGCAGTCTGCATGTGGCAGTAGCAGTCTTGCAGCTTGCAGCACATCATCAGCATCAGTAACCGCGGGTGGGGGTCGCAGTGCGGCATGTGCTCGTGCACCACGCAACCACACAGCACCAAAGCTTTCCCACTATAACTCCCTCAGATATACTCACGTGATCGGCCGTGGCGGGCAGTCTGCATGTGGCAGTAGCAGTCTTGCAGCTTGCAGCACATCATCAGCATCAGTAACCGCGGGTGGGGGTCGCAGTGCGGCATGTGCTCGTGCACCACGCAACCACACAGCACCAAAGCTTTCCCACTATAACTCCCTCAGATATACTCACGTGATCGGCCGTGGCGGGCAGTCTGCATGTGGCAGTAGCAGTCTTGCAGCTTGCAGCACATCATCAGCATCAGTAACCGCGGGTGGGGGTCGCAGTGCGGCATGTGCTCGTGCACCACGCAACCACACAGCACCAAAGCTTTCCCACTATAACTCCCTCAGATATACTCACGTGATCGGCCGTGGCGGGCAGTCTGCATGTGGCAGTAGCAGTCTTGCAGCTTGCAGCACATCATCAGCATCAGTAACCGCGGGTGGGGGTCGCAGTGCGGCATGTGCTCGTGCACCACGCAACCACACAGCACCAAAGCTTTCCCACTATAACTCCCTCAGATATACTCACGTGATCGGCCGTGGCGGGCAGTCTGCATGTGGCAGTAGCAGTCTTGCAGCTTGCAGCACATCATCAGCATCAGTAACCGCGGGTGGGGGTCGCAGTGCGGCATGTGCTCGTGCACCACGCAACCACACAGCACCAAAGCTTTCCCACTATAACTCCCTCAGATATACTCACGTGATCGGCCGTGGCGGGCAGTCTGCATGTGGCAGTAGCAGTCTTGCAGCTTGCAGCACATCATCAGCATCAGTAACCGCGGGTGGGGGTCGCAGTGCGGCATGTGCTCGTGCACCACGCAACCACACAGCACCAAAGCTTTCCCACTATAACTCCCTCAGATATACTCACGTGATCGGCCGTGGCGGGCAGTCTGCATGTGGCAGTAGCAGTCTTGCAGCTTGCAGCACATCATCAGCATCAGTAACCGCGGGTGGGGGTCGCAGTGCGGCATGTGCTCGTGCACCACGCAACCACACAGCACCAAAGCTTTCCCACTATAACTCCCTCAGATATACTCACGTGATCGGCCGTGGCGGGCAGTCTGCATGTGGCAGTAGCAGTCTTGCAGCTTGCAGCACATCATCAGCATCAGTAACCGCGGGTGGGGGTCGCAGTGCGGCATGTGCTCGTGCACCACGCAACCACACAGCACCAAAGCTTTCCCACTATAACTCCCTCAGATATACTCACGTGATCGGCCGTGGCGGGCAGTCTGCATGTGGCAGTAGCAGTCTTGCAGCTTGCAGCACATCATCAGCATCAGTAACCGCGGGTGGGGGTCGCAGTGCGGCATGTGCTCGTGCACCACGCAACCACACAGCACCAAAGCTTTCCCACTATAACTCCCTCAGATATACTCACGTGATCGGCCGTGGCGGGCAGTCTGCATGTGGCAGTAGCAGTCTTGCAGCTTGCAGCACATCATCAGCATCAGTAACCGCGGGTGGGGGTCGCAGTGCGGCATGTGCTCGTGCACCACGCAACCACACAGCACCAAAGCTTTCCCACTATAACTCCCTCAGATATACTCACGTGATCGGCCGTGGCGGGCAGTCTGCATGTGGCAGTAGCAGTCTTGCAGCTTGCAGCACATCATCAGCATCAGTAACCGCGGGTGGGGGTCGCAGTGCGGCATGTGCTCGTGCACCACGCAACCACACAGCACCAAAGCTTTCCCACTATAACTCCCTCAGATATACTCACGTGATCGGCCGTGGCGGGCAGTCTGCATGTGGCAGTAGCAGTCTTGCAGCTTGCAGCACATCATCAGCATCAGTAACCGCGGGTGGGGGTCGCAGTGCGGCATGTGCTCGTGCACCACGCAACCACACAGCACCAAAGCTTTCCCACTATAACTCCCTCAGATATACTCACGTGATCGGCCGTGGCGGGCAGTCTGCATGTGGCAGTAGCAGTCTTGCAGCTTGCAGCACATCATCAGCATCAGTAACCGCGGGTGGGGGTCGCAGTGCGGCATGTGCTCGTGCACCACGCAACCACACAGCACCAAAGCTTTCCCACTATAACTCCCTCAGATATACTCACGTGATCGGCCGTGGCGGGCAGTCTGCATGTGGCAGTAGCAGTCTTGCAGCTTGCAGCACATCATCAGCATCAGTAACCGCGGGTGGGGGTCGCAGTGCGGCATGTGCTCGTGCACCACGCAACCACACAGCACCAAAGCTTTCCCACTATAACTCCCTCAGATATACTCACGTGATCGGCCGTGGCGGGCAGTCTGCATGTGGCAGTAGCAGTCTTGCAGCTTGCAGCACATCATCAGCATCAGTAACCGCGGGTGGGGGTCGCAGTGCGGCATGTGCTCGTGCACCACGCAACCACACAGCACCAAAGCTTTCCCACTATAACTCCCTCAGATATACTCACGTGATCGGCCGTGGCGGGCAGTCTGCATGTGGCAGTAGCAGTCTTGCAGCTTGCAGCACATCATCAGCATCAGTAACCGCGGGTGGGGGTCGCAGTGCGGCATGTGCTCGTGCACCACGCAACCACACAGCACCAAAGCTTTCCCACTATAACTCCCTCAGATATACTCACGTGATCGGCCGTGGCGGGCAGTCTGCATGTGGCAGTAGCAGTCTTGCAGCTTGCAGCACATCATCAGCATCAGTAACCGCGGGTGGGGGTCGCAGTGCGGCATGTGCTCGTGCACCACGCAACCACACAGCACCAAAGCTTTCCCACTATAACTCCCTCAGATATACTCACGTGATCGGCCGTGGCGGGCAGTCTGCATGTGGCAGTAGCAGTCTTGCAGCTTGCAGCACATCATCAGCATCAGTAACCGCGGGTGGGGGTCGCAGTGCGGCATGTGCTCGTGCACCACGCAACCACACAGCACCAAAGCTTTCCCACTATAACTCCCTCAGATATACTCACGTGATCGGCCGTGGCGGGCAGTCTGCATGTGGCAGTAGCAGTCTTGCAGCTTGCAGCACATCATCAGCATCAGTAACCGCGGGTGGGGGTCGCAGTGCGGCATGTGCTCGTGCACCACGCAACCACACAGCACCAAAGCTTTCCCACTATAACTCCCTCAGATATACTCACGTGATCGGCCGTGGCGGGCAGTCTGCATGTGGCAGTAGCAGTCTTGCAGCTTGCAGCACATCATCAGCATCAGTAACCGCGGGTGGGGGTCGCAGTGCGGCATGTGCTCGTGCACCACGCAACCACACAGCACCAAAGCTTTCCCACTATAACTCCCTCAGATATACTCACGTGATCGGCCGTGGCGGGCAGTCTGCATGTGGCAGTAGCAGTCTTGCAGCTTGCAGCACATCATCAGCATCAGTAACCGCGGGTGGGGGTCGCAGTGCGGCATGTGCTCGTGCACCACGCAACCACACAGCACCAAAGCTTTCCCACTATAACTCCCTCAGATATACTCACGTGATCGGCCGTGGCGGGCAGTCTGCATGTGGCAGTAGCAGTCTTGCAGCTTGCAGCACATCATCAGCATCAGTAACCGCGGGTGGGGGTCGCAGTGCGGCATGTGCTCGTGCACCACGCAACCACACAGCACCAAAGCTTTCCCACTATAACTCCCTCAGATATACTCACGTGATCGGCCGTGGCGGGCAGTCTGCATGTGGCAGTAGCAGTCTTGCAGCTTGCAGCACATCATCAGCATCAGTAACCGCGGGTGGGGGTCGCAGTGCGGCATGTGCTCGTGCACCACGCAACCACACAGCACCAAAGCTTTCCCACTATAACTCCCTCAGATATACTCACGTGATCGGCCGTGGCGGGCAGTCTGCATGTGGCAGTAGCAGTCTTGCAGCTTGCAGCACATCATCAGCATCAGTAACCGCGGGTGGGGGTCGCAGTGCGGCATGTGCTCGTGCACCACGCAACCACACAGCACCAAAGCTTTCCCACTATAACTCCCTCAGATATACTCACGTGATCGGCCGTGGCGGGCAGTCTGCATGTGGCAGTAGCAGTCTTGCAGCTTGCAGCACATCATCAGCATCAGTAACCGCGGGTGGGGGTCGCAGTGCGGCATGTGCTCGTGCACCACGCAACCACACAGCACCAAAGCTTTCCCACTATAACTCCCTCAGATATACTCACGTGATCGGCCGTGGCGGGCAGTCTGCATGTGGCAGTAGCAGTCTTGCAGCTTGCAGCACATCATCAGCATCAGTAACCGCGGGTGGGGGTCGCAGTGCGGCATGTGCTCGTGCACCACGCAACCACACAGCACCAAAGCTTTCCCACTATAACTCCCTCAGATATACTCACGTGATCGGCCGTGGCGGGCAGTCTGCATGTGGCAGTAGCAGTCTTGCAGCTTGCAGCACATCATCAGCATCAGTAACCGCGGGTGGGGGTCGCAGTGCGGCATGTGCTCGTGCACCACGCAACCACACAGCACCAAAGCTTTCCCACTATAACTCCCTCAGATATACTCACGTGATCGGCCGTGGCGGGCAGTCTGCATGTGGCAGTAGCAGTCTTGCAGCTTGCAGCACATCATCAGCATCAGTGACCGCGGGTGGGGGTCGCAGTGCGGCATGTGCTCGTGCACCACGCAACCACACAGCACCAAAGCTTTCCCACTATAACTCCCTCAGATATACTCACGTGATCGGCCGTGGCGGGCAGTCTGCATGTGGCAGTAGCAGTCTTGCAGCTTGCAGCACATCATCAGCATCAGTGACCGCGGGTGGGGGTCGCAGTGCGGCATGTGCTCGTGCACCACGCAACCACACAGCACCAAAGCTTTCCCACTATAACTCCCTCAGATATACTCACGTGATCGGCCGTGGCGGGCAGTCTGCATGTGGCAGTAGCAGTCTTGCAGCTTGCAGCACATCATCAGCATCAGTAACCGCGGGTGGGGGTCGCAGTGCGGCATGTGCTCGTGCACCACGCAACCACACAGCACCAAAGCTTTCCCACTATAACTCCCTCAGATATACTCACGTGATCGGCCGTGGCGGGCAGTCTGCATGTGGCAGTAGCAGTCTTGCAGCTTGCAGCACATCATCAGCATCAGTGACCGCGGGTGGGGGTCGCAGTGCGGCATGTGCTCGTGCACCACGCAACCACACAGCACCAAAGCTTTCCCACTATAACTCCCTCAGATATACTCACGTGATCGGCCGTGGCGGGCAGTCTGCATGTGGCAGTAGCAGTCTTGCAGCTTGCAGCACATCATCAGCATCAGTAACCGCGGGTGGGGGTCGCAGTGCGGCATGTGCTCGTGCAGCCCGCAGCCACTCCCCGAGCGGCGGCAACGCGCCCGCACCGCGCTCGCCCCACAGTGCGCCCGCTGCACCGCAAGCACTACCGTTTGTGGTGTGCTCCAACTAGAGAAGATGATGTTTACAATTATTTAGAACACTTTTTTTATTGATTTCACATCACATTTTGCAATCATAATAGCATAATATAATATTACATCATATAGATAGCATATTGTGATATTTGTCATTACACATCAAATAAAATGGCATAGCACATCAAACCACAAGTGACACATCACACAGCACTGTATAACGTTTTCTCTTACTGTATATTTTCTTATCAACCGCGTCATCAATAGTGTACTTCCTATGGAGGCAGTAAGTTGTTCTATGGAATATAATGTCTAAATTAAACAAAATGCGCAGAGCTGGTTTTCGAGTTTTAGAGCCAAAGGGTTGGAAAAATGATTAAACTCCAACTAACCTGTGAACACCGCATAAAGTAGTACAGCGCTCTTTCCCCCGCAGGTGATAGCGGTGGATGTCTCCCCACCAACTGTCTCAGCACAGCACGTAACTCAGCCGCTGACCCCGCACATGTGGTCAGCAATACTGACGCTGACCCCGCTGAGCTCATGGAGCCAGCGGAATCTGCTGAACTGGTGTTGGAACCGGAGGTGCCGGAGCCTCCTGGAGATGATATAATAAAGATAAAGGTAGTAGTAATGAAGTAAAATAATCTACAGTAGTGTGAGGCATGGCATTTAGAACAACCAAAAGTTATAAAAAAAAGTTAATGAATAAATAATTTGATATTTTTAATTTTATACCATTTAAATGCTTGATAAAAAATTTTAAGGTCAAAGACGTCGCCGTAGAATGGTGAGACGCGAGTTCGAATCCCGCCTCGTGTTCGATTTTTTTTATATTGTTTAATTTATAAACAATTGCTAAGGACCAATTTTTAATAGATTTACCAAATCATGTTTAAAATATAATTCATTCTTTACTGTAATGTACATTTTTCTTTCTCTATTTATTTTAAATGCAATGCCTTTATTTTGATGCGATGATTGTTATAATAGCATGTCGATGATATTAGTGTAAAAGAAATAATCTACTTACCAGAGCCATTAGTAGTGATGCCGGAATCATGGCTGAGCCCCAGCTGGCGATGTTCCGGTCTGGGCGCGCCTGATGATGAACCGGATCCTGATCCAAGAGAACTCATTGACTCCCAACGGGATAAAGATAGTGCCCCTACAAATAAAGTTTTTACTTTATAAACGTGTTTAGATTGTTTAGCTAGACATCTACTAAATAAGTTAACAAGACTATTCTTTATACCTATCCTACTTCGAGACTGTGATAGATTTCTACACAATTCATTAATTCTCATTAATTGTTATTGATTCATTAAAAGAATGATCATTTACAAATATAAACTTTCCTGGATTACGCTGAAGGTTACCACCAAGTAACAGTGGAACCACGTGTAGTAAATAACTAAATATAAACTATACTATTTTAACAGTGTGATTTGAACAACCTGATAAGACTGATTAAATACTTATAGTGTGTATAATCTTATATATAAAATTCTCGTGTCACAATGTTAGTCTGCATACTCCTCCGAAACGGGTGGACCGATTCTCATGAAATTTTCTGTGCATATCGGGTAAGTCTGAGAATCGGCCAACATCTATTTTTCATATGTACCACGGGCGAAGCCGGGGCGGACCGCTAGTAAAATATATATGATAATGATATACTAGAAGATACAACTTCAGGGTTTAACATGCGTTTATGCGTTTGGGAAATATATTCTGACATACCTGAAGCAACTCTCCCAGCGTTCAAATGGCTGTACGGTTGCAGTAACCCCCACAGATCAGCACAAGTAGCCACCGCGCGGTCCACTGTGGCCGGTGTGATGGGAGCAGACCCTGAACCAGCTCCAGCGATCAGAGCGATCTCTTCGAGGAGCGTCTCCATGCCCGCGCAGAGGTATACTGCTGCGTATCTGGAAGAAAATATAGGTTTGGATGTGGAATGTGGAAGTTGGCGATAGTTTTACTTTTTAAAAGATAATGGTTGGGGAGTGTTTTTCGATATTGTATGCTTGGTTTTCAATCTTTTACTATATAAAAATAAGTCGGGTTTTCCTTCCTGACGCTATAACTCCAGAACGCACGAACCGATTTCCACGGTTTTGCATTCGTGGAAAGGTCTCGGGCTCCGTGAGGTTTATAGCAAAGAAAAGGTGTCTCTGGTGACGAAACGGAGTTCGCCCGGTTTGCTAGTTTTATAAAATCGAATGATTTTTGCTTTGAATACTACGAAAACATGAAAGGTGGCGTTGATTCATTTTTATTAAATAGTTATAAACATGACTTATTGCTATTTATGTGTGTGTGTTCGTACAATATTCCACACACACATGTGGTGCATCCACGCTCAATCGTGGCTACATATGTGTGTGTGTGTATGCTTCATTCCATATAAGAATGTGGTGTGTGTGTGAGCGCGCTACCTCCTGCTCAATCGTGGCTACATGTGGTATGTGTATGTGCGTGTGCTCACTCGTGTCTATACGTATGTGCGTGTGCTCACTCGTGTCTATACGTATGTGCGTGTGCTCACTCGTGTCTACACGTACGTGCGTGTGCTCACTAGTGACTACACGTATGTGCGTGTGCTCACTCGTGTCTACACGTATGTGCGTGTGCTCACTCGTGTCTACACGTATGTGCGTGTGCTCACTCGTGTCTACACGTATGTGTGTGTGTGTGTGTGTGTGTGTGACTCACTCGTGCACGAAGCTGGCGACCCGCACGTCGAGCATCCAGCGCAGGAAGCGTCCCGGCGCGAGCGTGGTGCGCGCGCGCGCCGCGGAGCCGAGCCGCCGCGCCGCGCTGCCCGACGTCGCGTACATCGTGCCCGCGCGACCGCAGCCCTGACCATATATACATACATAAATAAAAAACTTGAGCGATGTCAAGGGACATCCGGATGGAACGAAGTGTTAAGTTAGAGAGAGACAGACAGAGATCCACGCGCACGCCGCACGCCGCACAACTCTAGCAAAAAGTGTCGTGACAACTTTTCGTAAGAATTTTTTCCGTCTAGCCCCCTTTCACAACGCGCGATAAGGAACTTCGTTCCAATATTTCAAGACAATTTTCACACACGGCACGATCTTAGGGCCGAGACGAACGGCAAAACGCAAAAGGAATAGAATCTGCTACCGATACTAATTGACATAAGCGTATGATGTTTTGCTAAGGATTTGGTCACCCTACCAACGAAGACGACGACCACGAACAAAATTTTCATCCAGTCGAAATTTGTTTAAAATTAAATATTAAAATTTCCCGTCATTCTGGTACTCGGAAAGAAAAAATATTATTCTATTCGTCTGCCATTTGTCTAGGCCAGCTGATCCCATACTAAGCTTTCGCTTATGTTATGGAAGCCAGAGGGCTGATAAACATACATATATAATTTGAAATAAATACTTGTATCTAGATAATTAACACCCAGACACAGAGCAAGCATCTATATTCATCACACAAATATGTAATTATAATAATATAGTATATAGTATATAATTATTGATGATTCTTAAGTCATCCTTAAAACAATCATAGCTGTATTTTTATCTTTTACAAAGTAATATTTACCTTTATACACGAATCGGCCAATGGCGTGCTCAAAATTATTCTAAACGCGCCAGCAACTTCGTGTTTGGAACAGAAACCAAAGTTCTGTGACAGGCGCTGAGCCTCTCGTGCTATTCGAACTAGAGCTCTGAAATTTGAAACACAAACGTTTTGATAACATCTCTTTAATTTTACGTTTAATATTAAAGAGTAACTTCGCAGCGACACCTTGTCTCTATATGATTCAAAAATATTTGAATTCAATGAAGCCGTTAAATCAGCAAATGATTTTAACTGATTAAAATTCAATTTGCCAGGAACAAGTGATTAATGTAAGTGAGAAACAAGGTTGGACCTAAAATACTGTCCTGGGGGACACCATACGACATCATTACAATAAGTACTTAATTAGCTTTCACTCAAAGTGTTCGCTTAATTATATAACTATCAAATAATTTATTTATAACCTATTATAATACAACATAAAAATACTAATAACATAACATTTAAATGTTCAAGGTCAAATTGGACAGAAATTGTGTCAAACGCTATTGCTAAATCTAGAAATATTGAAATTGTTAAAATTTTAATGCACATAAGTTTTTTTTTGTATTTGTTCTGTGTAAATGTACAATGTAGGGTATATACGTGTGTGTGCATCTCCTTGCAACAGGAAAAATAGTGTACTTGGCGGCGCAGGGACTGCCACTTTTGCCACTGGTTGCCATTTATTACAAGTTACAACTACACATGCTTGTGTGTGCGTGTGTACTTCGTGTGCCTATAGATAGGTGTCTTTTTTTTTATAACACTGCTCAGGCATTTGACCGCCATCTCACCTGATGGTAAGGGAAGATGCGGTCTTTCAGGTTAGCATGCCTGATCAGTAAGTAAGTCTATGTGTGTTTGTAGTCTGTAGACTATACATATATGAGTGGGTGTGTACCTCTGCAACAGGTAAGCAAGTCGTGGTGGTGTATCAGGCGCGAGTCGTGATGCGAGCTCGCGGCATCGTCCCGCCGCGAGAAGACGCGCTATCTCCGCTGCCGTCCATGGCACTACGCGTAGTTCTACCAGCCTGAGAAATATTAACATTTGAAATGAAATAAAAATCTTTTATTCCAATAAAAATAAAAGCAAACACCAGCTTAAAAATTTGGAAAAGGAGGCCTAGGCCTATTAATCTTTACCGGGCAACCCTTAAAGTAAAATGAAAAAATAAATAAATAACTAAAACACATTTATTGTCAATATCACATCACGAAATACATTTAGAAAATAGATTTATATTTAGAAGCAAAAGTAAAAATTCGATCATTGTTAAATATTCGAACCCGTAACCTTTCTCGAAAAGTATAAAACTGTTGGAGTGTAATAATGGCTGATAGATTGGTCAAAAAAGAAGCTATAATAACAAACATACCTATTATGCGAGTCAACCCAGACGAACTCGTCCGCACTAGTGACGTTAGTGCACACGGTGTCGAGCGACGGCTGCCGCACGAGCGGCGCGCGGCGACGGCGCGCGTCTGTTGCGCTGCCGGTCTCTGGAATTTGTTGTTTGGTTTTATTGTATAGCTCCAATTAATTCAATTTATTAATATTTGAAATTTTAAGGAATGGAAAAATCAAGATGATAAAGTTTTCAATAGAAAAATGGTATGGAGTAAATGTTAAAGCGAGGTAAGGAATGAAGGATGTAAGGTTTTAGAAATATTAAGCTAGTATGGTCTATATGTTATAGAAAAGTAAACCTCGTATGTTGTAAGGTTGCAGAAATCTAAAGCAGTTATGGTAGAGTTTTTTATAGATGTTAGATATAGTACCTATTAAGTGTAAAAATTATATGTATGTTAATTCTTAGGCCGAGATTCACAGATCGCAATTTAACTTTACTTTGATGGAAAGATCTACTTTCACAGAAAAATATATTTCATAGTCGTGTCAAGCTCATCTTTACTTTCCGAAAACTATACTTTACTTAGTAAAGGCTAAGGAGTCGATAATCATGACTTTGGTCTCAAAGTAAACTTTACATGACTATGCGTATAAATCATGTAGGCCTTCATTTTAAACTAATTTCCTAGAACAGAAACGCATTTTAATATGGTTGGGTTATAGCTCGAAACGTCATGTCGATTTGAGTGACATTTTTTTGTTGATTTGTTGATCGTTGCATTGCTTCGTTTGTCTTATAACATTATAATATTTTTCTGACGAATTTTGCTGTGGACCGGAAGGAAGTTAGCGCGGAAAGTTTTTTTTTTTAATTATTAATATCTCAAAAAATTGCTCCTTAAATGCTCCATCAGAAACTGTAATTGCTCCACTTCTATAATTATTAGTTTATTTACAATTAATTTTTTAAAAAATCCAAATACTGAAAACTTGATTTCCCTATAGAATGAAAAATATTCACTTTTCATAAAAAATTTTTTTACAAAAAAATTGCTCCCGATTTGCTCTATCAATTACAAAAAAAAATTATTTAATTTTGATAATTTTTACAATAATTAACTGAAAAACTATGTTTGCATAGTTAACTACCTACTGCGCTGTGACGTCATCAATTGTCGTTGCGATGCATAAGGGCCATATTTACATGTATCAGCACTGCAGCGATATCTATAGACCTTAATGTTTATGTTTTCTTATTTATATTATTTACTAGATTTCCGCCCGCGGCTTCGGCCGCGTTTTCAAAGGAAAACCCGCATAGTTCCCGCTAACGCAAACGATAGCAACTTGACAACGAAACATGAAACAAGCGACTGAAACAAAAATTAATTAAATATAAATATTTCAGGACAGTTTTCACACACGGCACAATCTGATCCCATACTTAGCTTTCGCTTGTGTTATGGAAACCAGATGACTGATAAACATACATATATAATTTTAAATAAATACTTATTTAGATAATTAACACCCAGACACAGAGCAAACATCTATGTTCATCACACAAATATTTGCCCCGGGTGGGAATCGAACCCACAACCTCTGGCTTGGAAGGCAGGGCCACTACCAACGCCAACCGGTCAGTCAAAGTAATTAAAAAAAATTACTTGAAGTTTTAATATTACGAATAAACGTGATATGCGAGTTTAGGGATGGGTAGGGAAATGTTTATAAACATACCTATAATAAGAATGATTTTAAATACATACATAATAATATCTGTTCCTTTCAACATTTGCTAGATGAAACTAAATAATTAAAATATTATGTCGCATAGATATTATTAGCCTTTTAAAAATACGGTTCCGTTGTTTATTTAATATTCTATTTTACTTATCTTTCTAATATAAAAATAAATAATTAAATAAAACACAATCATATTACAATTTAATATAAAAGTACCATGAAATGACATTAATAAGTTTTATCATTTAATGCTGGGAATAATATTATTATTTAAAATTTACCTTATGTTGCTATTTATACTCTATATCCATGCGACATATTTTAATTATTTAGTTTCATCTAGCAAATGTTGAAAGGAACAGATATTATTATGTATTTAAAATCATTCTTATTATAGGTATGTTTATAAACATTTCCCTACCCATCCCTAAACTCGCATATTACCTACGTTTATTCGTATTATTAAAACTTCAAGTAATTTTTAATTAATTTGTGTTTCAGTCGCTTGTTTCATGTTTCGGTGTCAAGTTGCTATCGTTTGCGTTAGCGGGAACTATGCGGGTTTTCCTTTGAAAACGCGGGCGAAGCTGCGGGCGGAAATCTAGTAAATAATATAAATAAGAAAACATAAACATTAAGGTCTATAGATATCGCTGCAGTGCTGATACATGTAAATATGGCCCTTATGCATCGCAACGACAATTGATGACGTCACAGCGCAGTAGGTAGTTAACTATGCAAACATAGTTTTTCAGTTAATTATTGTAAAAATTATCAAAATTAAATAATTTTTTTTTGTAATTGATAGAGCAAATCGGGAGCAATTTTTTTGTAAAAAAATTTTTTATGAAAAGTGAATATTTTTCATTCTATAGGGAAATCAAGTTTTCAGTATTTGGATTTTTTTAAAAATTAATTATAAATAAACTAATAATTATAGAAGTGGAGCAATTACAGATTCTGATGGAGCATTTAAGGAGCAATTTTTTGAGATATTAATAATTAAAAAAAAAAACTTTCCGCGCCAACTTCCTTCCGGTTTGCTGTGGCTACCGGTTTTTGATATTTCTACAACAATCTTCCCGACCCTGGCTTGTTATAACGGATTTGAAACTGCTACCTGACTGACAAAGACAATTATTATTGCAAATCCACGTAATACCTACATTGTGTTTTTTTTTCTAATCAATTAATTTTTGATATAAAATAATAATTTTATTATTATATGTATATGGAAATATAACTTAATTCAATTATATGTTCTCAAAAACATAAATTATGCGTATAATGTAACAGTCACACGTCTTTCCCTGTACTTTACTTTGAGGCCGTACTTTTCTAAGGAAAGTCAAGCAATTGTCTCTGAAATTAAATATGTTGAAAGTAAACTTCGGTCATACAAAGTTTACTTTGTGAAGACTCTTTTGCGGTAAAGTAAAGTCACGACTGTGAATCTGGGCCTTAGACTGGTAGGGTTATACCTGTTGCCCCATTACTCCCAGCAGCGCTAGAAGCGCTAGTAGCGGTGCTGCTGCTGTCGCGGGACCTCAGTGTCAGCTGCTTGATGGCGGAGCGGATGTCCTCCAGCCCCCCGCCTCCTGGCCAGGGGGATTGCAGCTGGAATATGAGAATGGGATTTGTAATGAGAGAAGAAAAAATTACGTATCGAGATCTATTGATAAAATTTATAAACATTTTTAAAACATTTTTTATAAATTTATATTTTTAAAACATTTACACTGAGAGAAAAAATTTCGGCGTAATTAATAACAATGTTATTAAATGGCGTTATTATCAAATTTTATCAATTCCTATGTATTTTTAATGAAAACTACAAAAAATTTAATTTCAAGTACAGTTTATTAATTTCGTTATATAATACCAATAAACGGGTTTTATTAAATGTCGAAAGGAGAATGGCGAAACTGGGCCTAACTGTTACAGAAATCATAATATATTTAAAATTCATTTTGTTAATTTTAATAATTATTTGTAAAATATTGACTTCTGATTCTATGGGAAAACAAATCTTTGAAAAAAAAGATAATTCGTTCACTACCGGTCTTATCAAGCAGAGATGTCAGTGTTGTCAGGAGTAAAATAGTCAAATATATAGATTAATACGAATGAATATTTATTTTTCATTTTTAGTTTTATTGAATTCAAATGCTATAAAAATCAGAAGCAAAACTTAACTTTTTTTAACACACATCTTAATTTAATTAAGTAGGTCATTCTATAAAATAAAAAACATATTTTACTTAATCAATAATAATTATAACATTTTTATTTAGGTAGCTGGCCATTAATAAATGTCAAATTATTAATCATAATTGTGTCAGTGATGAGTGATTTGTTATGTTTGTTGTTTGACTTTTGAGTGAAGTTTTAGTAACGTTATATTCAAAATATTTTTACTCTAAAGATATTATTTTAATTGATTAGTCTTATTATGAAAGCGAATCCTGATTCATCCATTTATAAAAATATAAGAAATGTACCTACCTAGTGATTGTTGATGTTTTGGTAAGTTAAAATGTGTGTTGAATAATATGTGTTGGATCCAATATTTCTATTACCTGACTGTTCTACTGTTACACTATCATTAGCTAGACAATGTAGATAGAAAATAAACTTACCTGGACCTAGAAAAAGGCAATGCTATTCATTTAATTCAAGCAAACTAACTTTTATTTTTGTTACTTTACACCCCAATATCTCTGCTATCCCATAGAACAGATCTATAATTATTATATTCATAGAATCTGTATATTTTTATCTATTTAATCCCCCATAAATCATCAGTGTAACGCTCAGGCCCAGAGTCCTATGGGAGTTTGCCATTCTCCTTGGGATTGTAGGATTTTACATGTATTAATAAATATTCCTTGAATTTGTAGGTACTGTACTAATATCAAGAGGTACAGATTAGTTATGATTATAAAAGAGTTTTACTAAAATGACCGATTACAAAAAACTATAATATCTAATATGGCATTTCTTATTTCTATAATTTGTGAACTTGTAATTAGAACTAGTTTTATTTTTCCTCAAGAAGTAAACTATTATTTGTCATTACAGTTATGGCTATTAGTGTTTATATATACCTTTAATTGTATGAATGAATGAATGAATGAATGAATGAATGAATGAATGAATGAATGAATGAAATACTCTTTATTGTACATACACAGTAATAAAGTTACATAGTTAAGATAGCTTATAATAGAGATGTACAAAGAGCGGCTTTATCGCTCGTGAGCGATTTCTTCCAAGCAACTCGATGTAGATAAAGATATAGTGAGCAAGAATTAAAGAGTAGAGTAAGACAAGGAAAGAAGAAATTTGTAATTAGTAAAGTTTACTAGTAACAAGATACATGCCTACTTTGATCTGCCGGCGGCCGGGACGTTGCTGCTCAATTGCTCATTTGCTTAGCGTCAGTGAGCGCACGTGTGTTTAACACACAAGTGAAAATAATTTGTGCAGTGCAAAAACAATTGAATGACTCGAATAAAATAATACACATGGATCAATTAACCAGTGATCTCCTTAAGAGGTGGGGGTTGCAGGAGTATGTAACCCAATTTCGTGGTAAGTAGGTACCTAATCAAACTACATAAGTAGATAGTTAGAAGCTAGATAGTTTTTTAACACAGTACCAAACTATTCTTTGTCAGAACAGTCGATGTATTAATGTTCATAATATTACCTTATCCATACTTAAAGTAATTTGAAGAGTGGATTCTGGAACACTCAGAATTTTAACCAACGATGAAATAAGTCAGTTGATCAGTAAACTAAAACCGTTCTACTATTTCATACTAAATGTAGGAGAGTGTTAAATGTAAAATTTTCGGATATTTCACGTTCTATTTAAAAAAAAAGTTATTATTAATGCCATTTTACTCATTAGGTTAAGTAATTTCGATATCAATTTAAAGATTTTTGATGCAATCGCCTGTGCACACTTAACGATTACACCCTGTAGATATGATGTACACTTATGGTCTTCTTTTAGTCATCATTCAAATCAGTGTTATTATTTTAGGTTCTGAAAACTTTGAAGTCGTCGATTGATGGTAGAGCAGTTGCGTAGTCGTGGAATTGTCGAGAGGGCCCGTTCACATTCCTTGACAAGAACATCATCTTCGTCATCGAATTCTGATGTAGCTCCATTAATACGATTGCCAGCAGCATCAGCAGGTAATGTATATTTTAATGAAAAGCGAGTTTGTTTACTTTTACGGGTATTGCTGTTTTCAATTTAAATGATAAATGATTCCTTTCAGAATTCGACGAAGAATTAAGGGAAAAAGTCGCATGGCTGCGGAATTCTTTAGAACCGTAGCACCTAGTGGAAGAGAAGTGGATGGCCACAGCGGCATTGAGACTGAATACAAACTACTGGCTGGTGGCAGTGTTGTTGCCTAAAAAACTGAAAATTCAGCATCGGTTGGGCAAGTTGTTTGTTATCATGCATACTATATCCAGGATTTTTTAGTTTATTACTTAAAATTATGTTGTCAATGATTATTTTTTGGTTAATTAGAATAAAGTTATTTCAGGAAAATATCAAATTTTATTTATTATGTCCACCTATCTGCAAATGAAGATTTCGAACAATTTTTCACTATTACTTATCTGAACAATTTTAAAAAACAATAAAGTTTTGAATTACATTAGTTATTAGAGCTTCGTATAATAAGAAGAAAGTTGATCGAAATCATCAATATGTAAAAGTAATTAGTAACGTTACTATACTTATACCGCTAAATTTAAATACCCAAAAAAACTGTTGGAGGAGAATCTGCACATGAATATGAACAAATTTAATTATAGGACCGACTCTAAAAGCACAAATGTTAAGTAAAAAACATGATTGTTTTTCGCGCTTTTTGGAGTCGGTTCCATAGTTAAACTTGTTCATATTCATGTGTAGATTCTCCTCCACAAGTTTTTTTGGGTATTTAAATTTAGCGGTAAAAGTATAGCAACGTTTCTAATTACTATTAAACAGAATACTAGAAATTATATCACACCTCAATGAATTTCAATAAAAGATATTAATTACAAGTCAAAATTTTAATAGGGCCTATAAAAAAATACTGGTTATAACATCACTGCTTTATTATTTCCACACATTAAATTGTGAATCCTAGTCACAAGATTCTTAAGACAAGTAACAAGAGTAGTAAAACCCAAGAAAAAAAGTACTAAGAAGAAAAAATACAGGGTGTCCCAAAAAGTAGTGATGAACGGAAGCTGGAAGGTAGAGGACCTAGAGAGCTATCCGAATCACCCCCATGTATGTTATGCGATTTTTCGTATTTTCGGAGTTATGACATTTTTTTCAATTTTTCATCTATCGCTGAGTACGATGAGATTTTTATTTATGGTGACGTGAATTATTACGCTAGATGTTTGATTTTTTTTGTGTGCTAAGCTGAAAGATAGGCCAATTCAGTATGGTAACATTTACTATCGTTAGATCTTCGAATGGAATAAAAAAACGAATTAAATGTCAAGGAAGATAAAATTACCCAGTACTTTCACCACTTCAAGGGCCCGTAAAAAAATTAAATCACATAAAAAAAGTTTTCCGTTTGGCTTTTAAAAACTTTCTCTATCTATCAGGGAGCTACCCTGAAAATTTCATTTTATTATTCAGAATGCTTCAATCGAAAAATTGAAATCTAAATGTGGTAAGTGCAAAAATTTTATTAACGTGATGATCATTAAAACCAATAAATAGGTGTTTAATTACCAGAAATTTTTAAAACAACCCGGCTGTTGCTCAATGCAAGTGCGACATCACCGTAAAAAGTTGTCTTTTAAATGTCTGAATGCCCTTTTATCATTTTTAATGGTTTCTTCTGCTACTATGAATTTCAGGGTTATTTCGTCCAAATTGTGGCATTCTCTTAAGTAGCCGAGGTCTTTTTAGTATCTCCATTGAAACAAATCAATGGGGTTTAGGTCGAGGGACCGTGGAGGCCAGGCTTTAAGGCAGGCGTCACCGGCGCATGCGCAGGCTGCAACGACCAATCCATCTTTCAGGGTATCTTTGCCCTTTAGCCTCGCCTCCACGGTTCCCGGACATAAACCCTATTGATTTTTTTTTCCGTGGGGATACTACAAAGACGAGAGACTGACACAATTTTGACGAAATAACCCGGAAATTCATAGTAGCAGAAGAAACCATTAAAAATGATAAAATGGCATTCAGACATTTAAAAAACAACTTTTTACGGTGATGTCGCACTTGCACTGAGCAACAGCGGGGTCATTTTAAAAATTTCTGGTTATTAAACACCTTGTAATTGGTTTTAATTCTTTTTATGAATCATCATGTTACTTCAATTTTTGCACTTACCACATTTAGATTTCAATTTTTCGATTGAAGCTTCCTGAATAATAAAATGAAATTTTCAGGGTAGCTACCTGATAGATAGAGAAAGTTTTTAAAAGCCAAACGGAAAACTTTTTTTATGTTATTTTATTTTTTTACGGGCCCTTGAAGTGGTGAACGTACTGGGTAATTTTATCTTCCTTGACATAATTCTTTTTTTTTATTCCATTCGAAGATCTAACGATAGTAAATGTTACCATACTGAATTGGCCTATCTTTCAGCTTAGCACACAAAAAAATCAAACATCTAGCGAAATAATTCACGTCACCATAAATAAAAATCTCATCGTACTCAGCGATAGATGAAAAATTGAAAAAAATGTCATAACTCCGAAAATACGAAAAATCGCATAACATACATGGGGGTGATTCGGATAGCCCTTTAGGTCCTCTACCTCCCAGCTTCCGTTCATCACTACTTTTTGGGACACCCTGTATATTACGCGTAACCAATATTTATGTTATTGGCCTTAATAAAAACATATTAACAGAAAGTATGTTGGATTACTTGCACTAAATAAACTTTACTCGTTATTAGTAAACAGGCATTTTTATTCCAACTAAACTTGGATTTTTGGCGTCAGTAAATGCAATAAGTAAAACTCGTTTTTAGAAGTTAGAGATCTTTAATAATTGTCCTAGGATTTATATGAATTTTATGAGTTATTAATATTTTTTATTGAATTTTTTTCTCAGTGTATTAATTCCGGTTTATTTGTTAGGTTTGGTGATTATTAAAATCCAGATAAAATTTCAAAACAATTTCAATCGATCTATTTTCATTTGCATGCCGTAAAATGCATTTTCAAATCATCTTCATCACCTTTCTTCATTACCAAAATTTTGCAGTCCAGATAAAAATAAATCGTATTCAAAGTCAAACGTCGGGACGTTCAACACTCCAACACAGTGCTGTACCTTCTTCAAGAGAAACATCCTACATTATCCTAATCCTTACCTTATTAGGTCTATGTTTAGTCCTAGCATGTGGAAGTTGTCTCGGTCTTCGCGGTTCATCCCGCGCCGCGTCCGCCCCGCCGCTGTCCGACATGGACGCGTGGCCGGACGACCTGTTTTCATCCGAACTGCTGTTGCATTCGCGGACGCCGTTCTGGGAATTATTTATTATGATCAGCTGTATTGAATTAAATTTGCTCCTAAAAAATTTTGTCAATTTAGGAACTTTTCATCAAAATAAGAAAATACGTAGTCCACGTAGTTAATGTATTTAATTCAATAGAAGCTATTTTGTAAAATAATACTTTCATTAATCCCAAATACTAATAATAATCGAGACTAATAATTTCCAATTTTGAATAGCAATAATGTATTCATTCCATCGAAACAAATAAATATTTATTTGATTTCCAAGAAGTTTGTATATTCATCTAATTACATAACCTAATATAATATAATGCATATAAATAAGTGATAACTTTTACAGATTATCAAACATTACGCAAAACGCATTGGAAAGTTCATCGAGACTCCAATGAATGAGTAGTTAGCATTTGTTTTCTCATTAATTAGCCAGAGTCATGATTACCGCGATTACTTGGCGTTATGCAGCGAAAGTTGTAAATAAAAACTGTATCATTGTCTGTCTGTCCCACGATCTCGTGGAAAAGCTGTGGGAAGATGAAAGGGAAAGCCGAGTGCGCTCACAGGTGCCGTTGATGTAATAAATGTTGTGACTAGAAAATTCCATTTTCAAGCGACCCAGAGAAATAAAACAGAAACTCTGAATATGTATAAAAAACCTCGCAAAGACGATCACTGCAACCTTAATAATCCAGAAAAGTTCATGTTCTCAATATTTACAAGGCATCTAGAAATATCCAAACGAAGCAAAATATCTAAAAGTGAATTCTGTATAATATTATTATGTGTCTCATCCTATTTTTCCGCAATACAGTTTTACTTCCGATCCTTATCACTCGCTGGTGGCACGCACCACATCTTACGTAAAATACATTTTCTAGTTTTCCCAGCAGCAATGATAAAACCGCAAATCCCGTAACATTAATTTGTGGTTGGCGTGCTCAGTCCCATTTTAATTTTAACGTAGCGAATCAGCCTCATCACCTTCAGAGAATTATAATTATATACCGTAACACGGTTACTGTTGAAACGGTAACAAATTAATCGAAATTATCACACTATTGTCCATTATTTTAACCCTCAATTCACTACGTGAAATTTGCTAACATAAACAGCTTCCATGAGTCCACTGGACTCATATATTTTCTTAGCGTGGTTTTTTCAAATAAAACTATTTTTTTTATTTTTTTTTATTATTATTTTTAAATGTTTATTAAGGCACTACAAAAAAATAACAAAACTGGATAAACTTCTGAAATACTCTTAAAAATAAAAAAAAACTTATTCTAACAGTCTTAAAAAACAGAGTTATTTTCAAAGCCCTACAATAACAACAAATATTTTTAACTAATAACTCTTTTTAATTTTATAAGACTTCTAAAGGAATACAAAACCGAAAATAAACAACAGAAATGTACGCTCCTATACAAAAAAAAAACGTGCAATGGGGTATTACCACCGATTACAGGCAACGACGGCATACCTTTTTTGAGCAACTCAAACATACAGGCTTCAGACATCTAGTGCATAAATGTGCAGTCTTTGTTCTCTTTTTGTAATTACATAGATAACAATACTTTCTTTCTGTCCTAGGTAACTTGTCTTCGGTTTCAGAGTGGCTCGCATCTTCAGGAATGTCTCTTTTCATGATATATGAAATCGAGCAGCGAAGTTGTCGTGGCAAACGTGTACTGTGCAGACGTGTCATCAAATTACATTTTACAAACCTACAACAACAACAAAAATTTAAATACATATTTTTATATCATTAATACGACAAATAAGCAACATTTAAGAATCGTAACAAATAAATAAAATATTACTTAATTCACTAGTATGAGTCCATGGGACTCACTCGACGTAATAACTTACCAATTACGCAGCGCAGGCGCACGTCCTCTCGCTACTGCGGTGCCCGCGTCACTGCAGGAAGGTACTGAGACGGTGGAGGAAATAAGTCACTAGGGGAAAAAATTATAATAGTTTGAAAGTTCGATGTGAGTCCAATGGACTCAGGTAGTGAATTAAGGGTTAAACTAGTTTATGTTTTGAAATACATGAGATTAATGACTGGGTGTAACTGCAGTCAAACGTTAGTGCTAATGCGGAGAATGGAGGGAATCAGGTTAATTTAAAAGACCTACTTTAGGTCTGGGATTTAGGTGATGCTACAATAATTGTAATTGAATAAATATTGTATTGTTGTAAAAATAAAATTGGAAGCGCTGAACGATTCTTGTTATTTAGAACTATGTAAAATTTTTCATTGTCTAACGACTTAAAATACGACCTGTGATAAATGATTACTCACAAAAGTACAATGAGCCAGCTACTTAAGTGATTTAAGAACAGTTACCGCTAGTCAATAGAGACAGATCAAAATAACTACCACCGTAAGGGCTTGGTCACGAGCGTGGTAATGCGCGACTGTTTAGCGCGACGCGGACGCAAGGACCGATTCTTGTAAATCTAGGTTCAGTATAGTATTATGATCTGATAGCACCACTGGATGCAAATTAATGTCAACATACAGTAACATATTTTTAGTTTTGTTTTGTCTAATTATTATAAATAAGGAAATATTTAACGAATCAAGATGTGTGAGATTTAGTATTATAAACTTTCTAACAATTTTTGATCTACATAATTTATATGCAAAAAAATTGCTCGCGAATCGTGATAGTGCTAAAACGAGTGCTACCAGCACTACCTCTAATAAACTCTAATCCCTGCTATAAAGCGCACTGGACATTTCAAATAGATCCTGTTGAAGTTATCATCATCAATACATATAATAAAATTCTAGAAAAGTGGTGTCTGTACAATGAAAATATGTAAAAAAATATTAGCAGGGGTTATTATTAAATCGATCCCAAACCCAAAACTGTAGTTAAAAAATTTTTTGTCTGTTTGTCTGTTTGTCTGTTTGTCTGTATGTTTGAACACGCTAATCTCAGAAACGGCTTATCCGATTTCGATGCGGTTTTCACTAATATATTGTGGTAATCTTCATTTAACATTTAGTGTTTATTTCATGTCAATCGGTTCATAAATAAAAAAGTTATGACCATTTAAGTACTCACGGCGAACATTTGCTAAGGCATTCTATGGTACACATACAGTGTACGATAAAACGTAAGTTATCTGTTATACGCTACAGTTATGTCCAAGTGATCATATCGAAAGTCCCCAAGGGTGGGGGGGTAAGCTGAGGTAGTAGGGGGGAGGGGTCAAATTAAAATTATACTTATTTCTAGGTAAATTTTATACATAAAATGTCCTTTAAATTATGTCGTATTTATAATATTATATTTTTAACCCCCGATGCAAAAATATGGGTGATAAGTGTTTGACCGCTGTGTGTGTGTGTGTTTGTGCCACCGTAGCTCGCTAGCAGGTAATCCGAATTAGATGATGTTTTTTTGTTAGGCAGCATATTTTCCGACGCTGGTTCTTAAATAAACTGTATCAAAATCGGTTCATCCATTTATTGTGTAAAAGTGGGAATGAAAATAACTAAAGTTGTCGAATATACTTTAGTGATATATTAAATGAAAGTGAACGACCTATCAGTAAAAATAAGTCAAATTTTATCAAAATCGGTTCATCCATTTATTTGATATAGGTATAAAAGTGGTAGATAATAAAAAAAGTGAATTTTGACTCAAGTGACATATGAAATGAAAGGGCATGACGTGTAAAGTATAATTAGACATATTTAATCAAAATCGGTTCATCCATTTACTATACCTATATACAGGGTGTAATCGTTAAGTGTGCACAGGCGATTTTTCCGTAAGTATTACAGATAACAAAAAACTTTAAACTGATATCGAAAGTACTTAACCTAATGAGTAAAATGACGGTAATAAATTTTTAAAAATAAATCGAGAAATATCAAAAAAATTATCTTTAAACCCTCCCATACATTAAGTATGAAATATGAATATCCCATATACATTTAATATGAAAGATTTTAGCTTTCTTTTTCTTTTTTGGTTTTCTGCTTTAATTACTTCGCAAATTTGAAGTGGCATTTTCCACGCTTTTTCCGGACATTTTCACGCATTTTCCGGATATTTTCCGGGGATTTTCCGAGCATTTTCCGGGCATTTTCCAGGCATTTTCCACGCTTTTTCCGGACATATCCACGCATTTTCCGGATATTTTCCAGACATTTCCCTGGCATTTTCCAGTTATTTTCCGGGATATTCCAGACATTTTCCGGGAATTTCCCAGGCATTTTCCGAGCATTTCCCGGGGATTTTCCGGATGTTTCCCAGACATTTCCCGGACATTTCCCTGGCATTTTCCAGGGATTTTCCACGCATTTCCCAGACATTTTCCGGACATTTTTCAGGCATTTTCCGGGGATTTTCCAGGCATTTTCCGGATATTTTCCGGACATTTTCACGCATTTACCGGATATTTTCCGGACATTTTCACGCATTTTCCGGATATTTTCCAGGCATTTTCCAGGCATTTTCCAGGGATTTTCCACGGTTTTTCCGGAAATTTCCACGCATTTTCCGAGCATTTCCCAGGCATTTTCCGGTTATTTTCCGGGAATTTCGCAGGCTTTTTCCGGGGATTTTCCGAGCATTTCCCGGGGATTTTCCAGATGTTTTCCAGACATTTCCCTGGCATTTTCCGGGGATTTTCCACGCATTTCCCAGACATTTTCCGGACATTTCTCAGGCATTTTCCGGCGATTTTCCAGGCATTTTCCGGATATTTTCCGGACATTTTCACGCATTTACCGGATATTTTCCGGACATTTTCACGCATTTTCCGGATATTTTCCAGGCATTTTCCAGGGATTTTCCACGGTTTTTCCGGAAATTTCCACGCATTTTCCGAGCATTTCCCAGGCATTTTCCGGTTATTTTCCGGGAATTTCCCAGGCTTTTTCCGGGGATTTTCCGAGCATTTCCCGGGGATTTTCCGGATGTTTTCCAGACATTTTCCGGACATTTCCCTGGCATTTTCCGGGGATTTTCCACGCATTTCCCAGACATTTTCCGGACATTTCTCAGGCATTTTCCGGCGATTTTCCAGGCATTTTCCGGATATTTTCCGGACATTTTCACGCATTTACCGGATATTTTCCGGACATTTTCACGCATTTTCCGGATATTTTCCAGGCATTTTCCAGGGATTTTCCACGGTTTTTCCGGAAATTTCCACGCATTTTCCGGGCATTTTCAGGCATTTTCCACGCTTTTTCCGGAAATTTCCACGCTTTTTCCGGAAATTTCCACGCATTTTCCGGATATTTTCCAGACATTTCCCTGGCATTTTCAGGCATTTTCCACGCTTTTTCCGGAAATTTCTACGCATTTTCCGGATATTTTTCAGACATTTCCCTGGCATTTTCCGGTTATTTTCCGGGATTTTCCAGACATTTTCCGGGAATTTCCCAGGCATTTTCCGAGCATTTCCCGGGGATTTTCCGGATGTTTCCCAGACATTTTCCGGACATTTCCCTGGCATTTTCCGGGGATTTTCCACGCATTTACCGGATATTTTCCGGACATTTTCACGCATTTTCCGGATATCTTCCAGGCATTTTCCAGGGATTTTCCACGGTTTTTCCGGAAATTTCCACGCATTTTCCGAGCATTTCCCAGGCATTTTCCGGTTATTTTCCGGGAATTTCCCAGGCTTTTTCCGAGGATTTTCCGAGCATATCCCGGGGATTTTCCCGATGTTTTCCAGACATTTTCCGGACATTTCCCTGGCATTTTTCGGGGATTTTACAGACATTTTCCGGGGATTTTCCGAGCATTTCCCGGGGATTTTCCAGACATTTACAGGCTGACTAATACAAATGAATGTGCAAATCGGGTGAATTACAATTAGTAATGTTTTATCGAAATCGGTTCATCCGTTTTTTACATATAGGGCACTTTAGGGGTGACAGTGGTTAGATAAATAAACCAAATGGAGCATCAAACGATAGGATATGACGTGTACATATAGGTACAATTAGATAATATAATTTACATCAAAATCGGTTCTGCCATTTACTAGGGATGGAAAGGGAAGGGTTGAAAGTCTGTGAAAGAAGAGGGGGACATGGGAGCGAGAGGATAGCCACACCCTGGAAATTTTGAACTCTTCTCAAAGCCACATAGGCCTGGCCCTTGGCAATTTTTAGGGTTCCGTACCTCAAAAGGAAAAAACGAAACCCTTATAGGATCACTTTCTTGTCCGTCCGTCCGTCTGTCAAGACCCTTTTTCTCAGGAACGCGTGGAGGTATGAAGCTGAAATTTATATCAATTACTCAGGTCTACTGTCCCTTGAAGCTGTGAAAAAATCAAACTTCTAAGCCAACGCAATCAAAAGATACAGCCGTTTATGCCGCAAATTTTCGACACTTGCAAGGGAATCAAAACCTACAGGGTGCTTCCCGTGAACTCAGAATCTTGAAATTTGGTACGAAGCAACGTCTTATAGCGTAGATAAAGGAAAAATTACGAAAACCATAAATTTTTAGTTACATCACATAATATATTTTTTTTTAATAATTTTAAACTTACTACCCATTTCCTCATAAACGCGTAAAGGTATTAAATTGAAATTCATACCAAATACTCAGGTCTATAATACCTTTAAGCTGTAACAAAATCAAACTTCTATGTCAACGCAATCAAAAGAAACAGCAATTTAAGCTGCATATTTTGAAACTCGCAAGTACTCGCAAGGGAATCAAAACCTAAAGGGTACTTCCAGTCGACCTAGAATCTTGAAATTTGGCATGAAGCAACGTTTTATAGCACACATAAAGGAAAAATTCCGAAAACCTTAAATTTTACGGAACCCTCGGTGCGCGAGTCCGACTCGCACTTGGCCGGTTTTTTTTTCTTAAATATACCACTTCTTTTGCCACTGTGGTCCATTACAATTTATGCACGGTTACGGCCCAACTTAAAAGATGTCAGATGTAGGAATGTATTATGGAGGTAGAGGTAGGTCTCGCTCACTTGAAAATATTAAATGAAAATAAGAAACCGAAGTTTAAAAATTAAAAAAAAAAACCCAACGCAACGAAGGAAAAGGAATATATATAATTTTACAAACTTCCCGACGATCTTTAAAATTAAGTACCATTATAAAAAAATATATATATAAGATATATTATTATGATAATGATGGTATGGTATGGTATCCTTAACTTTTACCAAAATTGTAGATTATAAAATTATCTTTAAAAAACTTCACATACATTTTTTTCTAGGAGCCACTGTTTCTACGAAAAATCTATTTTTTCATTCATCGTTGATCTCAAAAATAAAAATTCCAATCACCAGAACGACAGGAAATTTTAATAATTGATTTTTAATTGTGTTTTGCACAATTTTATTAAATTGCGACTGGATGAAAATTTTGTTCGTGGTCGTCGTCGTCGTTGGTAGGGTGAACAAATCCTTAGCAAAACATCATACGCTTATGTCAATTAGTATCGATAGCGGATTCTATTCCTTTACGTTTTGACGTTTGCCTCGGCACTCAGTTGCTGCACAATATATTGTCAAAAACATCCATACAAGGAAGGAAGGTAAATAAATTTGCTCCTCTCCCTCCTGGTGCCTAAAAAATAATATGCCATAATTTAAAATAAATTTTACGTAGAAAATTAATTAGGCACTTATTTTTTTATTTTTTAGCTCAGTTTAGTAATAAATTTTACTAACTGTTCTTTTAACCCTACATACATAACGTACTAAGGTACCCTTAATAGCATAACGTGAGGTCGATTTGACTCACACGTAATTTTTATCGAATTACACTGTAGTTTTTTAATATTTCTATGAAATTTATTGAATGATATTATTAAACTAATTTAATAAATGAAATAAAAACGCGTTTTAATTTGTATTATCTTTATTTTACTTAAAAACAAAACATAAACTAAAATTATCTGAAAAAAATAACCTAAATTGAGTATCTCTTTCTCTTTGGATAAAAACACTTAACTAGTAACAATAATATATATTTTTTTTTTATTTCAATGAAATTGAAAACATGAAAAATAGAAATATTAAATACAACAGTCTTAAAATAGGAACTATTTGCAGTCTGAGCAAGTCAATATTATTTTATGCTCCCCGCAGACAGGTTTTTTGCATTTTTTGCACTCAGACTGTGTCTTTCTTCTGAGTTTCCATGGGCAGAAGGCACAGTATTTCCTTTTCTTCGCAGGAGGATCATCTTCTACTTCTGGTGAGTTTATGGCAGGAGACTTTGGTACAACAAGCGACTAAAAAGTATGAACGAAGTATGATTGTCTAATCATACTTCACCGAACCACGTGCGCTACTTGTGAGTTGTGGCGCGCCTGCCCCGCCCACATTGCCAATCCAACCTTTTTTATCTAATCCGTGACTAAAACAATAAAAAAATATTCAGCTTCGTTAAAATCGGATTGTCACAAAACTTACAAATCACATAATGTGGAGTCATTTTGACTCACGATAGTACTATATCTAAGTATATACATTATACAACACTTACCTGCAATACGCGTGCACCGTTCGGGACCGCTGGCCAGCTACTGAGTTTACTTTGAGAGACGACGCGATACACAAAATAGTCAAAAAGAAAGAGACGAAAACGTTTCGCGCGTGAGTCGTTTTGACTCACGATATGTATCTAGGGTTAATTATTTATGGTAGTACGTGTTTATTCAATAAAAGTTAAGTAGTAACTACTATGCAGTCACTATTCCACGCGGACGAAGTCGCGGGCACAGCTAGTAATCAATAAATGTTTTATTATTCCCTATAGCCGGCGGTTATACGGTTGTAAATTACATTGGACTCCCTATGAAATGAGTATTGAAGCTTAAACGGAACATTGACTTTAGGGTTAGGTACCAAAAAAGAGGCCTTTACAAACGAACAAAAATAAAACAGTTGCAAAACATTGTAAAAATAAAATTTCACTTAAATTAGAGAGCCTCTTTTTAACAGAAATTTAAATGCCACAACAAGGTTAAATCATATTTTCAATGCAAAAGTTTAAATTGACTATCAATATTAAAAATCACATACACTAAAGAGTGAAGGGCCAATAGGCTCCTCTTCATCAACACAATCACGTTAATCACTATAATTAGAAAATAATTAAACAGCCAAGTCGTGACCGGCCAGATTGACCCGGAGCTGCCTATTGAAACCCTTGAAATCCGGGTCAAAACCAAAAGGAACCAAGGAATTCAGCCACTGAATATTTGTGACCAGGAATTTTAATTGCTACCGTTATTTGATAGACCTATCTCACGTACGATCGCGATGCCACATTAATAACTTGACTGATAAATAGATACCATCTAGTCGTATGTTTGATAAACTTTGCTTGACCTTTGGTTGGACAGTGAATAAAAAAATAATGAATGAGGTACTTGCCATTAGCATAAACTGGCATGTTAACATAACAGTTTTTAAGAAAATACTTTTGATTTATCCTTATAAATTACCTCAATATTTCAGAATTAGATGTAACTTTTAAAATTTTCTATTCTAATAATGTAGCATTCCAGAATGCAAAATTGCTTGGCATTAATGGTTCCCTTTTAAGGACTATTATTTTAAATGTTGTTATTAAGTAACTTAATATTTTAAATGACAGTCTTTATTAGTTGTTAGTAGCCCTATTTAAGATCAACCACAGTCCACAAGTGTCACAGCACATTAACAAAACGCCGTTACACGCAATCTTATCAGATGCATGTGTATAATAATCGTTCCAATTAACATAACAAAATACTTTTGACTCGAGTAAATGCATAAATAACTAAACTTCTCTAAAAGCATATCTTAAAGGCAAGATTATTTTTTCTGGTTGTACTTTGTTTACCAATGTGATTCTTAGTCAAATAGGAAGAGATTTTTATTGCTCCAATGTTCGCCTGCTTTTATCTGATTCAATGTATTTTTCCGTCTATATTCTTTACTTTAATTTATCGCTCAATCAATTATTGTCCTATCCTTGTATTGTTGTTATTAGATACGTATATCGTGCTTCGGATCCGTAATTTTTCGCCAGCTATTAAATGGTTAAATAACCGTTCATACACATCGCACTAGAGCATGCATCGTTGACTTCGGTTACAGCAATTATAGCACTTGACAAGTCACACGAAAACCGCAGAGATAGCTTGCGGCTGGAGATGGGACTCTGACATAAAAACTCATTTGATGTGGCCACGAATGTGAAAGATCATGTTATGCAACAAGTGTGAGAACGCATCGTAATGGATAGGTACCACGTGAAACAAAAGAAAATCTCTTGTGGTCTGCGTTTATTTTGCGTCGTTTGCTTGATTGTTGGTGTTTTTAATGTCATGAAAGTTTAATTGTATGGGTTTAACTTCTCTAAAAATTTCTTCAATTTCACTTATGACAAGAAGTTAATAAGTTTATTTTCTTTTGAATGATATTGCTTTACATTAGTTTTTACTAAGACTTTATTTTATCTTTTTTTACACATTAATCATATTAAATCTTATATCAAGAACTACCAACTTCCCCAGGGTGCTAGGATCAGTTATCTCTTATATATAAAAATGAATCGCAAAATGTGTTGGTAAGCGCATAACTCGAGAACGGCTGAACCGATTTCGATTATTCTTTTTTTATTATATTCCTGGAAGTACGAGGATGGTTTTTATGTAGAGAAAACGTAAACATGTACCACGGGCGAAGCCGGGGTGGACCGCTAGTCTTCTTATATATAAAAACTAGCGGCCTGCCCCGGCTTCGCCCGTGGTACATATGAAAAATAGATGTTGGCCGATTCTCAGACTTACCCGATATGCACAGAAAATTTCATGAGAATCGGTCCACCCGTTTCGGAGGAGTATGCAGACTAACATTGTGACACGAGAATTTTATATATAAGATGAATCGCAAAATGTGTTGGTAAGCGCATAACTCGAGAACGGCTGAACCGATTTCGATAATTCTTTTTTTATTATATTCCTTGAAGTACGAGGATGGTTCTTATGTAGAGAAAACGTAAATATTATGTACCACGGGCGAAGCCGGGGCGGACCGCTAGTTAGGTATAATATTATTATGTCATACATCATCCGTCCCACTGTGTTCATTGTTTCAAACTGCATTGCTAAGACTACGTAATTCTATTACGTGCTTGCTGTTTTATGTAAGTTTTGTTTTCCTTATCAATTCTTCAACGCATCAATAGTTATTCGAATGATTACTGTATTATAATTTTCAGTATTTAGCAGTATTTATTTTAATAAATAGGACAATAGCATTCCCCTATGAATTATACAACACCCACCCACAGCAACACTACCCACGACCGGACTGAAAGTGACACTAAGAATACAGTGGAATAATAAATAGTCTACTATCCCCAGATGCCCTAGATATGCGTAAACACATTTTCCAATCAAAAGAAAGGAGGATTATAATATTTGTTTTTATAAATTACAATGGAAATAAAGCAAATGACTCAAGCAATGAAATAATACTCTCTTATTAGATCACCACTTTAGCAATAACAACATTCTGCTCTTCCGACCATGAAGATAGTACTAATATTTTCAGAGTTTAGTGTCCAAGTATATTCCTCACCTGCGTCGGCGCAGCATCCGGCCGGTGATCATGCTTACGCCTCTCCAGAGCATAGCTGCTCTGTACAGGTGCACTACGGACTGGCGAACTGGCGACTGTGATTTGGGAGACAGCGCTGACTGGCTTCAGTTGTGCGGTGCTCGGACTGTCTTCTGTGACTGGTTGCTGCTCTTCTGGGTTTGCTGTGGGGTATAATCTTTGTTATTCTTAAGTGTTATTTAAGTCCACTTTTATTTCTATCCTATGTTCTGAGTTCGGGTCATTTTTATGCAAAAGGTTTATTATTGTATTAATTGAAAATAAACAATTTCAGTTTGAATTATTCTTTGTTTATGATAAAATTCAACAAAATTGTGAAACAATCATTCTCACATTTTTCATACGTATGAAATTAATTAACGAACGAAAAAGTTTCCTCAAATAGTAAGGTTATAAAAACAAAGAATATCAATGAAACATCATCATCACAGGAGTGTCTGTTAAAAAAACATCATCTAGATAAAATGACAATTTCAATCTTAATTTAGAGTTGTGTTTCGAAATCAACAACATTAATTTGCCTTAAATCATCACACATTTGTTCCACAAATTCAAGGATCATAATTGACCAATGCATAATATTATGAAGAACATAACGACATCAGGCTTAGTCAATAAAATGCAATATTGCTTCGTCGTCATTGTAAAACAGAAATTACTGAGTTGCACACAAGCGTTCGAATTTATTCTAATATCGATGCAACATATGCAAAGCGAGGAATTAGCGGTTTTGAAACTATATCGTGACTATTGACTTTTTCCTTGTGGCCGTTTTTGTTGGTAGATTAGGTACTTCGATCATAGCTTTTATTTAAATAGATGCCAGCTAGATAGGTAGATCTTCTGCAAGAATGTCCATTATACATTGAGTAGTAGAATGGAGATTCAAAATATGGAAAATTTATGTACCTACCTAGATCAACCCTTAATTCTTTCTATAGGTTCAAATAGGCATTTTAAGTTCTAATGATTCGCTTCATTGGAAATTTTTAAGTCTTATATTATCTTCTTATATTATCGTTTAAGGTAAACTATATTTAGATGATTTAGTTTGCGACATCTCTTGATGACGAAATAAGTACTTATGTGCAAACACAATAATTGATATTTAACGCCATCTGGCACACATAGATTTATCTTATTTATCATTGTGCTTTTTGCTTGAAATGAACTACAAAACGAACGGTCATTTTGTCTGTTAGTATAATAATTATTGTTAGCTCTTGTATAAGGCTACACGTTATAAAATAATTTTCCAAATCAAAAGTAATTTTCTGACTGTTGATTAAATTTAATCTCGGTCATGAAACCCCTGCACCGCCTGCACCTGTAACGTTTGGTTTTTTGAATGTTTATTGTTTACTCCTAATGTTACATTTATTTCAATAACTATTTCAAAAATAAACGTCTTACTATTTCTGATTATGTCACACCCCAACTTTATCAAATAAGTTATCAGCTTTATAAACATGTGATTAATCGACCATTGATCCTTTGAAATATAAACGCATTACCACGCATTACGCTGGATGTGTCCAATCTACGTCATTTACATAATATCCAGATATTTCCCGCGATATGGCACAAAGTGGCTTACCGACTATTAGATCCCATGATACACGATCAAAGTGTCCGCGGTTATCTACATAACGAAGGAAACTTATTTATTCGAATGGCTATTGCAATAGTCTTGATTAGCGTTAGCTGGATTTATTACCGGATTCCGTATATGGGCTGGTATCGTACGAGGAGCATGTTATCGTGACTACTAGAGACTACAGGAGAAATTAGGTTGCGGTACTTTATGGCTATCCTCCCACTGTATGAAAAACATGGTGAAAGAAAATGATGGGACTTATCGTTATTACGTTAGTGTAGATTTTTAGAATGGATTTGTGAGTGCATTGTGGGCAGGGAAGATAACAGATATCTTTAAATTAAATTTGTGTTGGTTTGATACTTGTTTTTAGGTGTTTGGAATAAGTAGGTCCAAGAAAACTTGAGATGAATGCTATGAATCGCATTTTCGTTTTGTATATTATTTGGCCACCTCTACGTTTCGGACGGTACGGAAAAGCTCTCGTGTGGGGCTTATAATATTGTTTTAAAATATATTTTTTTTAATTGAATTTTGTAAGTAAATAACGTAGAAGAAACCTACTATTTCGACCCAAATTTCCAAAGCGTTTGTTAACAGTTCAAGTGTGATTCCGGATAATGGAAATGGAGATTCATTTTCATATGTAGATATTACTCATCTTGGGTTCATACTATGGACAAATAATGGTTCATACATACGTTTAGCAGGCGGGTCGGTGGGCGGCGGCGGCGTGGTCGCGCGGTGCGCGTGCGGCGGCGGCGAGAGGCGCCTCGCGTGCGCCGGCGCCGCGCCCGCCACGCGCACGCGCAGCGCCCGCGCGCCCGACACGCCCGCGCCGCACCACGTGTCGTCGGAGGGCCGGGAGCCGCTGGATGGCCTGAAAGATTGTTGTATTGTAGTGGTAGCTGAGATTGTTACGAAAGTTTGGCTAAACACTATATATGATACTAAACTCTTTTTAAATATTATAGTTAGGTAAAAAGTTTGTTGGTGTAGGTATTATGCCTATTATATTGATGTTATTTTAACGCAGATTTTTTTTTTGTGGAAAAATATTGTAAGAGTTGGTATCTCTATCTTTCTTCTTCTGGTACTAAGGTAGAGTTGATATAAGTGATATAATAGGTACCTATTTTGTACAAAATTATCAGGCTGGAATTCAGACATTCATACTTATTACTAATACCATTATTGAAATTTAAATTATAAGCGTAAAGCGTCTAATGTGTAATTTAAAGGTAATTTATGTAAATTATGTTGTAATGAGTTAATCTACATAATATATATGTAATTTGTTTTAATTCCATGTACTTCGTATTTATGTTAACATTTAATAGGATATAAAATAAAAGTTTAATTTATTAAGTTATTCTAAATAATGATAGTTTATTTGATTCAGGACATACAGGATAATTTTTGAGACAAAGACTTGCCCATCTTAACCCAAAATCTGGGTAAAGTCAAGAAAAAGTTTCATGTAAGTATAACTCTACGTGCTACAACCCTGTGCACAGTCAGCAAACATAAATTTTCTTCGATTACCTGCGAGCAATTTACCGCAGTTATATGTTCATATCAGCACGTGACCCTATTCCTGACGCATTGGCTCACGTAATATATTAAGCAAAGACGTTTTCACAGACTGGTCATCTACGCATTGCTAACGGTATAGGGGTTAGCATTGTAACCCGTATCGATTGCGTGACGAACTGATGCTGCCGCGAATCGACTGCGCAGGCAACGGTTAAATGTGATACTTTGATGTTCCTAATCGCCTGAACTATCTAAATATGTTTTTCATGTACTATTTATGTAATTGAAAACACATGTTACATCTATGGAAGTAAGAAGAAACACAAACTAGAAGGAAGCTCATGCGTGAAGCTCGAAGCTTTGGGAAAAGTAGAGAATAGAGAGAAGCCTGGAAGATATTTTTAGGCCTAAGGGATAGTGTAACATGTTTGCTACTTCTATCTTGATGAACTCTTTCCTTGTACCTATTTGACCATTTGTATGGGCTACAAAATAAATACAAAAGTATCGCCGTTGTTTTGAAGAGAGAAACCTTCGGAATTAGTGCATAAATACGAGTTGAAATCTGGTGAAATCGAGCAGATTTTTATTCTATTCAACGAAGAAATAACAGAATTTCTATCAGTCAGGGGCAATTAGTAGCATAGAAAATGATATTTCATATTAATAGTGAATGCATCGAAAGTCAAGATTCATTAATGACTAACATGTTAATTAAGTAGATTAAACTTTACAACCTAAATGCTAGATTAAGTAATAATGCAACGGTACACACGATTAGAAGTCTACATCAGATGTTATAAAATCTAGAAACAGGTTCAAAAACAGACGTAATCAGGTTCCATTTGTATATTCAATTTGCTTTTCTATTAATTGATTGATATTATGAATATATTAGCATCGTTAATTCAACATATATTTAACCGATTTTAAAGAAGAATAATATAATCTATATTAGGTATTCAATTCAGTTTCGCAGAACTCTATCATTTAAAATTTCAAACTATTTTCTAATATTTTAAAAGTAAGGAGTTTATTTCTATGTAAGTATGATTTTTTTCAATTGATACATGGAAAATTTATCAAGGACTGTATGATCGAACATTGGTATCTACATAATAATATAAAAGTAGGTAGTAAGTAGTTAAGATAGAGTTTGACCTGATAAAGTATTTTACAAAGATTCTGAACAAGGTATGTCGTTGCATTGGCTTAAATGGCAATAATTGCATTGTTTTCATAACAAAAAATTAGTAAATAGTGTAAGCGAATTCCTCAAACTCTAACTCAAACATTTATTTATTCAATTAGACTTCTTAAAGAAGCACTTTTGAAAACACAAAGATTGAAGTAGCTTTGTAAACTTAAAGCATGTTTATAAACATAATTTGCTAATTTGTTTCACTTAATTTACAAACAAACACAAACGCGGTTTTGTCGTGTTGTAAAATAAATTGTATGTTCCTGTTTTTGAATTTGACAAGGTTCTTCTTGCTCTATGATGTAACTGCATCGTGCTCATAGATGACTAATGTGAAACAGAAGCAACCTCAAGAGAAAGTGCAGTCGTTTTTGAGTGTATCACGATCACACATACAGATTACAGACGGTTGACTTTGTTTCTTGTCAAACGTAGTGTCACAAAAACTAGTACTTATTGATTACACCGATAGCAAAAAACTACAAAAAACCGAAAGTGACAGAACACGTATTGTCAGCTATCTCGCCAGGAAACATTAAGTTATGGAAGTGTTTCTTGTGTGAACATAATTACGTAAGCATGAGGAAACGGCTGATTAAAACGACTCCACTCTTCCTATCAACTTTATTGAAATCTCACGCATTGCTAACAATCGCTATAATTGCGGGTATATCAATAAACCGTTGCGTTAATTGGCGGAGATTCAATCTTAACTTAATGTGAATAGAGCGTAAAATGGAATAATAATTTATACGATGAAGATGTTAGATAGTGAAAAAACATGATCGATTTCAGCCTTGTTATGCTTATAGATAAAAATTCAGGAACTATGCAAATATTACATGATGCGAAGAAAGTAAATGAAACGAAGTTTAGATTAAACGAATTACGTACATCGGATAAAGAGTAAATTAGATTAGACGAACGAAATGATAATAAATTAATAACTGTAAAAGTACAGTTTTTAATGCTATGTTATCAATAACACATACTGGCATTCAATGTATTAATTTTAAACAAGAAAGAATAATTGCTTTAATAAATAATAATAATGTCGTCGATTGAAAAGGAAAAAGTCACAAAACGCGTTCTACTCGGACAGTAACCATGTAGATACAAAGTACTGATACATGGAATATGGATACGGGTACATACATCGTCTAACGGTATCAGTACTATGAAGTATTCAAATGTAATATAGCATTTAACATTTTCAAGTACTTTAGTAAAAGATACATACGTTTGTGAATAATCCATAACGAAAGATAGAAGCACTCAACTCATCTCTCAGCCCAAACTATACCCATATTGTAATACTGTGCTATACCTATTAATATAAACTTTTAAACACCTCACCATTAAAAGCGAATCAAGCAAAACGGTAACCGCCAAGAAAGAAATAAAACATCAAATCCGGCTATAAAAGAGAGTTATGCCCGAAAGTGTAAACATAAATATTGAAATGCCAATAAAGTTTTATTAGTAAACAGTTGTGCAACTGACGAATGTACGCGTATCATTATTATTATGTAAGTAGATAGATGCGGTCGAATTAAGCGTGTCTCACTTTGTATATTATCTAGTTTTGGAGATATGAGGTGATTTCCATAATCAACGACTAGACAGTCAATGGGCAAAGATATTCTAACGGTGAATTTACATCAAACGAGCGAATTCTAACCCCACTATGTCAAATTATTTTAATGTAAACAAGCATAGAGCCATTCTTTCATTGTTCATATTGCGTTGGAAAAGATTCTATGCAATGTTCTGAATACTGAACAACACTGAATACGAGTTTTGGTTTACACTAGAAGATCACGAAAGAATGCTCTAGGTCTGGACTGTAGCTCTATGTTCTTTTGATCTAAACGCACCGTTCCCGGGGAAGAATGCAACGATGGACCATCTTGTAGAAAAAGGTCTTGTAAAGATAGATGTCTTTGATGGATTTTTTGCTAAATTGTTGGTAGGATTAGGTATGCCCTCTTTATATATTTTGACGCAAACCCTTTAAAAAAGACCACAATAATTTTGTCAAAATTAATAGAAAGAAAAAAAAGACGTGTGGCACTCGGGGACTGCCGCGGTAAAGCTATTGCATAGCATGCCTTGAAGCCACACCTCCGAGCCCGTCGGAGTGGGGAGCGTGAGGTTTTTTCGTTACGGAATTTCTCGATTCTTTCCCCGCGCTCAAGGCCCGCGATAGAAGCTATGCAATAGCTTAAAAATTGCAGATTTTTTTCTTTATTATATGTATAGGAAATAACACATCTTATTCGAAGCATTATGCAGAAGTGTTGACAGTTTTAAAAGGAGGCATAAGTAGAGGCCTTGAGGCTTGATGACTGTATTATAATGATTGTTTTCAAATGTGTCTGTTTATATGTGGAGTTGTCATCCAAGCAGAAACACAATGCTTCATTTTAGCGAGGTTCGCTTTGCTATTTCAAATATATCTCTATTATAATAGATACACGATTAGTTTTTCAATGAGCCTTCGATTATTCACGGTAAGATGATCCTATCATTTGAAGGCGTCCTTGACCGTTCCTCATACCATTTCAATTTTATTTAAAACATGCTAGATCACGGCTACGCGTGGTACCAAAAACAAAATAGCATAAACTAACATATCCCTGTACCTACTATTACATTTTATAATGTACCTACCTCGCCTCTACAGAGCTTTTCAATAAGAGCAACAAATTTCTTGAAATACTTCTTAAATGATAATAGTTGATATAGAATATGTTACTAGGTAGTATTGCGCTATAAGCCATGCATTTCAAAATGTTGTGGCCTGTGGGTACTATTTTAAAATAACTCGTGTTGATGAAATATTATGCTTAATGAGTAATGTCATAGGCAGTGAGTTATATTTAAATGTTACGTAATCAATTAAAACAACGTGTGAAGCCGATGAAAACACCATCCTATCCTACTTCCTACTTCCTACTAATCCAATCCTAGTTAAGTACTATAATATTATAAATGCGAAAGTTTGTGAGGATGTGTGTGTGTTTGTTACTCTTTCACGCAAATACTACTGAACCGATTACAATGAAATTTAGCACACATATAGAGGGTAACTTGGACTACCTAACACATAGGATGAGGCTTTATCCCGCAAATCCCACGAGAACGGGAACTATGCGGATTTTCCTTTGAAAATGCGGGCGAAGCCGCGGACGGAAATCTAGTAAAACTATATGTGTCAAAAAGGTTATAGATTTAAGAATAAAAATGAAATATTTCTATGAAATTTTAGATATAGCATTGCGTGGTATTGGGATACTTATTATGTAATAAATCCTTCAATTATAGTAACAAAGTAATAAAATTAAACGCTTTTGTAACGGTACCAACAAAGACTGGATACAACTTTGTTTCTCGTTTTATATTATTGGAATTGCGAAACAGACAAAGAATACAATTAATAATTTATCTATATCTATATATTTATATATAAAAATGAAACCCGTTTTCCTTGGTCACGGCCGCGGCATCACGCGTGAACGGGTGGACCGATTGCGATAATTCTTTTTTTTATTATATTCCTTGAAGAACGAGGATGGTTCTTATGTAGAGAAAACGTAAATATGTACCACGGGCGAAGCCGGGGCGCTAGAAATTTATATTTGTGACATTTTATAGAACGCAATCCGTAAAGTTACAAAGGTTTGCCCAGTTGCAGCACTGCTTTATAGCTATAATTAGCAGGCTATGCTAATGCTCTACAATTTAGGTAATGAGGTTATCACTAAAGGTTTAGGTTCTGCGACTTCTATGTACAAACAAACATTTGTGACCGAAACACGGATTTTCTTTAGAGCATCAAGTGACAAACAGAGATTGAAAACATTTTTCATCATTCAGTATTGAACTCGAGACATCTTCGCTTAAAATATTTTTTGAAGTGTGGCAAAACACAGACCAATAAAATTTGAAAATATAATGATATTCAAAGTGATAAAATATGAAAGTTAAATTATTCAATTGATTACTCAATACTATAACGAATTAATTTTACCTATAGAGGAACTTGAGAAAGTTGACATTATTTTGTTTATTGAGTGTTAATAGTTTATTTTTTATGAATATTCGTGATAATGCTTATAATTTTTATTGATATTGCATTATTGATATTGCAATAACAATATCAATTCCGAAAGGTTTGTAATAAGAATAAGCAAATTATGCATAGAGCTCAAGATAATTAATTCTATTTAAAAAAATAGACATTAATTATAAAATTACTCCAAATTTATCTCGCAATTTTCTCATTTCTAATTGTAATTCTGAACTCATTGACGCGGTAGTTTTATTCATGTAATTAAGCTCTGTGAATGGAATACAAGAGATATAACAGCTAATTATACGAAGATGCTCTCACGAGTTCGCTGACTGAGCTATTGTATCAATGGACCCTTTACATAATAATAAAAGTAGTACGAGTAATAAAAACTTCGCTAAATTAAGAAACATTTCACAACAGTCAACATTATTCAAAATTTTAATTGCTGAATGCACGCAATTAGTGCCAGATGGACTAGATTTTATTAATCAGGGATTCTATATATATGGTATTGCAGATAAAATCGGTGCGGCTTTGAAATCATTAAATCAAAGAAAGCCGTAATCGCAGCCGCATAATTTAGACATTTATGTAACTACGGCTTATCTGTGTACGAAAGATCGTAAACAATGCGTTTGCACCACTTAGACCCACTTCCTGGACTCATAATTATTATCATATAGGAGCGATATCCAGGGTTTCCCACATCTGTTACCAATTTACGAATATTCTTTCCAATTACCATCTACAATTTTGTCTGATCTGCTTTAAATTTATAATTTTATTTTTGTGCTATCGAATATAAAATCATCTAAAAATAATTTTAAAACTTTCGCGTTTATAATATTAGTAAAGAAAATTACACACGGTTACACCGTAACGGTTTCTTATGAATAAATTAAAGTTACGTATTAGACAGGTGATCGTGCTAAATTATGGTAGATGTAAAATATATTGAGAGCAACAAACCGTTTCCTCCAGTTTTGGATAAAGCTCCAGTCACACTGTTCGTCGTCGTCCAACACTGTAGCTTCGTGTGGCTCCACACCACTCCCACCGTGCACTATTTCTACAAGCTGACGAGCTCGTTCAAAATTCCCTTCAAATTCGACTATTAAGAACCCATCAGAGCTCATCGTTTCACGAACATCCTTTTTATAGGTCGCGTCGTTTATCGGCACTGGATCAGGTACTTCTTCAGTCTTTATTTCAGAATAAATAGCCTCTGGCACTTCCACTTCAGATACGAGCTGTGTTCCTCCGCCCTTGTCTACTTCCCTCCCGATACCGAGATTATTCGCGTCCTCCATTTCGTGATTTGCATAAATCACTTCCTCTTTTTGGATTTTCTCCTGTGCTTGTTTTATTTCTTCTCTTTTCTCCTCATTGTGTTTACGAATGAGGGAATCGCCAAAGTAAATAACAACTTTGTTGTTATTCTGTGTAATTTTATTGGCCAAGCCCACATCTTGTGTCTTTCTCCTTTTTTCGTGAGATAATCTTTCAGCCAGTTCATCATAGCAAGGAGGACGATTGTTGTATGGCTTCTTATCAGCCGCTTTATTTTCAGCGATTTTCTTTTCAACGCTTTGATAAACCGGTGGGCGACAGCATTCATCATATTTCGAGTTCCACTGCTTCGGTTCACTATAAATATGTTCTAAAGAAGTAGAATTTTTTGGTAACGGCACATATTTTTCATGGACATTTTTAGAGCTCGATTGCTCAGTTTTTCTAAAATTTAAAACACTACGCCTAACATTCGATTCAGGCGCATCACTTATTTTTTTCGATTTCGAATTACCGAGCAGTTTGAACAACGGCTTATGTTCAACATGCTTCATCCTGTCTGTGCTGGGAGCCTTCCGTAACGCGTAGGGAGGCTCCTCGGAGAGCTGCTGATACAGCTGTTCGCAGCTGGTAGACTTGTGTTTCGGGACACGCGGTTTCCCTGGAGCGAGCGGTTCACGACCCTGCCAATGTCGCACTGAAAGCCTGGCTGCTCCTCTTATGAATTTCATAGGTTCCCATGCGTCCGATTTTTTGAGTATGAAATTTTCACACATGTTGTGTTTGTTCGGGGGTTTGCGGGTGTCAGCGGCGCGACAAGACTGAAGCTCACGACAGAGGAAACAAGAACACCGCGCGGAACACAGCATGACTGCGTGAGCGCACCGACCACACTGCCGCCTCTTCGGCGACCACCGTTACTCCAAGAACCATTGTTTAGCCCCCCTACGGCGCTAACACACGCTGCGATGCCGATTAGCGATACCGTTCAGATTCGGCGATCGTGTAACTCGCCGTAACCACCGTAACACCCGCCGAATGACGGCACCGTAACCTATGCTATAAGCGACTCCATAAAGTTTACGGTCGCTTTCTAAGTTTACGGCGGAACGAATTTAGGGCGGCCGAAGATGGCGGCTTATAAATAGCATTGGAGGTTAATTGATAAGCGAATAACGAGTGCTTCAGTTGAATGATGTGATGCAGAATATGCATTATGCCGGGAAGTATGCACTTGTAAGCATTAGTGTTCGATGGCCGAGGTGAACGTAACCATAAAGTGTTGCTAATTATAGACGTCGCTTGAAATCAGGCATACATCCCATTGCCGATTCTCTGAATGTTATTTGCATTTAAAATGGACTTCTCATTTGGTATATGAAATTAAGGTTAATACGTATCGCAGAATACGTTTAATTTACTTGCGATAAGTAAGACATCGCAGAGTACTTAAAATATTCCGTTTGCAACGAGTGTAGAACACGTGTGATATGTACTAACTATTTACATACATGAAAATGTAATAGATTTAAAATGGTAATCATACCTTACTAAATATAGCTAACGTTATTAGAATCATGTTAATTTTTCCAATTTGACCTCAAACCATTATACTAGTTATATCTACTAACGATTTCTCGACCGGGTCAAATATAAAATTTTATGTAAAACAGTGTGATAGCCAAAAACTCAAAAAAATATTGAAAAGAAAAATATTGAAGCTTTAAAAATTATAATTTAATTTCTTCATAAACATAGAAACTTATATGCGTTTGAAATTTTAACAAAAATAAACGTTTAATTATCGCAAAAACACTAAAACGAAATCATGCCGGTATATTAAAGACACGGAGCCGTCGCGGCTGTCGCATAATTATAAAAACAAAGTCAGATTGTACAAACACAGTAATTATTTAAGATTATTATTCGCCAATAATAAAAACAGGTTCAATTCATATCAGCCGTTAATTGCGGACTGGTTTAGATGAGCTTATTACTTTATTGCTTTAAATACGCAAACGATGCTGTTTAGATATTTACGCTTGTAGTTTAATTTTATCTATCCTATCCTACTAATATTATAAAATATGCGAAAGTTTGTTACTCTTTCACGCAAATACTTTAATTAATTAATTAATTTAGCACACATATAGAGGGTAACTTGGATTAACACATAGGATAGGTTTTATCCCGGAAATCCCACAGGAACGGGAACTAAACGGGTTTTTCTTTGAAAACGCGGGCGAAGCCGCGGGTGGAAAGGCATATTCGCTACAACTTTCCTTGCATTCATATCATGTGGAACCCCATAAAAACTTCCATCTCCTATAGTACTATTACATAATTTCTTTAAATATTGGTTTTGACGTTATATTAAATATATGCAGCCATATAAAAGCTCTATAAAATTACTCAGTAAATTATTTACAATGTCGCTATAACGATCGACACTAAAAACATGGTAAGAGGAAAACGTCTCGAAAACATACGTTTTCTCTTTTACAAGTGGGGTTGGTTACACAGAAAACTGTTTATTGCTAAAATGAAACCTATATGTCCCAGTTGTATTTGTTGAATATACTTTTGATAGTTTTGGGAAGCCTTCTCTTTGTTAGTGGAGCTTTTTTTATAATTGTCTGCTGTTAAGCTGCACCTCTTTTTTATTTTCGAGAAAAGAAAAGACGCAGCTTTTATAACAAATGAGCTTCGAAAGTGGTAGTAAGGTTCTTTCCCTTTCAGTTTCAATAAAGCATCCGTTAACTTAGAAGTAATAATATGAGAAATATCCATTTCTTCTATTTCTTTCCAACAAGCAGAAGTCTGCAGAAAGTGGTAAACAATAATTGCAACAATAACTTTTAAAGTTACACCATATAATTAGCTATGCGGTAACGTCGACTTTCTTATATTGTTAGTTCTTGCACAATTACTTTCATTACGCCTCCCAAAGAGTATTGTTCATAATCATAATAAATTCCCATCCCATACTAATGGAGAAAGTCCTTTTTAACTCGACCATTGTTGGTATACTTGGACGAAAGTAATTATTAATTATCTTGTGTGACTTCACCTGTATTAATCATTTAATCTTTATGAGTAACATTTTGTGAATATTAGGTAATTTATTTGTGTGAACTATTTCAACTCTACTTTTAAGCGTGGGTTAACAACAGTTTTCTAGTAATCTTGCTACCTTACCACTCGTACGTTCTGGTGCACATCATAGTGTAACAAGACAGGCGTTTTCCGTTCAAATCCTTATTCCTGCTTGTAAGCTTAATCAATCTATGCTGAAATTAAGCTTCTTTAACAAGAAAGAGTAGGTAGCATACATTTCAAAAAACAATAGTTCGGATTAGTCATTAATTAATTATCCCTAGTCCATCATTCATGAATTCTTCTATATCAAGAAAAATGTGCTCTTTAACACGTTCCCTGTGCCATCATTATCAAAGAACTTTCAGCTGGTGCTTTGGAGACCTAAAAGATCTCGAAACTTACCAACCCTTTGGTGCGTTTGAGACCTAATCAGTCTCCTAAAGATACAGTTTTGAAAATAATTTATATCTTCCAGAAAACAATGACATATATGTACTTTGAAGTTTTTGTGGATGAAAGATAATCTATTGTTTTATATTTTGCTAGGTTCGCACGCAGTTATGACATTTGAATAAACTACAAATACCAAAAAAAAATTAGATATCGATTGTATCTCGTACCGCAACCGAAGATAGTTCAATATGTGTAGTGAGTAGTGATGGGAATGTCAGTTGTCGATTGAAATAGTTTTATTAATTATGCAAAGTGTTTTTCATTAAAACATGGTAAGCAAATTGATTGCTTGCATTGCGCGCATATGGTAACAATTCGTTTTCCGAACATTTTCCAAAATTTTTATTATACTGGACGATGCAGCAGTTTAATCCGGCTTTGATTTTTTGTTCTTCTCCGTAGATACTGCTTTCCGAATCGGTGGTAAATGTTAAAAATATGTAATTATGTTTCAAAAGTGCTTGTAGAAGAAGTCTAATTGAATAAATAAATGTTTGAGTTTGAGTTTGTTAGAAATCTCACCAAAATAAATAGATTTTTTACACTTTTTTCTTTTAAAAGAACTCATTGTTTATAAAAAATAACCAACACCTAGATACGCGAGTATTATTTCCAAAAAGAGCGAGCTCCCACATCGATGCTAGGACAACACTAAACCGAATCACGCAGCGCCCGCGCCGCCTACTCTCCCTCTCTTGCGTCTACGAGGCCTACGATTCCACGAGTACCGACATATCTCCTAACGCAAGGAATGAATATAATTACAGTACTGTGCGTTAGGGACCTAATCCATCTCTAATTTATTTTTTAATGTTATTGAACTCAGCTTTAAGTAGGAAGCAAATATGTATATTTGTCCTACTCATACTTAAAGAACTTTACAAGTTAGATCCTCCCGCAAGGAGTGAAAAAACACGATTATATTCAACGCACAAAACAAAAGTCCTGCAAGGGATCTGATAGATCTCGTAATGCAGCGAACGTGTTAATCCGAAATATTGTACGTCGCGTTCACAAGTTATCCTGTACCGAGTGGCTACATATCAACAAATCATCACACGTTTTTTGCTCAAAACTGGGTCCCGGTACATTATATAGTCATTTGCGGCGGTATGTGGCTCCCGGACGGCCAAAAAATTGCCAAACTGGATTTATCTTCGCGGGGAATGCTTGGGACGTCTGCTGCTGTTCATTAACTTAGGGTGAGCAACGAGCGTGTTTTGGGATAGACAATATAGCGAGTTTAATAAAAAAGGACGAGAAGGTTGTTAACAGATAGTGCTATAAAAATAGCGCTTTAAATGTTTTCTAGTATAATATGATTTACGTGTCTTACTATTTTGCAGTTCAAAAACCACTGTATGATACGTTTTGATATAAAATCCATCAACCAAGCAATGGTACAGAGTTAGTAAAAGCTCTGGAAAAATAACGTTCTAGCGCAGCGCAGTCAAGTGACGACAAAAACCGTGTACTTCTCTAAATCAAATGTAGGTATTTAAACCATAGAGCGTTTAGCTACTATTATGTATTCTGTGCCATAGATTTAAACGCAATGTCTGTGTATTTTCAAACTCAAATTCAAACATTTATTTATTCAATTAGACTTCTTTTAGAAGCACTTTCGAATCGTCATTACATATTTTTTACATTTTTTGTCTCGGATTCAAATGATGAGTTTTCTCTGATTTAACTTAGCCTCCAATGTTAAAACATACACAGCTAAGTATGTACATATTTTGGTATTATAAAATGCAAGTTATAAAATGCAATCATTTCCAAACGAACTTTTTCACCAACCAAGAAATTATATCTATTACGTAAATCTGTCGTAATATAAACTAACTTATAATATTGCTGTTGTCAATGGACAGGTAACAAATATATTTGTATAGTCTCTAGTGGTCAACGTAGGTGGCGGTCCACTTTCAATTATAACTTTAGTCATACGTTTCATAGTATAGAATATAGATTATTATTGTAAATATGCAACCGACATCGCTGATCGCACCACGGCGCGGGACTGAATAGCATAAACTCATAGCTATGGAAGCTTTATGTTATAGAAGCGTTTTTTTATTAATTGTATTTTTATTTTGTAAGAGCTCATTAACATCTTCTTCCCTTATTTTATAATCTTCATTATAAGGATATAATTTACAAGCATAACCTGTTAATTTATTTTGGACAAGCTAAGATGTAGTAGCTCAACCTTAGAGCACAACTCATTCGACATTCATAATAAAGATGCTTACACATTAAAATTTAAAATAATATTTCGCTTTTAAAATCATTGATTCACTATGAAAATCTCTGTACTATACTTATGTAGCATAAATGTATAAAAAATTTATAGATTTTATCGATACTGATTATATTGAAGTCGCGTACAGCGTTATCGCAGTGGTCAGACAAATATTCACTAATTGGCCGCTGGACCACCGTCATTTAATAAATTATTTACAGTATAAGCTACAGGTTAGGCAATAGTTACTTTTCAAGCTCTATGGAGCGGCTTGATCAGATTTCGATAACTGGGAGGGAACAATCGAACTTTATCTATGTTATCTGTTTATTGTATCTGTAACACGTTCAGGATATGGTTGGTCTTGGCTTTTCTGGGCTAGATTATGGAAGTATCTCGAGCTTGGAAAAATGGTCCTTGCAGTTATCATATTGTGTCGTTAAGCGCACGTAAATCTTTTAATTGTGTGTCATTCATTCTTCTTGATACACATCCTTCCTATAGGCTTTTGGATAACATTGTATTGGATATACAGGTTTAAAAAGAGGTATCTTTCAATCTGTACTCAAAGCTCTGACGCATCGAAAGAAATATAAAATTCTTAAACATCCTTAAGTCCTCATAACATAAAATTACTAGATACGATCAAAGGCCCAGTGTTCCTGAATCTTCGCAATAACAAATGAGTCGGTGCGTCTTGTCCGTTTATCTGGAATCGCTGTAGGTACCATAGAGGTGTTTATCTCAGGTATTTTCAACACCGGGAGCTGATCTGATAACCGCGTGTGATTTAAGCCGACAGCCTAACGGAGTTAAGCGGTAATGCATCTTGACGTATTATTATTATTTAGATTGATTGAGTGGGGCTTTATTACAGTTTGGTTTTTTTGGTAAATTATGAACTTTAAAGAGGTTTCGGTAAGGATACAATGAAAAATTATAGTGATCATTCTTTGTGTGATCAAAAATCACGCTTGGTCCACATGTTTTTTGTGATATAATATACATGAACATTTCTATTCTTTTCTATAGATTCTTTAAAACCCTTCTATACCAAATTTTCATTCAATTTATGCACACAAAAATGCCAAAACAGGTCATACCTTTTCACGAGAACAAACGATACCTTTTTATACATTTCTTTAAAAAAGTTTAAATAATTAAAGAATGCAAGGAATTCGCAACGCCTTAATTTCCTTGAAATAAAATCGTGAAGATATTCGATCTGTATAACGGACCTCTTGACCCATTTACAACGACCCATAAACACTGGTAGCGTGTTATTTACGAGCCAAGTAATTATTTAACTTTGTCTTTCCTGCTTTCAATTTTATGGCCCGTATATTCTTTGTCGATAATTAATGGCTGGTTTTTAAATATTTATGGCTTTTATTTTATATCGCTTGTGGTTAACGATTTAAATTTAATTAAATTCGATAGTTTTATGTGTTTTCTTGTTTATAGTCATGGTAGGCGTAATATAATGTTAAGAACTTGCCAATTTTGACCTCACAAACTAACCCTTTTCTGTGCAAAACTATCAATAAAGTTTTTTGTTTATTTCTATCTTGCGTATGCTCTACGAAACGGTGAAGGAAAACATCGTGAGGATGGCGAAGAATCAAAAAGATCGACGACATATTGTGACATCTGCCAATCCGCACTTGGCCAGCGCAGTGGATTATGGCCTGTACCTAGGAGACCCGTGTCCAGTAGTGGGAACACAATGGGCTGAAGATGATATTAAGATATATAGCATTCAAATTCGATAACGAGGCATGATTCAAACGTCTTTCGCCCTTACAGGTGCAACGCTTGTCTCGACCACCCGTGATCCTGCCAGAGCAATTTTATGTTCTTTGTACATATTTGTATAATGTATGATGTATTTCCTTGCTGTCAGAGCGTGTACTTGCGGGGTTTAGGGCGCAGGATCCCGTGCGGTGCCAGCCTGACAGAGCAATTTTATGTACTTTAAAACGACGATGTTGATGTATGATGTATCTGCTCGCTGTAAGAGGTTATACCTGCGTGGTTTGGGGCGCAGGATCTCGTGCGGGGCCGGCTGGCGGCGCGGCCAGCCGGCACAGGCGCACGCGCGCTCCGCCCGCTCGCCGCCCGCCGCGCTCACCGGCACCGCCGCCGCCTCCGGGAGCGTGCGCGCATCCTCACTGCAATTGTATACTGATGTTAAACAAAAATAAAACTAATTTTATTCATAACAATTTTGTATACAGTTTTTCTAGTCATTGACACATTCTTGACGCAATTAAATGCTTGTGGTAGATCGTAGATCATCTCGCTCTTAGATATAACATGAGTTATTATTGTTAGGTACACAAATAACATTTTCTGTAAATGTAATATACCTAATTTCATAGAAACTTAGACATGCAACAAGTCGAGTAAAATTGTAAAGCTAAGTCTAACGCAACGAGATGAATAAAATTGTAAAGGTAGGTAGGTTCCTAAATAAATATTTTTAAGTATATAAGTTATGATAAGTTATATTGCTAATACAAAATAATTACAAACACTATTTTAATAATTTTCTTAGATTTTACCAACTGTTTACCAAAATTTTTCTGACCCAAAGCATTATTTGTCCATGCCCAAAGGCCAAAATGAAGCTGCGCTAGGTAATTTATTGCTCTAGCTTTTAGTGTATTAACATGGACCCAATAAATATCAAGTATATTTGTCCATGATATTAATATCGAAACGAGTACGACGATAACTGGAAGACGCATATCTACATAAAACACATAGGAATATTATACATCCATTCAACCAAGATAGTTATATCAGAAGTAACAAAATATACTATACATTTTTTATGATCACTTAGTACCAACCTATATAAATAAAATTTGACTCACTTTTTCTGGTCTAAAATTTTCAAACAAAAACTAGACAAAAACGAACGGAAAATAAAATAAAATTTGCGAAACAATGAACGATTACAAGAAACAAAATTCTAAATTGCCGCGCAAATCGAAATTCCAATTTCAAATTGTGTCAAAGGTCAAAAGGTGACCAAGGTCACATTATATTGATTGAAGTTTTTCGTTCCGTAATTAATAATTATTAAAGATTAAGAAAGATTCGTTGAAGAATTAAAAATTGTATTAGTCATAATTTCTAATTCTCAAATTATTTTGCATTCATTTAGTATCTATTTGCGATTCAAATTCGTTTCAAGACGAAGGAGGTTACATACCTATGTTTAGAAACTATTTAGTAATCTGTGCTTTTATCCAATGTTCTAAAAAAGTAAGAGTATTTTTATTATTCTATAGATTGTTGTTATTTTTTACTCCATAATTATTATCAGTATATTTAGGTTGTTACCTATATATTAATAATTATTCCATTAATTACTTTAAATTGTATTTGTCTATTAATTTATTTATTATAATAATATATTGTATTGTTAGAAGTGATTAAAATTCATGTTCGTGATAAATTCAAGTGAATATTCAGTGATAAGTGATTCTGGTTTACTTCGTTAGAGCACTTGCTGTTTGAATGATATTTACATAAGTAAAAGATATTGTAAATATAAATTATTCATATATTTCATTGATAGAATACATGAAGTTTGTAATTAAGTGTCTGTTGTATGAAGATAAGTGTTTATTATTACAATGTAGAGCTTAATTTATTATTATACCTATATGAACGAACGAAGTATGATTATTTACCTACTCAATTTCATTATAATATTTACTAGCTTTCCGCCCGCAGCTTCGCCCGCTTTGTCTAAAATCTAATAAATAATTAAATACTTAAACCTTCCTCTTGAATCAATCTATCTATTATAAAAAAAATGGTAAAAGTCGGTTTTACGGGCGAAGATTTTACGTGACAACGTCTTTTTCTCGGTAGAATATTTATGTGCTGCGCGCGCGGCAGACCGCGGGCCTCTCTCTCGTTCGGTGACTCATCGTAACGTTACCGAGCGTTACACTTTTTCATAAGTGACTCCCAGTCGCAACCTAATTTAAGACGTTGTCACGTCAAAACCGCATCGAAATCAGTTGCGTAGTTTTAAAGATTTAAGCATACATAGAGACATAGGGGCAGAGAAAGCGACTTTGTTTTATACTATGTAGTGATTTTGCACCCGCTATTATGCTTAAAGAAGGATTTGATAGGCAAGTAATCCTTTTTATACAACAACTATCCCACAGGCGCCTTTTTTCGCCTGCAGGTCAGTAATATAATTAATTCTATCTGTTATTAGATAATTAATTTTACCTTTGTAATTTTTTAAGCATAGATTTAATATTGATTTATCAAATTATATCAGATTGAATCTATCAATAGAATTTAAAATATAAACTGAAAATGTTCAGCAGTTCAGGCGAAAACCATAATCAAACTTATTTTAATATTAGTATGGATATAAAAGAACATTTCGTTCAAAAGACTAAAATATAAAAAAAAATAAGGCATGTTCTGCGCTATGTCTGCGCTTCACAAGGTCGTGAAATTGGACAGGATCCAGGGTTCGCTTCCCGTGCATTGTCTCTACCCTTTGCTTATGGCCCACTAAACAACCACTCCTTTTTATACGATTGAGTAAGCGTGTTAAGGTACCTAGGTACTTATTAATATCGTAAAATTTAAACAGTCACCTAGTTAGTTGTGGTGTCAAATCGTGCTTTAAAAAAATAGTTGATAGGTACTTGAAGCTATACATTGTAGTATTTTGCAGTTGCTATTCTGATGTTAAAAGTTGCTTTTTTCGTGTCGTAAGTAATTTCAAACCTTTATATTATATAGAACATAATATGGCTAAAACAATATAGTACACCATTATTGTGATTCGACGACACATTTTTTTTCAAATTGTATTTATTTATCGCTCTATATACCTAATGACGAGGGGTAGGACATTATTACACATATTTACATGTGTGAATTATAATGTTTATTTTTGCAACATATTATGGAAGTACCTACTTATAATTTTATGTATTTTCATTAAGTTGTTCAAAACAACATTGTAGTCTAGACATCTACATTGAGGTAGGCAATTAGAATACTCAACTACACGCAATAAGCCGGCTGTTTTTTATGTTTGTCAGTATGCATGTAAGCAGCAGCCAGCAACGTCTCCAACTTACTGGGTAGGTAGGTACTGCTGAATGCTTTAACGGCGTCCTAGAGTTCGCAAAGACAAAACAATACAATTATTTAAACTTGATGTTAAAAATAAACCTGATCGTTTCACTTAATCGATTAAAACTGATTTTGCAAATACCTCGAATTACAATTTGTACGAGAGATTCATGAGAGATTCCATTCATTACTTTCTGAATATGAATAAATATATTGCCTAAATTATTGTGTCTCAAAATCTCACTCCTTATAAATTCCTGCAAACAAAACGGCCCTTGTGACCGCAATTAACATCGTTGTACAAACGGCGGGAACATCTGACCTCAACATTCTGTCGACAAAACGGCCACAAGATTATAGACGGTTATGTGAGGATTATTTAAGTAACTCCACATTCCTGGAATTACTCTCACTTGATGGAAATAATGTGAATGAGCTGAATGCCGAAGTTGGCAAGAAATTATACGATTAAAGACATACATGTGGAGATAAAAATCCACGGAATGGTGAGGGTTGCTTTATTTGCGGGGATCGTGTTTCTTTGACTCATATTTCTTTGCTTTTTCCATAGTTTGTATCTAGATTTACAATTTTATCACTTAATCTATACTAATATTATAAAGCTGAAGAGTTTGTTTGTTTGTTTGAACGCGCTAATCTCAAGAACAACTGGTCCGATTTGAAAAATTCTTTCGGTGTTGGATAGCCATTATCAAGGAAGGCTATACATATTATATCATCACGCTAAGACCAACACTAGCGGAGCCACGCGGGTGAAACCGCGGAACGCAGATAAGATATAACACTATAAAATACCGTCTTTTGTCCTTATTATGGCATGGAAGTACCAATTACTATGTTCCGTATTATAAACGATAGAAACTAGATCATTGCTACCTTCATTGAAACCGTAGCCAACCATGTTACCCACAACATAATATATTATTATCTTGACTAGTATGTAACGATAATACAACACTACTTTTACATAAGTGGTCGTTGAACCCATTCTAATGAACGCTAAAAACTTGCTTCCGAAACCGCACACAATGTAATCTAGGGCTGCGGATTCAAATGTGTACCTATATTTACTGCGAGGGCTACCAATAAATATTTTTTTATATTACAAACTCATAATAATTCTACATGCTATGGCTTAAAAATAAAAAGTAACTTATGTCCTAAAATCTATTAATAGTCTCAAACAATCTACAGGATCTCCGCTCCTATCAACAAAAGTTGCATTTTGAGTTAATTTTGAGAGCAAATGATATTGATGAAGCACGCAAATACCTATAATATTTGAGTACCTATTTTTACATACAAGTACAATACGAAGTTGGGAAGTAAAAATAACTGAGAGGTTAATATGGATAATGTCTATGCATCTAGGAACTACATATTTTCGATTACGATAAACCTTAACTTCAACATCTTCAAAATCTCATAACAATGAATCGCGACGTTTAAAAAACCCTTAAAATATTTAAAAGTCACGTACACAGCTACTGAAAAACCGAGTATCGCTACATTGGTAGTAATTGTGGCAACAATTACCGGGACACACTCAGACGACATTCCGCTCCCAAATATGGTATTTGATTGCTACTTTACCACTTTCGGTTTCTAGATACCGTGAAATAATGACTTGAGTTGTGTAGTGATACATTGATCCTTGTGGTTCACATTTTTAATGGTAGTAAGGATTGATGGAGCAATGTATGCTTGTGTTGGTTGATACAATCAAACATGGAATGATTATTAACTTCTGGGATGGATCTTTATGATGGTTAAAATTTAAACTAATATTTTGTAGGCAAAGTATTAACTAGATTTTTTATATTATTTTATATCGGAAAGCTTTCATTGCTATGGTTGTTCAGAAGATAACAAACAAACTCATCCTCATACTTCAAAAAAATTCGTTCAAATTTCGCAATATTAAAAGGAACATTTATCACATAATAATTAATGAATAAATATAGGTAGCTACTTAAATATACATACACAACCAGACATCATCGTATACAATACATAATACATCGCTGTGTCAATATGAATAAAGATACTTACGATTTTATTTTACTTACCAAGCAAGCAATGTATCGTAAATGTAATAAATATTCATAGAGAGATAAAATATACGCGGAAGCAATTAATACGAAAGTTTATTAAAGATGCATCGATTAAGTAATAATATCTAAGTGGTTGGCTTTTGAAAACTAAAATTAAAAAAAATACTTAACTACCCAATAAAAAGTATTTAAATTTTAAATATTATCTCTATTTTATTATGTTTAAACATCCATAATTATTATAAACAGCAGCAGTAACACGGAGATACATGAAAAATATGAGAAACCTTGCTGCTAAGAAGAACAACTTTGTACATTTAGGCGACGCGACGCATCAAAATTATTTTCTTCTATCATTATCTCTATTTCACCGATCGCTTTTACTCTTAAGAAGATGCATCCATATTTGATCATATTTTATTCAAATTTCAGACCAAGTAAATAATATGTATTTAGTCTGAAATATGAATATAAAATCTGAATATACGAGGGGCATGCCAAAAAAAACTAGATACTCGAAAACCATAATATTTATTATTTATTACTAATATCTATATTTTCAAAGTATTCACCCCGAGCATGTATACACTTTTCCATGCGTTTAAACCACTTGGAAAACACCTCTGACCACTCTTTTCCAGATACCTCGGAAATTTCAAAATTATAGGCAGCCAGTGCATCTTCCTTGCTCTCAAATCTATTTCCTTTCAAATTTTCTTTAATTTTGGTAAACAAGTAAAAATCACAAGGTGACAAGTCAGGAGAGTATGGCGGGTGAGGCAGGATAGACACATTTTTTGAATTAAAAAAATCAAGTGTTCTGGCGGACGTGTGCGCCGAGGCGTTGTCGTGGTGCCAAAGAAGGTGCCGGATTCCTGACTTCGGTCGCTTGTCACACCAAGCTGACAATACTGAGGGGGCACAAATTGACACATACCACTCAGAATTAACTGTTTTTTGATCCTCTAGCACCACAGTAGCGATATGACCGGTCTTACAAAAAAACGAGGCAATCATTTGTTTCTGCGTGCTGCGTGCACGACGACATTTCGTTGGCGTGGGTTCATTATCGAAGCACCATACAGTCGATTGTCGTTTTGTTTCGGGGTCGAAGTTATACAGCCATGTTTCATCACCTGTAAGTATATCGTATTCGTTTTTCTTCTCGCCTCCGTCGAATTTCTCTATCATAAATCGGCACCAATCTCCCCGGCGGTCTTTCTGCTCATCGGTCAGTTTGTGCGGCACCCATCTTGAACAACGCTTACGGAGCGAAAGGTGATCATGAATAATGGTTTGCAACGCTGCTGATCCAATACCCAGTTCTTGCTCAAGCTCTACATAATTATGTAATTCGTCGGTTTTCGCGAATAAATTTTTCAGTTGCTTGAATATTTCCTTTAGTAACTGCGGTTGGCGGCCGACCTGTCCTCGCTTCCCCGTCCTCTTTTGAATTCAGCAAACCAATTAAAAACTGTTGCTCGTGAACAAGCAGATTCACCAAAAGTAGTAACCAAAAGTTTAAAACATTCTTGCGGCTTTAAACCTTTTTTATAATCATAATAAATCATAGCGCGAAAATCTCGTCGATTGAGTTCCATTGTTGCAAGCAAATTCCCGCCAGATTGTCACAAAAATAAGCCTTTATGAGCAAAAAATATTTGAATTCAAATATGTTTCATATTTAAATTTGACACTAAATAACTACTGTTTACGATGGTGTATAACTTGCCAGTATCAAATTATTAAGAAAAGAGCATCTAAAAATTTTTGGCATGACCCTCGTATTATATTCAGATTTTATATTCATCTTTAGAGAATTAAAGAGTTTATAATTAAGTCGAAGGATAGCTTTCACTACTAACAATTAATCTAATCCAACATAAAATATGTACAACATACTAATTTACTTTTTACAACATAATATTATTATTAGCAAGAGCGCTTGTCCTGCGCAGGCGCACAGTAGCAGTGGGCTCATCAATCATGTGAACAAAACATTTATTTGGCCGCTCTCAGCTCCGCCATTACGGCAAATTACTGCTGAAGGCCATTTTTGTTCGACCCTACAATTTTCTACCACCTGCGATCGATTTATACATATCGATGCCTCCTAAGTATAATGAGTCAACTGACATTTTAGTAATTTTACAGGAGAGTGATTTGAAGGCAAATCATTTATATTTTAATGAAATCAAATTAATTCGAAACAAAGTAAATGTTTTTTTAATAAAAATTGTAAGCCCTTCCTTTGGTATAAAATGATTTTGCTGATTTTTGTTTCTAAATGGCATTTTTTGTAGATGGCTGGGTATACGCCGGTGGGACTCAATAGTGAAATGGTTTAACTACCAGTTATATTTATGTACGTTGTTCATCAAAATCTATCGTTAACACCAAAATCACATGAAATAATGATTGTCATTTTATTAATTTAATTTTACTTTTGTTTGTTTTCGGGTTTGTCTATCTCAATAAATAATAAAATGCTGAAATTATGTCACTTGACTCATTATACTAGGAACGTAATTAGCAAAGTTAACATTTGAAACCTCAACGTATACTGGACCAATGCAATTTACTGAGGTTTATTTTTAGGATTTTTTTTGTAATACCTTTCGATGTGTGGGATTAATAAAAGCTAGGAAGAAAAACATGAATAAGAAACCAATAACAACTCATTTTGAAGAATCACAATGTATTTTTCGCCACAATTAAGTAGGAATATCTTTTTAACATAATAGCTTTACTAAACGCTACAACGTGAACAAATCGCTATTAAGAAATATCAATTGGTAACTTACGTTTAACAATAATGAAAATTATAGAAATTAATAACGTAGTTATCTAGGCATTTCTAATGCTTAACAAATTAAAAATCAGTCGTTAGATCCATTAGAATTAGTTGAAATCAATTAATTTATTAAAAAATAAATGAAATTCCTCTTTTTCGCTATAATTAATTACGAATTTCTTTATAACATAGTAGCCTTTCTAAATGCTACAAGTAAAAACAAATCAACATTTAACAAATTAACAATGTTCCATCATCAAAGAGAAATAAATTAATAACGTAACAGTCTAAGGCATTTCTAATGCTCAAAAAATATCACTTTTAATAAATTAGAGTCATATATCTATAATCATAAGTCGGAATCGCTGTCGTTAGCTTCATTAGAGTTCGTTGAAATCAAATTATTATAAAATAATTGATACTCTTTAGGAATTACCAGTGTCTTACAAAGATCCATCAAATCTTTGTGCTTATTTTGCTCAATAGGAATGGGTATCTGATAAGCTAAAGAAATATTATCTACGTCAATATTTAACTCTTTTCTATTTCGTGTAGCTTTTGATATCTTTACACAATCTATCCACTTGTTACAACATCTTGGTATCTCGTTTTACAAAACAGCCTATATGGATAATCCGCTTAAACTAGTTCTTCTGTTACTTTATTCCAAGGCATTTTTGATCCATCATTGGTAGTTGTCCAGTTGTTTATAAGTTATAGCTTTGATTTAAAGTGAGTGAGACACTTTAGTCACTTTGTATGGCTTTTCATGGGATTTGGCAAAACTAAAAGCTGTAGCTGTCTTTCGTCTGACTTTCAATTATAGCGTGCATACTGTCGCCTTCATTTGGATCCACTAATAGAAAGCTATGACTAATATCTGATATATTATACATATTATAATACATTAAGAATACAATTCTGTTTCTATTTTGGCCTCCACAGTTGTCTGACCTGAACCGGTAATCTTTGACACCATTACCCACCGTGTCTTCTATAAACTTGAAAACACAGCTGGAAATTTCATTAGCGCCTCTCTTTGCTGTCTGTTGATGCCATTAAAAACAATAACCATAATATCATTAATTCATCAATCATCATAATATCATCGATTCCTGTGTAAATTTTTAAAAATTTCGCGCCCTGTTTGACTGCATTCTGTTAATATTATTAATTTAACATGTTAAAGAACAATTATTACCTAAAATTTCGTGCTTACTTGCCACCATTCATAGTCTACTGAGCCGATATAAACTTGTATATCGATACACGTTTATTGTGTCCCCCCTCACGCCCCGCGTACACTGGTACAATGTTATTTAGATCAGTTTACAATGTACGATTTTAACTGATGTTGAAATTTTCACGTATACTATTTCAACTGATGTTGAAATAGTATACGTGAAATTATCTCGGTAATTATTGTACTTTTTTAATTTTTTTTAACACGAACGTTAAGATCACGATTTATCATGTTCGTTTATATAAAAATATGAAAATACCTAAATTTGTTAGTTGACTCAGTATGAAAATTTTGTTATGTTTTTGTTTAATAAAAAAATATTTAGGTATATTTTGTAAGGTTGATTTGTTTTAATACAATAAACTTATTACAACAATCATTTGTAGTTTTATTTAATTAAACCTCTACCTCGAATATTTAATAATCAAGATACATAATTTTTACCTTTATGCTAAATTTTCTTTCCTTTGTTTTTAGTAAAAAAATTATAACTGTATGCGTTAATGAAATTAAAAAAGTATCTAAAGGATCACTAAATGTATTCCTAATTTGTTAATGGTGTTAAATCTCCCATGATTGAAAAGGATATTATCCAACAGTCATAAAATACAAACATAACACTTGAACATCACTGTACACAGAAGTCGGGTTAACCCGTTCATGTCAATGCGCTTATTTACCCGTGCCCTTACCGGGGTCAATCAGACCCGCACTGCTTCGAAGAAACAGTCATTTGTACTGGACCGCTTGACGGAACAAAAAACATAACCATTTCTACGTATTATTTAATGAGCTATTTATAATCCATTTCGGGGCAAAGGCCGCAGGAACTCTGAATATTTATGTAGATCCAATTTGAATAATGTTTACCGGCTACCCGTGATTAACGATGGTAGAAGAAACAATAAGTATTCCGAATTCCGATGTGCTGACGCACGCGTAAGATCAATTGGGGATTTTGGAAAAGTATATTCCGAGAAAGTTATGTAGGATAAGTTAGCATACTCGAATACAATTCTGTTATATTTGAAATTAAATGTTTTGTATTGTGTTGTTTTTATATTTATAAGTTCATTCCTTTCCTTTATGAACGTATTTACAACTTTATATCCAGTTATGTTTTAAAACGTTTTCTCTGTCGTGTTAATCCTTTGGCATAAATCATGTTTACACGGCGATGCGATCCCAGCACGCAAACCATAGTACTATGATTAATGTGTAATCAAAATTTAATACATGATAGTTTTTAAAATAGATAGCTCTATCTAATTTATTGTTGGTTTTAAAAGGATTCTTCGCCTTTGGACAAAGTAAATATTCTAAACTAATCGATACAATAACTTGTTTATGTGGAATATATGTAATTTTTTTTTATGTTATAGGGAGGCAAACGAGCGGACGCACCGCCTGGTGGTAAGCAGGTTGCGTCGCCCATAGACCATAACAGGGGTTATGGTTGTTGCCTACCAGAATAGGATAAGGGGGAAGACGGAATTAAATAGGTCAATTTATTGCCCTTGGCCTTTCAAGAAACGATACGTTTTTATCTTAAAATTTCCCAGATCATAGCTCGCAGGGAACACAGCAGGTGGCAGACTATTCCAGAGCTTACAGGTCCGTGGAAGAAAAGTGCGAGTGAAACGCACTGTGGTGCTCCGCCAGCCATCTAGGTGGTGAGGATAGTAGAGATTTTTATGGCGGGTTGTGCGATGGTGGAATTAAGCGGCAGGAATAAGATCGAACAGCTCTTCAGAACATTCATATGGTCCACGAAAGATATTAGTTTTAATTTGTGGCACCATTTTTATCCCTACTAATATTATAAATGCGAGAGTAACTCGTCTGTCTGTCTGTTACGCTATCCCGCTTAAATCTCTCAACCGATTTTGATGAAATTTGGCACAGACAATCTTTAGACCCTGAGAAAGAACATAGGCTACCTTTTATCAAAACACCACGCGGGCGAAGCCGCGGGCGGAAGCTAGTCTAAAATAAAAAGTCGTTCAAACTTGACAGTAAGTATACAGTAATGAGTGCAATTTTCGTATTCCGCTCACAATTCCGTACTTAGCGCTAAAAATGCAATGTCAAAACAAAGTCATGCGAGCAGCAGGTGTTTCTCTCGGAACAAAACGACAAAAAGGTATTGAAAAACGGCGAACGGGTATCGGTTGGCCACCCCGCTCTACCTGACACTGTGGAATCCGAAAAGGGGCAAAAAGTCACCGATCGACAATTTATACATCCCCTCTCGCGTGCCAGCATTTTCGGGTATATGCCCTTTGGATATCGATTCCGCATACTGCCTTCGAATCAATTAACTGGAATAGGATAAAGTTTCCACGGGTACTTTGATAGTGGATGACTGTGCTCATTTAAAAATGAATTTATACATCAAACTGAGGAGAGATTTGATGCTCAGTTCGATAACTCGAAATCTATTCGATTCATTTTTAAAATCTTTTACTATGAGGAAGCTATATTTTCCCTTTTTTGTTCCGGGCAAACCAGATATAGATGGCTAGTATTAAATATAAAAATTGAATTGAAATATGCAATGTTTTTTCTTTATTTCTTTCAATTGAAGTAAATTCATGGTACTTTTAGTCTCACACTTAGTCTAAGTCCTGAGATACTATGCAGCTATGTTTTACCTTCAGTTATAAATACTTTTTATTTCCACCTTACAATTATTTTGTAGATTTTAAAAATATATCCAATTCGAATATTTCTTTACCATCTGCAGTTGACTGACAATAGTTCATAAGATTTTCTTCCTTTCTATTATCTATGGCGTAATATAAAGAGGCATTAATTTAGGGCCGATTTTTCAATCCCGAGATAAACAGTCTAATAACTACCCCTCTAATAGATTTATTCAATTATTTATCTAACTCATAACGGCTCGCCTATTTTTCAATCGTGATTTATTTGATGAATAACTATCTGACCAAATATTTCCATATTGGCAGCTCTGCTCTCGGAGTGGCGAAACAAACATATTAAATTAGTCAGGTTAGAGCGGGATAGAGTCAACTCTTGCAATTTGTCAACAACCGTCATTATGACTCACGTCAGGAGTGCATTTTAAGTTTGTCTTGTATTGCTCTTTCTTCTATGATTGTTGATTGTTGTTTTGATTCGAGTAAAGAGTTTGGTTATATTTGTGTTTCAATTTATATATTTTACGATGGAAACGACATACTTAAAGGCAGCGTTCGGCAAATTTTCAATGGCATGGTCATCAGTACTATCAAAAACATCAATTTCAATATGATTTTAATTGATAATAATTATATAGAAACAGGTTTAATTGTTAATAATTCTACGCTCTATGTTATGACATACCAAAATATCCCAAATTTGACGCATCAGTTGTCAACTCAAACGCCTAACCGTCGAATAGCGCGCTATCTGGCCGTTGGTTGGAGCGGCAAATAGATTTATTCCTCAAATAACGTAGTTATTCGATAGATAAGTCCTATTCGTCTATTGAAAAATTGAATATTTTGTTAACTGAAGAATAAAGTCTATCTAGCTGTTTATCTGGGCATTGAAAAATCGGCCCTTAATCAAATGATGGTATAATGGACGATCGCTAACTGGACATGATGATTAACATTTATCTTTTGATTGATATTTTAATGGCATTATGGCACGTATTAAACAATAATCCTTGACTTTTAAATGGATACCTACATCGTATTACCATGGTTATTGATTGGAAAAGAAACGGCTTTATATCAAAGTATGTTTCACCACTATAGTGTCATAAGAAGTAAGATGTTTAATATGAATTCTTTAAAAATAAATTGTTGTTCTGGAATTTTGGTGCTCTACATCGGACGCATGATTTGAGAATTTTCTGATGCATATACCGCTCAGCTTAGTGAAGAGCCAGAATATAATGAATTTTATTTATTTTATTTATTTAGCATAAAAATTCGGATATCGCAGATCCATTTGTTAGTAAAAAATAAAAAATTAAGTATTAATCTTAGTAATTACATCTAAAAACTAAAAAACTAAGTCCACCATAGGACACTCTACGCGTAGACAAGTCGCTTTGATGCAACAAGTGTGCGCACAAAGTGTCCCATGATGGGCGCACTTACATCCTCCGCGATGGTCCTTATAATACTGTTGGAACTGCCCCGCACTCTCATTAAAAGAGAAGCTGTTTGTTTGCGAATGACGGCCCAGAAATCCGATGTGTGTGCATGAGCAAACATTCCGGAGGCGCTGCAGAAGCGTGGCAGTTTCAACAGCATTCGGAAGGCATTATTATACAGGACACGAAGAGCATTTAGCGATCGATCCGCATAGTTGGCCCATAGACTGCTCGTGTAGAGATTCTGACAGAATGCCTTAAAAAGCATTATTTTTACGTCTTTACTACAACGAGCAAATCTACGAGCCAACATATCTTAATATATATAAATCTCGTGTCACAATGTTTGTCCTCAATGGACTCCTAAACCGATTAATAAAATTCGCACACCATGTGCAGTTCGATCCAACTTGAGAGATAGGATAGTTATTATGAAAAAAAACGTAAGCATGTAGGTACCACGGGCGAAGCTGGGGCGAACCGCTAGTTGTTATTTATTTTAAACTGCGCTCTATTTTTTCTAGATAATGAAAAAATGTAGGTATAACGACCGATTTCACAAATCACACACAAAGTAAAATGTACGTAGAGTCACACGCTGAAAATTCTTGTAAAAATACTTTTAATATTGTTACATGCCACGACAGTTATATTTTATATAATATCTCTATTTGAACGACGACAATAATGAAACTAATTTTAATCACCGGGACTTTAAATCATAAAAGCAAGAATGCAATAGCTTTAGTATTTAATAACTATACAACTAAAAAATGTTTGCTGCAGTGAAGTTAAGTGACAGACAACTTTCTTCCTCTTCATTTTTTAGGAACAGAACCCTAAAGAAGCATGGGAATAACTCGAGATCAGACAGATGTGCAGTTAGAACACTTTTAATCAATTACAAAGCACTTTCGCTATTGTAAGGTTATGAAGTTTTTAAACAGGTGTCACGTAGCGTGGGAGAATCGTGACGCTTCAGTTGTTTTCTTTTATAACTAGATACTGGTATTTCATGATTATGATTTATATTTTAATTAAAAATAACAAAACTTTCGTTTTATAGCAGCGAATGATTGTGAATTGTCACATAACAGTTGTTCGCAGGCAATTGCAAAAGTGTGATTAACTTAAAGAGCTAGTTAATTTTGAACGAACAATTAGGGCCGACAATGTAAGTATACAAATTTTATAGACATTTCAGTAAATAAATGTACCAATTAAAAAAGGTTAATTGTGCCATTAAAGTGACATTTATTGCATTTTTTATTTGCCACAGACTGATTATTTTTTTATCTGTGGCACTTGACAGTTTGACAGATAATAACAGCACGTTGAAACTGGCGCGTGCGCAGTATTCGTGACAATCTTCTTCAGTGAAAGGGTATGCACGACTCTGCTTGACGAAGGGTACATAACTCAAGTTTCCCTTGAAGATACCATTTTAAAATTAACGCTTAAACGGCTTATTAGGAGTTGGATGGATTCAGGAATATACCTAATGTAAAACTTTCGGTGGCAATAATCAACGAATTGACAAATTATGTATTCCAGTTTAAACAACTGTAGAGCAGAGCTGTAGAGTCTACAGACAATGTAGAATGTAATAATTATGGTTGAAAAATATAAACGATTTTCTTGAGCAAATTAATTTATATTCTTGCTTCGTGAAGGCACGCGATGTACCTATATAAAAAAATATAATATGTAGGTACATCTACCTGACGGATCTTAGGGATGAAGACATTTCGTTTTAGATTTTATTATACGTACCTACACCACAACTAATTTGAGGATTTTGATAATGTATGATGAAAATCAATCTCATATATACAATTTTATATGAAGAAAAAAATAAGGAATTGAAATACCAAGATTCTGCACCCAGTAATAATAGTATCTAGTTAAAAATCAAGAACGGACAAAGATATCGTTTAAAAGTTAATTGCAAAAAGCTCATTCACCTTTCAATTAAAGCTGTCACGATGAAACGTAATCGAGAATTAAATAATATCCATGACAGGATGATATTATTTCGGACGGCAGACGCGTGCGCAGTTAAAGGATCCACTGCACAGTCATGCGCACGAGCGGCGCGATTAGCGAAGCAGCGAGCGATTTATTGCATCCTATCAAAGTACTCTAGAATTTGACCGGTTATTTTGATTACCGGTTGTTATAAAGAATACACATTTCTTTTATAACTATATATTTTTATCTCTACAAAACAATTTACTGATAAACTGTTATAGTACATTAGTAGTATAATCAATCATAAAAATAAACTTATATCCACATTATAAAAAATCTGGAAATTATAAATTTTCGGTAAACCCTCCACAAAAGCCACTCTTTGCTAGTTATACTTCATAAATGAACAAGAAAAACTTCCACTTCTCTAATTGCATGGATCGAACAGATACATAAGCATAATTGCTTATCGCGTCGCCTATGTTCATACGCATTTTGTATGGTCAAATTCAGTCAAAAAGGTTATAATAACGGTATCCGATATAAAAGTAATAAGCTGTTCCAAAGGACAAGAGAGCATATTGCAATGTTTTTGATGTCTTAAAAAATATTATTGTACGAAGCGAATCCAAATTGCCTTCAGTAGAGTGTTTAACGCGTAAGCTTCGGAAAGTCCTGGATTTCATTCCTGATCACAAAGTGATAATAATTAATCGGCTATAAGTTTCATTATATAAAGAAATAAATTAGTGAAAGAGCTGTCCACATTTCAATTTGATCTAAGTTCCCAATACCTATACCCAGTGCCGGCGTTAGGGGGGGGCGAGAGGGGGTAATGGCCCAGGGCGACAAGTTCCGGGGGGCGCCAAGGTCTGAAGTTGGAGTCTCTTGCCTCTCCTGGTGCAAACCTTCAGAACACCTCAAGTGGGCGCCACAATATTTTCGCCCGGGGTCAGTGGCCCTTACACTGGCACTGCCTATACCCCACAACTCACAAGGATTACGGGACTTTACATTATATGAACTTCACAGAATATGTAACCGTTATGAGCACTGAAAACTGAAATTTATAGCTCAATCTCTAGTTGTTAGTTTTGTTTCGTCATAAAAGATACCTTAGACATACTTGGGAGGCTATTTATGAAAGCTGGTTTTAAAGAAATGTATTCAGTACCTAAAAATCATCATCATCATCATGTTGTAAAAACAGAAATAAATACTTTAGAAATGGAAGTTATTTTGTTAACATCAACACAATATCTACGTTATATATCTTTGAATTATGTGCTTAGTGTTATGGATGTCATCAGTAAAATCATCTGTAAAAAAGAAAAAATATTTATTTCCAAATTCGGCGTTGATTTCACAATAGCGAACAGAAAAAAATGATTTAGGTACAACTTGTAGATAATTTTATGGCCTTTCAACTTTTCCTTGAAAGTTTTTCTCTAACATGTACCGTTTTTGAGATTTAAGCGAAAAATGAAAAAAATGGACCCATTCCCCCCCTCCCCCCACTCCGGGGCTCCTCCTAGTGTCCCGGGGTTTTAGTATGTTTATTACCTAGGGACTCTTGACATGTTTCCGAAGAAACATCTTAACGTTACTAACTCACGCACTCTAGAACTTTTTATTCAATGGACTAAAATCGTTTGACGTCCGTAATTTATCTGACGAGTTCGACTAAAGCCCACGCGACTAGTCCGCCGGTACCAGCGTTCTGACCATCATTTTTCTTTTTGTCATTGCATACTAAGACCCTGTAGAACCGCCATCCTGTTACAAATGATCCGAAATTTGGTGTCAGTATCTTCCGGCCTATCTATCGAAATGTCTGATTTTTGACGTGACAACGTCTTATAATTCGATAAGGCCGGCTGCACGCACGAAAAAACATGACTCATGCGGCGTTACCTCGCTCTGAGGCGTTCCATGTAAGTGCAAGCGAGAGCGCGGAACGAGCGACAAAGAAGCACAATCGGACGTTGTCATGTTCAACTGTCGTCAGTAAACCGACTTTACAGACAATTTTTTTTTTGTTTTGCATGTTAATTGACAGATAAGTATTATACCTATATTCTAAGTTTGCATGAGTTAACACGACTTATAATAGGTAATTGGTTGGTGTAGTTTATTAAAGCAAATAGACTTCACTATTCAATAGCAATCGTAATTATTGTTGCAGCGATTTAATTGTTTTAGAAAGGCCTTTCTGTCATTAAAGTTTATTTATTAGTTGATTGTTTGATTGTGATTAATTACTATTAGATGTTATGTTTAGTTCATTGTTAAGAGTATAGTGATTTTTTTTTTGTTTTCACCAGTGCAAAATTGTCATAATATAATCGTTTGATTTAATCACTCACGAAAATGTAGAGTTTTCAAACAGCACTTTTCCACAGATTATGTCTATAAACATATATTATACATCTAAAATGCAATATGTATAAGGAACTCATTGGAAATCCCTGCGTAGGGAAACAAGGGAGAAAAACAAAATTGCCTCTTTTATTATTATATTTAGATAGCACGTAATTAATCGTTGTCGCCGTATCATAAACGTCAATAAAATATTATAATTTATAACGAAGTGGTGGTGATAAAAATATACGATTGTATAAATCATCCCTTTCCTTAATGAAATATAATGGAGTGATAAACGAAACGACCGGACGAGCCATTTGTTAGATATATTTATTTAGTGTCGTAACTACTTATTTGCTATTTTATTGTTGTCCGTTGTTATAGTCTGAGTTGTATTTATTTATTTATTTTATTTATGACACTTCATTGTACATAATATAACAGGAATTTAAAATAAATGAATACATAAAATTGGAAAGTGTACAATAGGCGGCCTTATTGCTTAAAAGCAATCTCTTCCAGGCAACCATAAAAATAAAGGACATGTAAGACGTTGGTAAAAAGCGAGGGCGCATCAAAAAGATTAAAAAAAAGAAAGAATAGATAATACAAATAATTCATTACTAATTAAAGAATAGACATAGATAATTCAGTATATATTAATCAAGTTATATTTATATTATACATACAAATTAAATAAAAATAATAAGTTAAATACAAATTAATAAATATATTTATATATATATGCATATAAATACATATTATACATATAAATACATATTATACATAGTATATATAAGTACATATTTATAAGATAAAAAAGGAAACTAAATACTGGAGAAAAAGTGCTCTTTTACATTGTATTGTTAAGTAAATACGGGATATTCTAATAGTATCATTTATATCCTATTAGATATAGGTAATTATTAGTTCTTTCGTTTTTATAATTTATTATAAGAAACAGCTACAAGTAGTTCGGTTTAGACTTTGCCTTGCCCAGACGGTTATTTTGTAGAGTTTTCTCTACAAAATAACCGACTACAGGCCCATGTTGAAAAAGTTATGGGTCATTTGAACCACCAGGTGACCTATTTAGAACGATATAAGAACATAAAATAATAAGATTCAGCACTATGGCGTCACTTGTAAGCTGTCCACCTGAGTGCAGATGAGAATTCGAAAGTACAGGTAGAGATTTTTCCCCTTGTCTCCATGATTTTTGTACGGCGTTGCGGAATAATGGATTAAAAGCAGTATTGAAATAGTATAACTCTGTGTCATGCCGTACAAAATCAAATGACCAAATTTACCCCGGCAATTGTCGGAAAATAAAAATAAATTCCGACTTTGTGGACCACCATTTTTGTACGGCATCTGTGTCATACTATTTCAATACTGCTTTTAATCCATTATTCCGCAACGCCGTACAAAAATCATGGAGACAAGGGGAAAAAATCTCTACCAGTACTTTCGAATTCTCATCTGAACTCAGTTGGACAGCTTACAAGTGACGGCATAGTGCTGAATCTTATTATTTTATGCTCTTATATCGTTTTAGATAGGTCACCTGGAGGTTCAAATGACCCATAAATTTTTCAACATGGTTCTGAAGTCTATTAGTACATATTTTAATATTTAATCAAAATACGATTTCCCAAATAATGGATTTAAATTCTCATTATAAATACCTACATTTTTAACATTAGACATTATGAGATTTATGGGGCAAAAACTAAATTAAAATAAATCACCAAGATGGTTATATATCACTGGATTATGCAAAAAGTTAATAACATCACAGGTTTCGAGCTAAATAAAAAGTGATAATGAACTCATGACCGTAGCCAGGTGTTGTTTGTTTAATATTTGAACTTGATTTAGTTTAATAATAAAAGAAAAAAAACTTGAATCTGCTCCTGAGTTGACTCCTGCGTGAAGTCTACAGTAACCATAACTTTTGTAACTATGTTTTTGTATGTGGTACTAGAAAAATGTAAACCTTTGTTCAAAATGAAGATTTTTTTTTATTTAATGATTCGTTTATAATGTTTATAGTTACTGATTGGGACAAATTGGGGATAAAAACAATTTTAATTATGTTCTTAGTAACTAATATTTTTGGCTCTCTAAATAAGACACATTTAACTATAAAATTAAAAGCGCTTGTTTAACCTGTAGAAAATGGAAACTATATTTTAACCGGAATTATGTTATCATAATATTACCTATGAAGAATTATATTAGATGCGGAAACGAAAAGTGAAATGATCAAAATTAAAAAAGCCTAAATTAAAACTGGCTAAAAAGTTTAAAAACAACTGCAAGAAAACTGCGTTTAAACACAACGGAGTTTAATTTCAAAACACGCAATGCATAACCACATACATAGTAATGATAACGCGTTGGCGGAAATGCTAACTGAAGCTTCTAACCACATCACTCAATTACGTGCGTGACTATCTTCCAATCTTTTATCTCATCAGACATTTCCTCACAGAGCAAAGGTCCTCAAACCAAACGGTACATACGTAGGCTTTGACTAGAAAGAAACTTTTAAGTCTTCTTTTAAAGTTATTACTTTCTTCATATTTGGTGTTCGTATGACAAAACACAATAAATCGAGAAATGTATACAAAATAAATAAACGCCGGATTAGTTAAGTAATTAGTTAATAGTTACAATATAAATTGAAATTAATGAAAAATAACAAAATATTCCGAACGTAGAATTTTTCATCAATCAAAATTTTAAACTCCTTCAAAATATAAAAAATTGTAATGATTTATGTGAAAAGCATCGATATTTTCTTGAAGCGTTGAATAAATAATTTATCACAAAAAACAATACTACGAACGGAAAATTTATTCATTTTGGTAACGTCAAACAAAAAGGATATGATGATAGGATAATTTAATGCCTCTCTTATACTGCTACTACATAGAAACTTTAACATCAGAATTTGTAAATAATATTGGAAACTATCAAAAGTAAATACAAACGTACAGCATCATTTGAATTCTCGAAGATAAAAGGGAAAGGTAGAGCTCGCTATTGGAGTTGCTTATATAAGGTCCCATAACTCAAATACTTCTGATTGATACATAACAAAAATTTTAACAATAAGACAACAAGCATACAACTATAAAACATAATTACTCTAAAATATACGAGGCTTAAAGAAAAATAATCTATTGCGCGATGCTTTTCAACTTTCGATTTTCACTACACATCTAATATGAAAGAATGAGAAAAATTCGCACAGTCGTCAATAGAGAAACAACCAAGTTCCCACCCCTTCCATACCTAGCCATCCATCCCCAGTATAGGTCACTTCGCACTGCGGCACAGGGGGCACACGAGGACACAAGGGCACACGGGGACACTAGGGCACACGGGGGCACACGAGGACACTAGGGCACACTGGGACACACTGGGGCACACCGAACACGCGCGGTTGGCGCGAGAACACCGCCACTTCTACAGTGTATCTGTGAGCTCGTGCCGACGGGCCCTGTACACTCGAGCACGAAATTCGGAAGCCCTTTGACATGTTTTTGTTGAGGTTTGTTTGGAAAATTTTCATGTTGGTTGGATGTGAAAGTTCAAGGAGGAGGTTGATAAAAAATCCTAAATAAATTTCAATAGCACACTTTTTATAATAAACACTTGTGTCTGAACTTTAGAAGTATCTACTAATAAAATAATAATAATAAAAGCAGTATTAAGAATTATAGAGGAAATAGGATCTATAGGATCCGGAATAATATCTTTATGATTAAATTAAGTTCGTAAAGTATATTTCAAGAGATGGCTCATGATAGTCTTTGAGTACTTACTTCCATATTCAATTTATTCTTGAAAAAGCTCTAGCATTAACTTATACTTATTGCGCGTACTCTTTTTAAATAGCTTGCTACAAAACATCTCTTAACTACCTTAAAAGCCATACGTTTCCATACATATGATTTTGTTTAAAGCTCGTCAAACATGTTGAGCTTTTCACAAAACCTAATCCTCCTTTCCGGCAGGTATAATGCCACGTGGGCCTTGCAATGTGCGCGCGAGCGTCCGCCGGCGCGCGCGCAGCCTCCGGTCGTCGCTCGCAACCAGTCGGACCGCCTGCGGCCCGCGCCCCCCGCGCGCCCCGCACCGCACACACCCTACAACATTCCCTAACCAATTGCAATACAACTCAAATTCCGTCAAACGAACCGACTCAACTATTGGGACACGCTATGCGAGGCTCTTAGCATATTTCTGGCCCGCGCTTGATACTCGCCCTTGTTGGGCCGAGTTAGGTCCCAATTTGGGAGGACCGGTCGAGGAATGCACCTTAGCTACCGGAGAACGCATTCAGCACAAGTACGGACAGTTTAATTCGATCACTGGAACACGTGGACTTTGGGATTAGATCGTAAATAGCGAATAACACGAATTATAAATATTCACACTCTCCACTCTAAGTGGACATTACGTTAATTCGATACCTATCTAATGTTGCTTCTTTTATAGCTTGTCGTAAAGATTGTAAGATAACTATATTCTTGACTTGATAAATATTTTATGGATACTATAAAGTTTAGATTTCGTCTTTCTCTCCACATTCTCCTCTAGAAATGAGCTGCCTATCAATAGACTATACCTACTGCTGTGAACTGAAAGTGAACTTACTGCTTTATCTTTTATGGATGGCTCCTGTAATTGAAATTTATCCAAAGTGTTCTCACAAATTTACACATGTAGAGCATTAGCAAAGTACTGTGATTGAGTCGAAACTTAGGTACCTATCTACTGACGACAAAATATTGTGTATAAAATTCAGTATTCGGTTACTACACGAATGACGAAACACATAACATTTTTTTATTGAAATATTAACACAAGGTACAAACCCAGTAAGACAAATCATTGAAAATAATGTCTTCTACGTCACGACGTAGAGGACTAAAAACGTAGTAAGTAAATGTAGTAATCTAAAATCTAAACGCGATTAAATACGACGAAGTTCGAACTCGCTTCTTTTAAATTGAATTAATATTGTAAGTAGTAGGTACCGAATACCGATAGAAATAAGGAAATGAATATGAAAGTCTGAATACAATAAACTATAGTCCTTTTCACCTATGATGATTCCTGTGACACTTCATCGTGTTCCGAATTACGTATTTTATGTTTAAAACGCCAAAATAATTTTAGTGCATAATATTTTTATTTTATGGCGGCATTATTACCAAAAATATAAAAATGAAACATCTTAAACTTATAAATCAAAAACAGTATTGTTTAGTTTAATATAATGAAAAATAAAATAAAATAACACAAAAATATAATACCTACGCAATTCGCGTACATGAAATGGATCGTTGAAAAATCATAGTGTTGGAAAATCATATAATCGGCGCCCATCTTGTGATCGTTTGTCAATCGAGTCAATCGTCTGTACGAGTGCGTCAGCCTTGTATACAAGTTGCATTTTTATATTGATACTTTACGTGGTATTCTGTTATTGTTACTAATTGTTATTGTTGACTTTTTGTTGCTGTTGTTTGCTAAGTTTCCTTAGTCAATTGTTGGCGAAATGCCGAAAAAACTAATTTTGGTACTTTATTCAAATCGATTTCATTTCCATATAAAATATTATCGATTATCGGAAACAATTGATATGATTTCAGTAAAGACATCTCTACACGTGTCAAAAATCGATGTGTCACAGAAATCATCTTAGGTGGAAAGGACTATAAGCAATAAACATAAACAATCAATCAAGCTCTGCACACTTCAATTTGATTGTAATCAGTTACGTGTTTATCTATAGTCATATTTTATGACCACTTCGGTTATATTCTACCGAGATTATTTTAGTTTTATTCAATCACTGCTCAGTGCTCTAGAAATTTAAAATACACTAAAACGCCTTACATACATGATATCTTGCATGAAATATTTAATTTTATTGAAGTGACAGTGAAAGCGGGCGGTAAATAAAGTCATGATAATATTATATTTTCCCGTTGTCAACGTAATGTTGAAGAATCTACGATGCGATGTCTGTTACCAACACATTGAATCCTAAATTATAATGCGAATTGCGATATAATATTTTAGTTTTACGTTTATTGACGTAGACTGTAGAGCCTGCTGTTTCAATTATACCTCTCCATTTATTTGTATTGTTTAAGACTTTATTCAATATATTTGGTCCAGACTGTCGTGCCTGCTTTTTTGCGAGTCTTTAATACTATCTAACTTTACCCAATACTTCCAGCAATGTAGTACAGTGACAGTTGCACTGGTAAAAGAGGTAACTGCTCTTCAATTCTTAATGTACCTACTTACCTATACAGGGTGTCCCGTAAGTAGTGGACCAACGGGTTACGGGGAGTAGAGGGACTTATTATCTAACAAAAATAATAAAATTTATTGTCCTAGACCATAAAGTTTTTGATTTATGCTTTATTTTCAAAATTTGATAAAAATATCATCCACATAAGCTTAATATGAACTTTTACCATTTCTGTTTTTATTTTATTCTTATTTTTTTGTTCAAGGTTGTTAAGAATACATAAGTCTTCCTAATTAAAATGATACTCAAGCATAATTAACAACAACAAGAAAATTAGACCAAAAAATAGAGCAAAATTTTACGTTTTAAAGTTTACGGACTGAAGTTTGAACAAAGCTGGTGTAAAAAAAATGTATGGTAACCCTGTGAAACTTTATTTTAAAAACTTCTACATCTCATACAAATTACAAAAATATATAATTATGTGGTATAAAGTATTTAAAAAATGTTAAATTGGCGTACAACATTCAAATTAGAAATTATCAGGTAGTCAACTCATTAAGTTATTCCGAGAATTATTGCCTTTATGGGCGCGCGCTGGAATTCTTTTGTATTGTTTCTGGCCAATCATAGACGATACTTGAACCCACTATTATTTTCTTTGACTTTCAACTATTTCAGTGACTTGCTTATAGCTCGGAACTACACGCGTGTTTTGCTTGATCCCGTCATTACGATATTAATCTTTGTTGAAGTACGATTGAATTGGACACTGATTTTGCTTGTGATTTGGATATTGTTCGACTTTAGTTTTTTGAAGGAAATTGCCTAATAAATACACTCCACGTGAATATGCAGAAATGTTAAAAAAATTATTGAGTTAAAAAAATTTTGATCCTGTCGGCATCGACGAAGCATCTCTCGACAAAAATTAATTCGTCGTTGATAATCACCTGGTATTAAGCTTGCTCACTCATTGTACATGATACGGGTGTAAATTACTTCTCTTCAATATGCGATGCACTGTACTTCTTGGTACACCAGTGCGTCTAGCAATACGGCGAGTACTAGTTGAAGGATCTTCTTCTACTTCTGTCAATATTAGACGATCATCGACTGATCTAGGCCTTCCTACTCGATTTTTAATTCCAGGAATACGACCTTCATGGTATGCGTTATTTACTCTGAGAAAAAATCGGTGATCATCGGGATAACGCTCACGTTAAACACGTGCTGCTTGTCGAGCATTTCCATCACTGAGTCCATAAATAAAAAACATTTTTCTGCATATTCACGTGGAGTGTATGTATTAGGCATTTTCCTTCAAAAAACCAAATTCGAACAACATCCAAATCACAAGCAAAATCAGTGTCCAATTCAAGCATACTTCAACAAAGAATAATATCGTAATGACGGGATCAATCTAAACACGCGTGTAGTTCCGAGCTATAAGCAAGTCACTGAAATAGTTGAAAGTCAAAGAAAATAATAGTGGGTTCAAGTATCGTCTATGATTGGCCAGAAACAATACAAAAGAATTCCAGCGCGCGCCCATAAAGGCAATAATTCTCGGAATAACTTAATGAGTTGACTACCTGATAATTTCTAATTTGAATGTTGTACGCCAATTTAACATTTTTTAAATACTTTATACCACATAATTATATATTTTTGTAATTTGTATGAGATGTAGAAGTTTTTAAAATAAAGTTTCACAGGGTTACCATACATTTTTTTTACACCAGCTTTGTTCAAACTTCAGTCCGTAAACTTTAAAACGTAAAATTTTGCTCTATTTTTTGGTCTAATTTTCTTGTTGTTGTTAATTATGCTTGAGTATCATTTTAATTAGGAAGACTTATGTATTCTTAACAACCTTGAACAAAAAAATGGTTGCCTGTAAAGTCGGTTTTACGGGCGAAGATTTTACGTGACAACGATCATAGTTGAGTGGGAGAGAGACGCAAGGCATTCGGCGGGCCTCTCTCTCGTTCGGTGACTCATCGTAACGTTACCGAGCGTTACACTTTTTCATAAGTGGCGCGGCTGGCAACCTAATTTAAGACGTTGTCACGTCAAAAATAAGAATAAAATAAAAATAGAAATGGTAAAAGTTCATATTAAGCTTATGTGGATGATATTTTTATCAAATTTTGAAAATAAAGCATAAATCAATAACTTTATGGTCTAGGACAATAAATTTTGACGTGACAACGTCTTAAATTAGGTTGCGGCTGGGAGTCACTTATGAAAAAGTGTAACGCTCGGTAACGTTACGATGAGTCACCGAACGAGAGAGAGGCCCGCGGTCTGCCGCGCGCGCAGCACATAAATATTCTACCGAGAAAAAGACGTTGTCACGTAAAATCTTCGCCCGTAAAACCGACTTTACAGGCAACCATTTTTATTATTTTTGTTAGATAATAAGTCCCTCTACTCCCCGTAACCCGTTGGTCCACTACTTACGGGACACCCTGTATAAATCCTACCTAAGAAAATGCTTCTTTATCATGCCTTAGGTACAAGTTCCAACCCATTTAGATTTACTGCTCATTGTAAATTCAACTTTTGCTTGATACCATAAAATAATTACGTATTTAAAATTGAAAACTGACATTTTTTTAATTAGTAGTAGACCACAGTATAAATAATATTTCATCCACATTGCCGATAAAAAACACGACATAAGTAAATAACATAAAATAGAATATTAATTCTATCATCACTCACATCTTATCTGCATAATCACATAAATTCCATTTATATTTTAATCGCGTTAATTTCCTGTATGTTGCGTTTACCGTGACATGGTAATTAAAATTATGCAGAGGTAATTGTGTATGATAAACAATGATAGGATTGTGTATAATGCTTGTATGGTATGGTTATAATTGTGCAGTTATTTTAATAAGGTGAGACTTATATGTATGTACCTAAGTACTGCCGTAATTTGCGTTTGATGCATGACAACTTTATCTAGATACTACTTATGCACCGCGGTCTTACCCGCATTGCTCCGCTCCTATTGAACTTAGCGTGATGATATTTAGCCTACCTATAGCCTTCCTCGATAAATGGACTACCTAAGACCGAAAGATTTTTTGAAATCAGACCAGTAGTTCCTGAGATTAGCGCGTTCAAACAAACAAACTCTTCGCTCTATAATATTATTATGGTATAGATGTACATACCTACTTGAATCACCCGCGGACTAATCCAACGGTAAAACGACTATTTCAACCCTGAAGGGGTGGATTCTGCATTACCGCTTAGAGGCCGGTCAGTCTGATCATGCGTGGGTTTAAAAAATATTAAATAATCATTTTACATGGGTCGAGTGCTTTTGAGTAACTAAAATTGTGAGAAACAAACAAAAAATCAAACCTTTCGTTATACTTACAAAGGTTGATATTTTACGTCATAATAATATGTCGTGGCCATATCGTACATTTGCTCATTTCATGAAATGATTGGCCATTTCACGAAATGGTCGCATTTCGTGAAATGGCCAATTTAGTTTGGCCACATCATGATGTGGTTTGAGCAGATCAATGATAAGAAATCGTTTCACGATATGGCCAACTAAACGCGCGGTTTTTTCATGAAATGATCAAAATTATTTGATCATATCGTAAAATAGTTACATTAATCATTGGTAGAGGCGCTGCAAGCTCTGTGTTTATGTGATAAGATGGCGGCCGCTGGCGAAAATTTAATTATTCGCAGTTAAAAACTTCATAATTCGTTTAATAACAAAATGAAGAAAGTCATAGCAAAGAATTTACGACGAAGAGGTTCGAGTACTATGGAAAATGTGGATATCTTATATGTATTGAAGAAAAAATGCGTCTTAAATAAAATAATTTAAGACGCATTTTTTCTTTTAGGATATATATTTATATATCCTACTATATTATTTTAATTGTTTGTTTTTTAAAAAGCGATCCGCTTCTGGCACTCGCCGGCCGCTGCCGCGGCACGCTCGCTTTGCTCGCTCGGCTCGTGCGTTGTTTATCAAAGTCTAACCTAACTAGGGTTGCCAGGCCATAAAATGCAAAGGCCGGACTGCGCACTATATAAGGCCGGACATTTTAGCCTAAAAGCCGAACATGTTTTTTTTATTGCCAAACATAATGTTTTTACAGCTGGGCTGTTGAAAAAAGTATTTATACGTGGTGAAAAGTGAGGATATTCGATATTTATTAAAAGATGGACATAATATTTATAATAAAAAAACTCGTTTACGAATTTGAAATGTTTATTAAGTTACACTATTACAGTTTTACTTACAAATGGATCATCAGTCTTTTGTAGATAATTAAATATTATTAAAACTAAAAAACAAATGAATATAGCTCTCTTTTGGCATTCTTAATACTATAAACTAAAAAATATAATAAAACAAATAAAAATAATCATTCTTCTGGAAAGTAACAAAAAGATAATATTAATTTTACGGCTAGGTAAGAATTTACTTTATAGTAGGTATTTATAGAACAATTTAAAATCTTTAAAAAATAACAAAATCTAGTTATACTTATATTTGGCACTTGCACCTACTTTGTCAAGAATTTCGTTTTCCTTAGAAATCATATCGTAAAATTCTTTACATGTTAATTTTAAATTGCATAACAAGAACATCATCTTAGCAATTGTATCTGTTTGTAGTCTACTGCGTTCCTTTGTCCACTGGGCGTTTATTAAAGAGAAAACTCTTTCAACGTTGGCATTGTGGCCTGGTATTGCAAAATAATATTCTGCCAACTTAAGCAGTTCCGAATAAAATTCTTCATTATTAAATGATTTAAAATACGAGGTCCACTTCTGATGTGCCAACAGCTTTTTAAAGTCAGAGTCATCTTCGTGTTGCTTTAAAAATTTTATGAAGTTTTGCCACTGATCAAAAAATTTATTGTCATTTAACTGTACATTTTTTCTAGACAAAGTGTCTATCGTTTTTGCCCCTTGTTCCCAGCTTGGAATATTAGCTAAAGTCATCCACTGAAAGTGTTTTAGGTCAGTACAAAATTCACTGGTCCAGGAATTTAGGTAATCTTTGGCAATATTGTACATTCTTCTCATGTTTTGTTTAAAATCTTCTACCTCATCCCGACGAGCCTCCGATAAACGCCGTAAAATTTCGGTCACTTTCATTGGGCAAAAATTTTGTTCCAATCTTTCGTTTATATTTTCCACTACTTGCGAACACTGATCAATTACTTCATTGACAGAAATATCAGCAGTTTCAGTGTGTTTGATTCGGCTTTGGTATATAGACATGAAAGAATGTAAGAGCCATAAATAACACTCAGAGAAGTCATTTTCGAAAAACATTTGCAATGTTCTGGCCGGATAACTCAGTGAAAGAAAGTATGACTTTAATGGCTCGTACATTTGCAAGATTCTCTCTATGGCGGGATAAAGAGATAGCCAGCGGGTTTTTGAATGGCTAAGCATACGTTTAAAATCAATTTCCAATTCTGAAAAAACTTTTTTTAAAGCTTCAGTACGAACTGTGAAGCTGGCAAAATGGTTGTGCATTTGCATCACTATGCTGTCTACACAGATTGGTAAAGATTCGATTGCGTGATGTACGGAATTGCTGAAGATATGTGCAATACATCCAACACCGACCATATCATCGTTTTGAGTAGCTGATTTGAGTCTACTGTAGACGCTGTTGGTCCCACTTCTCTCTCTACCGCCAAAGTTAGTATTGGTGTTGTCCGCTGAAAAAGCTATTAATTTATCCAATAAGTTTTTGTCCGTCAAAATGGTGTGTATGTAAGTGGATATTGTTTCAGCAGTCTCGTTCGGTAAGGCCTGTAGCTCCAGTAATTTAACTTGAATTCCTCCCTTTTCAGGGTTGAAATATTGTATAAGCACAGGAAATAGCTTAATAGCACCATGGTTGCTACTATCTGTGGAGACGCTCAAGTATCTGATTTTTGACACTTCTTTTAACATATTTTCTTGGGCAAATGGGCCTAAAACATTTTTTTGGATAGCTTCAGCTTTTGAGCGGGAACAGGTTACATCTTTTGCGATTTTCGAATCTGGATATATACTCTTGCAAAGTGGAGCTGTGCAATCTAGTGAGTTAAATGATTCGTGATGTTTAACGGTATGATAAACCAGAGTAGCTTCTGTGGCCCGAACGCTCCGTTGAAGATTTAAGTTCGCATTGGATTCCATGAAAATATCAATTCTTGATGTAGATGCCGTACTACGAATCTTCATTTTGTGTTTTTCGGTATTTAAATGCTTTTCTAAGTCAGCTTTGCCCTTATTAGCAATGGAAATTATTTGATCACAAATTACACATTTTGCGTCCCATGGCTCTTTGCCAGATTTGAACATCTTGTATTGACTTTTTAAACTGTCAGAAAATATACATTTTCTTTTCGACATGACTAATAGAGAGATCTGAAACAAAGATGTTGTACTTGTATTATTTTGAGGTTTGTCAATAACACATTAATGCTACAAATAGGAAAATATAAAACTAACTCACCAAAAATACGGTCGCCGCTAACTGAAATACTTAATTGTACGTGAACACACGCCAAGCACGCGCAAACGCCACGCGTTCCTAGGGCAGACTAACGGGCGCGAACCTGTCTGCGGACGGTGCGAGCAGCGGGGCGGGGTAACCACGCTCACGCACGCCACGCGCGGCGCGGCGCGAATCGCGGGCCGGAAGATAGTTTGCTCTCCGCTCGCCCTTGTCCGTTCAGGTCGGGCGCTCGTCCGCCCATCGTCGTACGAATCGCCACTCTGACAAAAAGCCTGACAAAAGCCGGACAGGCCAAACACGTACATATTTGGCCGGACGCGACTGCAAAAAGCCTAACATGTCCGGCTAAAGCCGGACACCTGGCAAGCCTAAACCTAACCTAACCTAACTGTTTTCTATTGCAAAAACGATTCGCTTCTGGCATTCGCCGGCCGCTGCCGCGGCACTAACTTAAATGACATTAAACAAGTTTTTAGAATATTCTGAATTTTTTTTAATATTTTATGGACTCTTTATATTTTATACGATCTGGCCAAATGTGGATGACCAAATCGTGAAACGTTGACGATTTAACGATCTGATCAAACTATGTTGGCCATTTCATGAAATGCGACCATTTCGTGAAATGATCGATCATATCATGAAATGAGCAAATCTACGATATGGCCACGACATATATAATATCATTGGTTCAAACACACTCTTCAGCGTTATAATATTAGTATAGATTATTAGGTACAGGTAGGTCTACAGAGATGATGAGCCAAAACCAAACACTACGTATTACAAAAACAAAAATACAACTTGTGGACAATGATGTAGGTACTCAAAGAAAATATTCTTGTAGGTACTATAGTTTCTTACATATAGGCTACAAACATGTCTTAATTACAAAAATAGTATCAGTAATGAGTCAGTTCAAGGCGATCTAGTATTATAATGACATTAATGATCAAACCCGTTCAACTGAATGACGTTCTTATGAAAATTTCGCAAAAACATACCAACTTTTTCCTGCTAGATGCGCAACTATGCAATTTATAATTCAATTAGCACTTAGTTATCATATTAATGGGAGTGTTTAGATCTAACACCTAGATAAGTGATGTTTTTCTTGGTAGATGTAAAGTGGAGTAGGTTTTATTGATTCGTAATGGGTTGAAGATGGAATTCTCTAAGGAATGTTCGCTGGTAGTATATAGTATTTTTGCAACCTACACCTTGTGCAGTTTTATTTTAGTTGAAAATAGCCTTCTAAAATATTTTTCCATTTGGCTCATATCTGTTACATAGCTCTCCTATATGTTAACACTAAGAGCTAGCGCACAAGAGCAACTTTTGTCTCCGCAACTATTTTGTCTCTCCCATCAACTCTATGGGGAGTTGCGTCGCTACGTGCGCGCACTTTCATACTAGCCCATAGGTGGGAGAGACAAAATAGTTGCGGAGACAAAATAGTTGCGGAGACAAAATAGTTGCGGAGACAAAGTTGCTCGTGCGCGCTAGCTATAACAGATAGATAGACATATTATTTTATGCTGGTCAAGTGCGGGTTGGCAGATGTCATGTCCAATTTCTTTTGTTTTTAGACCGCCGAATGTTGAATGAAACTGCTAAACCGATTTTGAAACAACTTGGCAATGTCGTAACTTATGCATCATGCTCATATCAGCCTTTGTCTCGTTTTAATATAATACGTATTTAAAACGGATACAGATAGAATTAAAAATAATAATATTCTAATTTACACCTTATTTCGTGATTGAAATGGGTAAAATAAAAGTCAGAAGTAATATTGGATGATGTATTTGAAACAATCTGCCTCTTATCGGATATAAATTAGGTATTCACTGTTACAAATACAAAATATATAATTACAATAACTTATATTGACACTTTCTTCATTCGCGCATTACCCAATTACACGGACTGCTAAACTCAAACTCAAAATATTTATATTCGTATAAACTTAAGTGTTTTTAAAAGTCATTTTTTATGATTCGGATTTTTATTAAATAATAATTCAGAAATAACTCTCGCTATAACATAAATAAAAAAATACGTGTGGCACTCGAGGACTGCCGCTGTAAAGCTATTGCATAGAATCGCATCGCTGGTCCGGTTGGAGTGGGGATTGTTCGGTTTTTTCGTTACGGAATTTTTACATTCGGTCGCCGCGCTCAAAGTCTGAGATAAAAGCTATGTAATAGCTTAATAAAATGTAATCTATTTTGTTATTACATGCTGAACGGGTTCAATGAATTCATTTTATTATTTGTTCAAAATAATTACATACATATTTTATGGCAATAATTGGTATTTTATCACACTAGCTGTGCCCCGCGGTTTTACCCGCATTGCTCCACTCCTACTGGTCTTTAGCGTGATGATATTATACAGCCTTCCTTGATAAATTGACTATCTAACAGTGAAATTTATCCCGTGAAACGTATCAGTGGTTCCCGAGATTAGCGCGTTCAAGCAAACAAACAAACTCTTAAGCTTTATAATATTAGTATAGATTTTAAGTAGTTATTAAATAGTTTAACAGTCCTTATAATATTCTCTCACACCTTTTAATTACCTAGTAATGCATCGCCGTTCTAATTATATTCATAATTAAAATATAAATTATTCGCAATAGACCCAAAAACTTCAATATATCTAGAATAATATTAAAAACAAAGCGAATTTGTGAAACACAAACATATCTATAGATTAATTTTGTTAAATACATATTGACAAAATCAAAATTATCCCGAAAAAATCCTTAATATAACAAATTATGTAAGTCATAATTTTTGTCCAATATAAAACTTATTATATTAATATTGTGCTTAATTTTTATCTTAAATATCATTTTCATAAAGAAATTACATTTTTTTTAATGATTCAAAAATTTTATTCAAATACTAAAAAATATTGCCAACCGATCACTGTAATATTATTGTTTTGTGTGTAACAAAAATGTTATAATAATTTATATAAAATTAAATCATAATAATACACAAACAAAATATATAATATAACACCATCATTCTTGTTTTTATCTTGTTAACTGAGAACGGCTCTAGCAATTTTAATTGTGTTTTGAATTATTAAACAAATTACAAACAATATTCGACAACTAAACTCAGGAAGTATAAAAAACACAGCTCTATTCTAAAATTAAAACCAGAGAATATCAATGTTACCAGTGACCTTATTTAATCTGTAATTATTATGTATCTGTATTTTTACGTTATCTGTATTTATCTGTGAAGCGAGGGAACGGCGATGCTAAGTACTTATACTACTGGCGGTTAATATGACTACATCACTGCACGCTGCGCTTGAAACATTGCTTGCGTCTTTCCATATTAAATGCTCTGGAAAAAGGAAAAACATTTAGGAAATGAAATAAAATAGAAATTTAAAGATTCTATGACATGAGACATGTAGCATTTTTTATGTGGCATTTGGATAATAATCATTTGCGTAAGTGATTATTATCCATCATTCTGCACTATAAAAATATAAAATCCAGCAATATTAGGAGCTAAGAAATTCTATTTCATACTATTTATATTTTCTTCTTCCAAGCAATTAATCATTATTATATGCCAATTAGGTTCTAATTAAAATAACATTAAATTTTATTATTTACTTACTTTTTTAACTAACAAAATATTAAAATTCAAAATTTAATAGACCAAACTTAATCACATAGCTTCAGAACTTCTACATATTATCTTCTATTTAAGGTAATTATCTACCTGTTTAGACAAATAACTACTGTATGCAAATTTTCGAAGTTTCAAATAAACTATGATATACCTAATCATAGTTATTACCTTGGTGTTATTTCCTCGCTTGCAGTGCATTCGACAGCCAGTCCATCGCCTGGTCCAGGCCTTCGCCCTTCACCGCGGAAGTCTTGAATATCTGGAAGGTTCTATCGCGCAGAGCGTCTAGACCGAGGGCCTGGTGCACCTCGGCCACTGTGAGACAGCCCGCCATGTCTTGTTTGTTCGCTAGCACTACTAGGATCGCGTTTGACAATTCTTCTTCCTGTAATTTTGATTGTGGGATTTAAAACTATGGGTTTTATTATATACTTAACCAACAAACATTGTTCTGTAACTTATCACTTAAATATTATCATAATATTATATTATACTGAAGTATATGAATACAATTTTAATAATAAATGCCAAATCTATACTAATATTATAAAGCTGAAGAGTTTGTTTGTTTGAATGCTCTAATCTCAGGAACTACTGGTCCGATTTGAAAAATCCTTTCGGTGTCAGATAGCTCATTATTGAGGAAGGCAATAGGCTCTCTATATCATTACCCTAAGACCAACAGGGGCGGAGCCACACGGGTGAAACTGCGAAGCGCAGCTAGTTTTAAAAATAGAGAAAAAGCTATTTTAAGTATTCATTATAAAAATACTTTCGAACTATAAATGACTCACGTCTTATCATATCAATGTTGGCATTACATGACTTATCATAAAATCTACTTCCTAATGTAATTACTAAACATGCTCTTTAAAAATACACAAGATCTTAATCTATAAGCGCTTCAAATAATTAATTATTTTCATAAAAAACGAAATTGCCTTCAAATCGTCAGAGCTAGACAAATTAACTGGGACCATACGGCACCAGCTTTCAAATAAAAAAAAAAACATTAAAATTGGTTCAACGAGTCATTAAAAAAAAACTGTCAACAGTGAAGCCCCCTCCTTTTTAGAAATGAGTTGAAAACGAAATTGAATGTCTGTAATGTAATCTAAAATAAGCTGTGTTTGTATATTATGTTTGAATTCAAAAAATTGCTCAAAGCTTGTATTTAATTAATTTTGTTAAAATAATAAAAATAATATAATATTAAACAAAGCCTACCTTTTAAGTTAGGTGTTTATTTTTTACCTACAAGTTAATTAGACTAATTAATCTTAACATTTTAAAAACTAAAACTCAATAAAATAAGGATAATATAAAATGCAGAGAAAATATTAAAATAAAAATCATAAGAAAGTCAAAACTATAGATTGAATCTTTTTAAAAAATAATACATGGGGCGTGATGAAGCTAAAAACATAGTTATTAAAATGTTTGTCTGGTCATCTGTATGTGTCCGTGCTAAACTTAAAAAGTATTTATTTATTTAATTCTTTATTGCACAAACAAAAGAAATAGAGATATATAAAGAACAGATAAGAGAAAAATATGTTTATTTTTACCTGGGATAAGGCCACCATTTGTGGCCTTATCCCAGATAATGATCAGGCCTCCGTTTGTACATATAGAAAGTACTGCATGGATTTAAGACTTACCCTTAACATGTGAACTAGTTCATCTTTAGATATTCCTATTCTATCTCTATCTGCTGAGTCAACAACATATATAATTGCATCCGTGTTGCCATAGTAACATCGCCAGTATGGCCTGAAATATTTGAATTAATTTATGAAAATCTTATAAGAATAATCAAAATATTTTGAATAACCAATAGTTAGGTTATTAATAATAATAAACGCGATCTTGTCAGTTTAATAGATAGAAAAACTGTATGACCTTAAAACATACCTTATACTGGTCTGTCCTCCAAGATCCCACACTTGAAACTTTAAATTTTTATATGTGACTTGTTCTACATTAAAGCCAATCGTTGGTATAGTCGTCACTACCTCGCCGACTTGTAATTTGTACAATATTGTCGTTTTCCCGGCGCCGTCCAGACCGAGGATCAATATCCTCATTTCTCGAGCTCCTAGTAAGCCTCTGAAGTAACTGAATAGACCGCCTAGAACCATTTCACATTATTAGAAAGAGAATTCTTCCATATTTACATATAATTATTAGCAAAAATGAAAATTACTCACCCATTTTGTTAGATTAGCTTAGCCTACCAAAACATTAGTTGTCCTAACAATGGAATGATTTTTTAACTATCTATGTACATTCAATATATTCTGTGTGTACTTTTTCTTGTATTTACAGCTTTAAATAACGTAATTCATGTAATAAACATTAAAAACATAAAATTGGAAATTACAATCTGATATTTGACGTGTAAGCAATATTTCAAAATTGTTGTCATCGCAAAAAATTATGACAACAGATTAATAATTAATTTTATAAAAAATTAAAACAAAAAATATTTAACGAAATTATCTCACATATTTTCACAAAAATGCATTATTTAAAATGTACTTAAATTTTAATTTTAATAAGTTAAAACCTTTTAATAATGGAATTCTGTAGCGTCCTCTATTATTTATGGAAGACATCTTAAATACAATTGAAGTTTGAACTTCAATAGATGGCGTGACAGACTTACAAACCAAGAAGCCTAGATCTAATACTTCTTGCTTACAAACGATTGTAACATTTTTACAATAATATTGTAAATATTTAGAATATCCACAGAGAATATCATATTGACTCCATTCGAACTAAATAGGTATGGGAAAAGTAATATTATAATTCTAAACATGCACATAAAATTACATATTAAGTATTATAATATTTTATTTTTTAGTTGTGCAGATACTGTTTCTAAAAATTTCTAGTGCCCTTTTGCAATATTATGCATTGTGTACCTATCAATTCAATTTCATGCCATATTTAGGGAATGATTTGCACATTCTAGTATTATAAAGCCTTTTTCGATACCGATATTACCTACCTGCATAGAACTATAAAGTCTAGAAAATCCCGATAAGGCAGTGCGCGTGGCGGTCGCGTGCGCAACGTCACGTGTCGTCACATTCTGCGTCACATTGCGTCAGCGCCCCGCCTTTGCAAATCATGACAAATTGTTTCGCGTGCTACTAATTGTGGACTTTATATTTTAAGCATACAATGCCATTTTTAACAGCTGATGTACTTCAAATCATAAAATGGAAGAGGTTTATAGGTTTTTAGTTTCTTTAGAAATTGGGACTAGTTCATTGCGTCACGTCTTACTGAATATAACTAGTTAAATTGATCCTAATGTACCTGAGTACATTAGAATCAATTTAACTCTCAAGAATCACATCAAAACCGGTTCAGAGGTAGGTATAGCCATAAAATTGTAACAAATGGACAGCAGCATCTAACCTAGAATTATAGGCTACAGGCCTACAGCCACCGAACTTAAATTCTGATGAATGGTACAATTTAAGAGTTTAGAGTTTAGACAGTACCTACCTACTGAAAAAATAACTATGGACTTTCTTGCAATACTAATTTCATGCACTTGTTATCATACAATGGAAAAATAAAGTCAATTATGTATAAATAATAAAATAGTTAATTCAGAGAGCAATTAAATGCAAAAGTAAATAAAACTTGTGGGTGTAAAAATAGTAGGTACATCTGTTCCTGACGTCTAATTCTGTACCAAGTATTTTTGTAGGAAAATAATTATAAGTTATGAGTTTTGATTCTCGACTCGCGACAGATGTTCGTCACGAGGTACATTTTTTGGGGTGGCAATGTTTTTCAATTTTCAAAGATAATAAATTTTAGTTCGATATTTAAATTTTTATAGAAAAAAAGCAAAGCCCGCTGTTTTCTTTATTACAAAATTGGTAAATTTCACACATAAAAAATACGTACAAGTGAATAAATATATTTAGACGTTTTTGCCTGTTGGATTGCAGATAACTAATATTGAAATTAATGTAAGTGTTTTCATTATAAATAGGTACCTACAAGATGTAAAGAAATACAAATCAATTTGAGCCGTCTGTGAAAAAGAAAATCCTCGCTATGTTCACTAAGCCTTATCCCTATTAATCCCTTTAATCCCCGAAGCATAGCCGTTCCCTGAATCAGTGCGCTAATTTAGATAAGTTATTTTTATATTTCCATGAAATATTTGTGTACTGGAATGTTGCTGTTTGTCGACGTACAGTATACCTAGTAAGTGAATCATACCGATTGTAATACTCTATTTGCGATCCCCCGTCATCCCGCGGTTTAATAGATAATTAACGACGGAATTTCTTTGAACTGTTCTAATATTAGATGTAATTAGCTAGAACATCGTTTGTACTTGTAAAGCTGATGTGACGTATAACATCACTGGGATAGGAATGATTTATGTAAAGGGCTCCTTTTAGATGCGATTTTGTTCTGGAAGGTTCTAGATGTAAAGAAGGATAGGACACAACAAACTAAAAAATAGTAGATATTTTATTCAAACTCAATGGCAGACATATTCTGCATAACGTAAACGCAGGTAAATTCTGTGACGTCTTATTGGGCGTCGTCGCCGTGTTGCGGCCGCTTTACACGGTCGCAACGTGCCTCCTTGACGAAGGGCGCCGGGCGGTGGAACGGGGAATGTAATCCATCGTCCGGTGCGGTGAGGCGGCTTGAGACGTGTTCCGCTCATGCCGCCAACGGGAGGGAAGAGCAGGCAAACCACCTTTCCTGTTCTTGGCTTGCGCCTGGCCTGGAGATGGGCTGCCGCCGAGGGGGTCGCGGAAGAATTCTAACAAATACCCGCGGCCCCATCATTAAAGCGGCTCGACGGAACACAGTGGGGTTTTAGTCGGTAAGAATCCGACATAACCCACGGCTCCTTCCCCGGGGGCCGTGGGTATATTTGGAAGATTTCCCCACTATAAAAAAATAAAAACCGGCCAAGTGCGAGTCGGACTCGCGCACCGAGGGTTCCGTACAAACCTGCAATTTTTTTTTTCACGGGTTAAAGGCAATTAGATCTAAGTATTTGATATGAATTTCAACTTGATAACTCTACGCGTTCATGAGGAAAAAAGTAATAAGTTTATATTTATTAAAAAATAAATATATATTTTGTATTGTAACTAAAAATTTAAGGTTTTCGGAATTTTTCCTTTATATGTGCTATAAAACGTTGCTTCATGCCAAATTTCAAGATTCTAGGTCGACTGGAAGTACCCTTTAGGTTTTGATTCCCTTGCGAGTACTTGCGAGTTTCAAAATATGCAGCTTAAATTGCTGTTTCTTTTGATTGCGTTGACATAGAAGTTTGATTTTGTTACAGCTTAAAGGTATTATAGACCTGAGTATTTGGTATGAATTTCAATTTAATACCTCTACGCGTTTATGAGGAAATGGGTAGTAAGTTTAAAATTATTAAAAAAAAAAATATTATGTGATGTAACTAAAAATTTATGGTTTTCGTAATTTTTCCTTTATCTATGCTATAAGACGTTGCTTCGTACCAAATTTCAAGATTCTGAGTTCACGGGAAGCACCCTGTAGGTTTTGATTCCCTTGCAAGTGTCGAAAATTTGCGGCATAAACGGCTGTATCTTTTGATTGTGTTGGCTTAGAAGTTTGATTTTTTCACAGCTTTAAGGGACAGAGACCTGAGTAATTGATATAAATTTCAGCTTCATACCTCCACGCGTTCCTGAGAAAAAGGGTCTTGACAGACGGACGGACGGACGGACGGACAGACGGACAACAAAGTGATCCTATAAGGGTTCCGTTTTTTCCTTTTGAGGTACGGAACCCTAAAAAAGGTAAATTCTGTGAAAACCTCATAGATTTGGTTCACCAAATTTAGTTGTTTACCTTGTTGCGCTCCGTAACACTTAGAATAGTCCTATAGATTATTCCGTTTTTAAGATATGTTTGGTATTTCCTTTTTATTTTATCATATTATGAAATGAAATAAGCACGTGCTAAGTGCTACCTAAAAATATAAACGAATCAATAAAATTACTTTAATAAGTGAGATAAAAATCAAAGACTGTAATACCTATCTAACCTACTATCTACTGAAATCTCGCGTCAAATTAAACATATTTTGTGACTTGATGTTGATAATAATGATTATTATTTTATAATTTTATCTTCATGCATTTGTTTAAAATATTTAATCTTAAAATTTCCATACATAATTTATGTAATTTATGACAAATATATTACACGCTTAATGATTTTTTAGCAGCACAAAAAACAGTAATATTAACTTCTGTTTCCAACCGCAGTTGTGAACCAAAAAACCCTATTTAATATTCAAAGCAGTATTTTTTGTGTAACTAAATTAAAAATCGTTTAACATTAGATCCGGAACGAATGTACCTAATCATCAAGAAAGTAAAATTAAACGGATATACAAACGGATGTCATGTTTTGTAGGTACATGACATCCGTCCGCATAAACGGATCTGTGATTGTGAACCGTTAAATTTTTTAATTTAAATTTGAAACGGCCCTTTCCCAGTTGGAAGCTTTTGGAACAACGATTAGATACGTTGTTTAGAGACAAGAGAGCCGCTTTTCGGATGGGAAAATTCTTGTGGCTTTTCGTCACCGATATCCTAACGATATGAAATTTCAAAGTTTAATAATAAAATTTAAAGATATAATTTCTCACTCCTACCGGCAGTCCTGCTCAATTTTTTAACTATGATGCTCTACTTTTTCATCTTGTATTTTCGGTGGCGTTTATAAATCTATCTTTGCAAGTGCCTGTTTTTTCTTGGGTTTTAAATCTTCCTGCTTTCCGTTGGCAGCCTCGCCAGCACAGTATAAAACTTAAGAAATTATATAGTAAAACCTTCCTCTTGAACCACTCTAGTTAAAAACACACATTATTTAAAAAACCCCGCATGAAAATCGAATCCGTAGTTTTAAAGACCTTCGCATACCTACATAGGGACAAATAGACAGACAGCGGGAAGCGACTTTGTTAAATACTGCGACCTGAGTATGTAGTACATGATAGAGTAAGCTCTATATATTTTACAGTGGTCTCTTTTTATTTACGTAGGTACAGTGTCTTTGTGTTTGCTGAGTGAATAAATATGAGCTGAGGGTGATGATGATGGCAGGCCCTTTTACGTATGATAGATAACCTAGAAGAAAAAGATGGAATTTAACAAAATGGTAAGATAGCAAATAATAAACAAATAATTTAAATACATATTTAGTTATTCAAATACTTTCAGCAGCGCTTTCGACATTATAAATCTTTACGTGAAAAAACGTCGTTGTAATTTCTAAAATATATTACTAAAGCTCGATATTTTCTACAACTTTCTTAGTAATCTGATAATAAGAAATATTATATTATTTGTTCACTGCCGCCAATGACGGACACTTGTTGTTCTTTTACGATGAAAGAATATTGTGCTCTGTAATCACATGACCATCAATGGGTCTAACGAGGTCATTGTAGTAATTACTTATTATACGTAGGCTTCAAAGCGCAATTAGCAATTTGCTACAATTTACGTCACAATTGTCAAATATTTAATTATTATGTGGGTATTTTATTATTATGTGGGTATTTATGGGTATGGGTACTTTTATAATAATTTTATTATTATAAAATTATTATAAAAGTACGTAATAGCTAATGTAGAGTAAGGGTCCGTTCACACAGACCGGCTCGGAGAGCATCGGCGCGCATTTTTCTTTTCACACAGACCGGATCGTATACGCTTGGAGTTGGTCGGAGCGGAGCCGCCAACTAGACATAGACCGGCTGGAAGCTATCTGAAAGCGGATGCGCATGCAATCGGAGCCGAACGGCTGCGCGAACGAGAAAAAGTACGCGATCGGAGCCAGTCAGCTCCTCTTATTATTTCACACCAAGCGCGTTCAAGCATTCTTAATGTCAAAAGCAGTGCACACGCAAAAATAAACCTTACTACAAATACTAAAAACTCTGTTTTCATCGTGATAAGAATCTGCTCTCCTCTCCGAGCCGGTCTCTGTGACCGGACCCTAAGGAGTTGGTTGTGGTTCGCGTTGTTTTTGTGGTTTTTTACTTCTTATAACCATATAGTTAATAATATTATATCATAAAATTGTAGTCCTAGTTAGGAAGCCTGAAAGTATCCTAGTTACTATATACGTAACTATACCTAGTTAGGAAAGTACATATTTTTAATTGTTAATCGAAAAATGGACTCTTCAATTTACTGATTACAGTCAGTCCTGAATTTAGCGATTTTTAATTTGCAATATGTAAATCATCTCCGGTTTGTAAAACGCAAGTAAAACGGCAAAAAACAAAAAGTATAAATGGCCAATAAATCAAAACATGCCCAAAAATTTTCTGTTTTTTTTTGCATCTTTTTAGGTAATGGGTTTTTCAGAATAAATTAATTAAACACAATATGATAGATTACTAACAATTAAATTGATACCGATCAAATATTTTATGAAATGATAGGTATCACTAATAAGGAAGCTATTTTTTAATCTGTGATAAAAGTATAAGTAGTATGTGAGTAGTATTATTTAAACGTCATTGCAAAAGATGCTAACAAACGAATACACTGGAAACCCACCTTACATATCCTCTCTTACTATCTTTGTCAGGATGGATAACGTTTGGATGTTTGTTACACTTTCAAGCCAATACGAATAATCGGTTCGAATATCGCAAAGAGATAGATTGTAGTCTGGACTAATAAATAGGCTACTTAGTGTTTCTGAAACTGAAAACATTCAATCATGTCTTTTAGAAACGTATTTCAATCGGCATATTATGACATGATATCTGGGCAGATGCATTATGCATCTATTTCACTGATAAATTTTCTTTTAGACTGAGACATTTTTTTGTTAGTTCTTACCGGGAATCAAACTCAGGGGCCACGACCCTATATTCTACGCTGCAGCTGGCGCGTTTACCACTGTACCAAGCAGGCTGCATAATATCATTATGGTTGGAAAAACCAACATTCTCTTCAAATAATTTTAATACAGCTTTTTTCATCCCAAGAACGTCACATGATGTAGCGGCAGCATACCAAGAATCATCTGAATTTTACTTCATTCTTCCTACCATACAAAAAAGAAAATAAAAACAAAGGGGTGAAATTTAGTGCGTACTGCGTAGATAGCCTGCATAAACATACAGGACATTATCCCGAAGTTAGTGTTCGTCCATGTTTACAATCTTTTCCAACAGGCGGCCTAGTATACTATTTAGTAATTTGCGCTAGTATCTACAATCGCCATTATAAATGACTAGATTTTCGCCCACGGCTTCGCCCGCGTTTTCAAAGGAAAACCCAGATAGTTCCCGTTCCCGTGGGATTTGCGGGACAAAACCTATCCTATGTGTTAATCCAAGTTACCCTCTATAATCTATATGTGTGCTAAATTTCATTATAATGGGTTCAGTAGTATTTGCGTGAAAGAGTAACAAACACACACACACACACATCCTCACAAACTTTCGCATTTATAATATATATTAGTAGGACTAGAGATCTATTTTTACAGTTTTCATCATTCCGTAATCTATACCGCAGTTGACACATTTGCGCAGGTAAACATGCATGCTTTTTCTCGTATACATAGTTTGACGTTATGTGTAATCAAAGTGATAAGTTTGGGTGTAAACAATTCTACGAAAGTCGTTTAATTTCATTTGCGTAATGTTTGAATTGATGTAATGAGTTTAATGAATTGTTTTAATAATTCTTGAAGAAACCTTTTTATGAAATATCAGAAAAAGTAGCTACTTAGGTAGCAGGTACTCATAAAATATCGAGGTATCTCTAACTAGGATCATCGAGATATATGTACTACGAGAGGGGTTATTCCAAACAAAAACATTGCGCGCGGCCGATGTGGTGGGGTACGTGTGGAACGAGCGGGGCGTGGCTTCAAGTTCAAAGATTAAGCAATGCGTGCAGATGCGACACATTGTGCAATCTGTTTACTCGGTACTATCTGGTGGTACTGATACTAGGGAATTAATAAAAAGAGGATTTTATATTAATCTATGTATTTTAATTTCCTTTAAATAATATCAATTTAGTAAGCTTTTGTCGTTTTGTGTAGTAATCAATAGTTTTATCATTTTTTGCTTCATGATGTAATCGAATTTTGGAGTATTGGTTTATAATAGCCCTAATTAAATGGATACGATGATTCAATGTTGATGGCGTTTACGTATAAGAAACTCACATTTTGAAAAATCTCACGTGAGATTCGGGGATGGGGGAGGGGGTTGAATAAAATCTCACGACATCTCACCAGGGGGGGAGGGAGTTGCAGAAAATTTAAAAAAACACCTCACGTAATTTATGGACGCCCCTTACTCGATCACAATTTTTGTAACGAATGTGAAAGACGAAACAATAAATACGCAAAGCGGCTTCACTACATAGTATATTAAAACAAAGTCGCTTTCTCTGTCCCTATGTCCCTATGTCCCTATGTCCCTTTGTACGCTTAAATCTTTGAAACTACGCAACGGATTTTGATGCGGTTTTTTTTAATAGATAGAGTGATTCAAGAGGAAAGTTTATATGTATAATAACATCCATTAAATAGTGGAGAAGTACTGTTATTTTTGAGGTTTTCTAATGTGATGTCGTAAAAAATTACATTTTTTCCGCTTACATTGCAAACGCAGGCTGAACCCTACGAGTTTTATCAAAATAATGTACTAAGTATTATACACATTGAAAAGGTCTACAGAAAAGTCCGCGATGGTATATGTCTATCTCTTATGGATAACCCACAATAACTTTTTTTTGTCATTTACTTTTTACGACAAATAATGGCTAATTTTCGAAGCGATTTTAACCAATACAGCATTAATCCTTAACCAATTAAATACCTTGAATACATTGTTCATTTAATATAGATCTATATGGCCCCTTACACCGTCTGATTTAAGTGAATATTTTCGAAGATATTACAGATTTAAAAATTGCGGGACGTAGCGTTTGCGGCCGGCCGGCCGGCTATATATTTTATACCCGTGCGAAGCCGGAGCGGGTCGCTATGTTTTTATATACAACGTTCACAGTTTTTCTGTAGTGTATTTACTATTTAGTATCAGCAATGCACCCGTGCGAAGCCGGGGCGGGTCGCTAGTTTACTATAAACGGAACTACATTTAAAAATATACTTTATTTATTGAGTTATAAGGTTGCTTCCATTCTGTTTATTTACATTCTCAAAAACATCAATCGCGGCAGAGGCGGCTTGCGACAAAGGCGGCTTGTGTCAAAGGCCTCGGCGATATCATTTCAGAACATAATATTATGTACTTTAGGCAAACTTGTAATAAGATCTATTTTACTTTCTTATTAGTCCATTTGACAAGGATATTGGGTAAGATACCTAATGGAATAATTTTATTATTATGTATGTACTTATTAAATCCGCGAATAAAAAAAATTTTTAGTCGCGAATATAGAAATTGGGTCGCATTTTTTTAATCCGCGAATAGTGAAAACGCGAATAAAGGAAGCGCGATTAAGGAACTTTTACTGTATTAGTTTCTGTGAATGTTGTGTTTATTTGTAATTGTTGTGCATAATAATTTATAAATCCTATTGGAACAACTGTTGATGAACCTTTTTTTAATAAATAAAAATAGATAAATAAATAAATATTACTTAATATAACCTACCGTTTTACTTTGCGTAGTCGGGTAAAAGTATAAATATTTAGGTACTACACCACGGTAATCTTTCCTAGTATATATTGTATATTCATAGTTAAAAAATCCAGTTACATTTTTTTAACAGACTCATCGATAATGTCACGTCTGTGCTGTTAGTCTATGAAAAATGGCGCGAAACGCAGAACGCGTGGTGATTTTTCGCAAAATGATAACAATATTAGTAAAATGCATGACTTACTCATAATAAGGAAACTTACTGGTGAAAAGTCACTCCTCGGGCTTTGTTTGTATTATAGGAACTGTTAAAACAATATCTTAGCACACACGAAGGCATTTTGAACAGAGCAATAACACGTGTTGACGCGGCAAGCGGGGGGCACAGTCCGGCACAGACTAAAGAGACTTGTGATTCTTGCCTCTAGCTCGTGTTAAAGAGAGTGTAGTAGCGATCGCCTCTCTAGTACGTAGTACATACTATCTCGATGACTAGGATGCTATTTCAAATTACAATGGGTATACCTAAGTGCAAAAGTATTAGTTAGTCAAAGTTCACATCAAAGCTTTTAGTTAATGATTCATTTTCTACAAGTGCATTGAACTGAAAGTAATGCATTACTCATTTAACGGAGAAAGATTTTAATCGTAATTATTATTCTTAGAATTACTTTTACCCAACGACTTTTACCTTAACAAATGTCGAACTTTTATAACGGTTCTCAAGAGGGTGTAAAATGGCATTTTCCATGGTTCAGGAAACTATATACGAAAATTGACTAAAAAAAGAGAGTTCAGAAAACTTAACTTAATTAAGTACCTACCTATTTATACTTACTTATATTTACGCGTGAAGAAACAGGGCAAAGGAATAAATAACCAATAGGTATCCACCTAACTATTATTATCTAAATCAAAGGAATGCGGATTAAACATTCAAAAACTTCATCTGATTCATCACATATTTTTAAATTCAAAACCGATACTATCTCACCGGCTATTTCATAATGTAATCTTACGCAAGAAATCATATTATAATGAACAAATGAATCATTGAGTTATCGACCTCCATGATTCTTGTTACTACAAAATGTCATTTTCCTTAAACTAGTGAGGGTTCAAAAAGTTTGTTCACAACCTTTCGATAATTTTGCTTGTGCTTTTAAATATTTTTAATTATAAAATATTTCAGGACAATTTTCACACACGGCACGATCTGATCCCATACTAAGCTTTCGCTTGTGTTATGGAAGCCAGATGACTGATAAACATACAAAAAAAAAATTTAAATAAATACTTATATAGATAATTAACACCCAGACACAGAGCAAATATCTATGTTCATCACACAAATATTTGCCCCGGGTGGGAATCGAACCCATGACCTCTGGCTTGGAAGGTAGGGCCACTACCAACCAAGCCAACCGGTCAGTCTTGTTAACTTGTTACGTTACCTACATGTATGCTAAAGGATAGAGCCTTAAAGTTTACCATCATTAGTAAAATTCTATTAAAATTCGCGAGATACTAAGTATTTCATTGTACAGTTTCAATGCACATACAATGGTCTTCAAATCGTACCTACCTAATATATTGGTCCATGCTAATATAGCTAAAAACATAGGTAGAGCTTGTGAAATCGCCGGTAATTTTTAAGGACTTACGAAAATCTTAATGAGAACTTTTTCTATTCTTTAAATATCCATTATTTAATCTATTAAATATTTATAGTGCATTTGATGTCATAAAAAATTAAAAGTATCTATGTAATATTTTTATATTGTTATTCATTGATACTGATTCCTAGAATTCCAATACCATATTATAATATTAATTGTTAATAAAATGAAATACCTTTTATCTCAATTGTACTTAAAGACACTTATCTAAATGCCCCTAATTGTACCCATTACGAAAAAATTCCATGCTAAAAATACATTATCAGTTTATTTTGTTGGAGAATTTAATTATAAATAGTTTCTCATATTGTCGAGTAACGTAACGAAGATATGCTATCGCCATAGCAACAGGAGATATGAAAATTAAGTAAATAAGAACATTAATGAATTAAACTTTAAGGTCAAGAACGATCTTTAACATTAATTAAGCGATATCTCAGTGGTAATTGAAATTTGACATTGTGCAATCTTTGATTTCATTTTATACCTAGGTATTTCTATTAAAATTGTTGTCTTATTTTATTGTTAAAACGTTAATCTACGTAAATATCAGGTTTTTAAAATGATTGCTATTTGCAGTGTCTATTCACCTGCCGTTTAATACTTTTACAATAATTTAAAATTATAGATTGAACAATTACATATTAAGCTGGGAAACTTATATCGTAGAAGATATTAAAATAAATTTGCCCATATTATCATAATAAGAGGTACTGCACTATGGTACCCGGATAAATCGCATCTTATCATGACCCCTTCCCGGACGTATGACGATAGAGTTCATTATTAGAATATAATAGATTTTTCTTTTTTCTACAATACTATGATTAGGTACGTTTTACCTGTAAATCCTTCATTATTTATACAGAAGGCAGTCAAATTTAGATGTAATTATTTTTATTGATTCTCAAGTTACCTAATAGACAAGAATCAGGATATTTGCTATTATATTCAGAAACAAATTTCAGGACTGAACAAAGAAAGCCTTCTTAGAAACTTTTAACCTGTTTTTAACTTGAAACGTAAACGTTTCTGTACTGTAGTACTGTTTGCAGATGACACCTCATTAATATTTAATGTGGATAGACATGATACAAATGTTGACGAAGTAAACTCTGCTCTTTTACGCATATCCAATTGGTTTAATGCTAATAACTTACTATTAAATGCAAAAAAAACAAATTGTGTAGAATTTATCCTCCCAAATGTAAAAAAGGTGAAAAGGAATATTATTTTAAACGGGGAGGTATTATACCCTGTGGAATCTACTGTTTTTCTTGGTTTGACATTAGATGAGAAGCTTCAATGGGGGGCCCATGTTACCACCGCCGCTGCTAAGCTCAGCTCAGCTGCATATGCAGTTAGAAGAATAAGGCATCTCACCGATGAAGAGACGGCTAGATTGGTTTACTTTAGCTACTTTCATAGCATTATGTCCTATGGAATTCTACTATGGGGCAGGGCTGCAGATATAGAAACTATATTTATATTACAGAAAAGAGCCATACGCTCTATATATAATTTGCGTGCTCGAGACTCACTAAGAGATCTCTTTAAGAATACTGGTATCCTTTTACTGTACCGTCGCAGTATATATATTTAATAATATTTTATATGTACACAATAACGCTTACTTACACACAAAAGTAGGAGATAGACATTGTTATGACACAAGAAACAGAAATAAAATTGAAATGCCATTTTTCCGGCTAGCTAAAGTTAAAAATTCATTTATGGGTCAAGGTATACGCTTTTACAACAGAATTCCTCATAATATTAAAGAGTTTAGTAGTTCTAAATTTAAAACTTATATAAAAAATGTACTAGTTCAGAGAGCCTATTACAGTATTAAGGAATATATGGACGATAAAAACCCATGGAGGGTTGTCGCGTAAAAACCACAGGACAGTTCTTTGGCATATCACTATAAATTATTATGATGTTACATACCTATGTAATTTGTAAAATTAAATTGTAAAACTGACATGATTAAAAAGAGCAACTATGGAGTTTCTTGCCGATTCTTCTCCGTAGATACTGCTTTCCGAATCGGTGGTAAATGTTAAAAATATGTACCTATGACGTTTCAAAAGTGCTTCTAGAAGAAGTCTAATTGAATAAATAAATGTTTGAGTTTGAGTTTCAGTTTCAAGGAATTTCAAAAACCACATTTCGATTAGATTGCCTTTGCGGAAATAAAAAATATAACTGACTTTTTCCCCTAAAATGCATGTGTGCCTAAGCTATGAATGAAACCTTGATCTATGTCCACAATTCCTAGTACAAGTTGAGACATGTCTGTCGTGTACGTTTCCGTTATCACGAAACAGACGTCACGTTAAGTAAATATTGTAAATTAATAATCGATCATTGGAAATTAATAATTATTCAATCATACAAAAGCTTATTAACTGTTGAAGTCATTAAATAATCCCATCCTCAATGAAAATAAAGAAATGTTTCCTAAAACATATTCAGAATCTAGAATTTTTACCTGATGAAACCATGGTAAAATTTAAACACGTGATTTTGAACTTATCTATTTATCTTTACACTGCTACTCCATGTGTTGAAAAGAATATAGAGCAAGGTTAACAATAATATGTCACTTTTATTTGGCCGATTATGAAAATTATTCCACACCTACAGTATAGCTCAGCATCAAATCATCATCGGCCCATATTTATTTCCCTTGAGGTCACAGGCTCTACCAATCTACCACGTGGCCTCACGTGGCCATGCTACCACACACCATCGAGTTTATATTGTATTTTATTCGTATTTTGTCCTAGACAACCGAGGATAAAACTAGGAGAGGAGACTTACTCATAAATTGGTAATAAAACGATAATACAGTGCTACGTCATCAATCAAACACTTTACAACGGCGCTTGTTAAAACTGTAATAACCATCAGAATGATTTTCACTACAGGTGAACGAATTATCATCCTTGACCAGTATTATTTCGTCGAGTTGACTCATCCCAATCTCACGTTTCCATTATCAAGATACGCGCGTCACGTCACGATAAGCAAACAACGCGAGGCCTCGTGGCATATTTTAACTAACGTAAAAAACAAGATTAGTAATGAAAACATTTAGTTACAGATGTAAGCTATTTTTGTTTACTTTCGAATCTCACTCTCAAAAATAGACTTTGTTCTTGTTATAGTTTGTTATTCTAATGATAATAAAATATTTAAATATCTGCTTATAATAAAATGATGCATGAAAACGATAAGATTTCATAAAATTTTCCAACATCTGTCGCATAAATTGAAACGAATAATTGTACTTTAGATAAGATATTGGTAATTGGTTAAGATTTAGGGTTTCGATTGAAGATCAATAATTCAAGAGTCGTGCTTTAGATTACACTTATGTTTTATTATCACTATAACTTCAAAGTTCAAGTGGCGATCGAACATAATATTTGTTTGTTACAAATACTATGATTTTTGCCCCTCACTTTGTCACTGTATAAATTATTATCTATCCCTTGATAAATGTTATTATGAAATACCTACTTATCATTTTATGAGCGTTATTGATTTGTAAAATCGCCAAAAAACAGTAGATATACAAAACAGATAAAGGGCAATTCTCATAGGACATCCAAATTACATAGAATTAATTGGTTTATCATAAGTCGGCGCCAACATTCTCACCACAACTAAACAACTTCCTAAGCAGTATTACGATTACGTTATCACTAAATCATATTAATAAAATTCTGAAATGCTTTGCTCATGACTCGCATTCCATACAAATCGCTCGATTATTAACGTCACATTAGATTACAATAAATCTAAAAGCAAATACTTTAGAGACGTTTTTAAACATGTTTGTGAAGTTCAAATGATAAATGTTCGTCATTGATAGCCCACAAGAAAATAGTGTCGTCTGAACTTCTGAAATCACCAAGTTTAAAATATTTGCATTGCTCTGTGAGGTCACAGTCACGTGAATTTCTGCAAATACTGGTTTTATACAATAATGTGCTTAAGTTAAAAGAGCCTACTTCATGATACTTCATAGAGGTGAACGTGGGGGAAATAAATGTTTGACAATATAATACATACAAGTAAAATGGTCAGTCCTTGATAAATAACATGAGAATTGAACTTTCGGCCATGCAACATGCAGGCCGCAGAGCCAATTTTTCTAGAACTCCAATTAGTGAGTCCTACATACATTGCCCTAATATCGTAATTATTGTAAACGAAATTATGTTATTTTGTACTCAAAATTATCTGTGTTATCAATACGTGCCGAAGAGAACGTCTATATATCATGTCAATGACGTGCAGTGCCTGGAGCATACAAAACCGTAAAAGCTCGGATTAGAGTTATAGTGAATGAATTAATACGATCGATGTGGGATATGGTTTCTTAAACTATAAATTGCAATGTTTACCCAAATTTTTTTTGTGCACTCCATTGTTTCGTTGTTTAAAAAAAAATGTTATGAAAAATTAATGTTTGACCATATATTTTCACTTTAAACAGTATTTCTTTTTTTTATTCGAGTAGTCATATTATAGGAATATTTTTCAAAGATACCTGTGTATAAAAATAGCAGTAGGGATCTCAAACAGATAGAAAAACGTGGAGGGGAGAGCGGAGCCACAACTGCTATGTACAATGGAATTTCTCGGCCGGTTTAATTATAAATTAAACGTACTCTATTGAGTAAATTTAAAAAAATAAGGTAATTAATTACGACTAATGAAAAGAAAAAAAATTATTAGTACCACATCTGTTTATTTAAATATATTACAATTACCTACATTGTTGCCTACATCAAATACTTAGTTGAAATGATAATATCATCGTGAAAGCGTTCTATTAGTCGTTTTTTAGTTTTTCTACCGGGATATGCTCTGTAGTGATGACGTTTTTCAATTTTTGCATGGTAAATTGGCAATCATCATTCTCTTCTATGTAGGTACTTGTATATTTGCTCCATTGCTGCATCTACTTAGATTAATTTTCTTTTCAACATTACTGAGGTGAATTGAATTTTTCAGCAAATTATAATAATCCGAATGATATTTTGCTGCAAGTGTCTCTAAGTCGGTTATACTCTATAATAATCGGTTTTCTGGACGGCTATAAAATTCATGATGGATTCATTCAAAGTTGAAGTGTTGATGTATGAAATCTGACTACGCCGGCATTTTTTTATATGGAGATACTACAAAGACCTCGTCTACTCGAGAGAATGCCGCAATTTGGACGAATTAACCCGGAAATTGAGAGTAGCAGAAGAAACCATTAAAATAATAAAAGGGTATTCAAACGTTTAAAAGACAACTTTTTCCGGTGATGTTGCACTTGCAGTGAGCAACAGGGGGGGTCATTTTGAAAATTTATTGTAATTAAACACCTTGTAATTGGTTTTATTTTGTTTGCATTAAAATTTTGCACTTACCACTTTTAGATTTCAATTTTTCGATTGAAGCCTTATGAATAATAAAATGAAATTTTCAGGGTAGCTACCTCATAGATAGAGTAAGTTTTTAAAAAGCAAAACGGATATTTTTTATGTGATTTTATTTTTTACGGGCCCTTGAAGTTAGGAACATACTGGGTAATTTTATCTTTCTTGGCAATAAATTCTTTTTTTTTATTCCATCCGAAGATCTAACGATAGTAAATGTTACTATACTGAATTGGCCTTTCTTTCAGCTTAGCACACAAAAAAAATCAAGCATTTACCGCCATAATTCACGTCACCATAAATCAAAATCTCTACGTACTCGGCGATAGGTGAAAATTTGAAAAAAACGTCATAACTCCGAAAATACGAAAAATCGCATAATATACATGGGGGTGATTCGGATAGCCCTTTATGTCCTCTACCTCCCAGCTTCAGTATATCACTACTTCTTGGGACACCCTCTATGGTCAAACATGAATTTTTCACAATAATTTGTTTAAACAATGAAACAATGGAGTGCACAAAAAAAAATGGGTAAACATTGCAATTTATAGCTTATTTAACAATATCCCACATCGATCATATTAATTCATTCACTATAACTATAATCCGAGGTGAAAACCCCCAGGCGCTCCACTACATAGTGAGTTAAAATATTATGATATGTATGAATGTATTTTAATGAATGACTTTGATTTTTACTACAGTGCACAATGATAGTTTAATATTATTGAATGCATTATTCATATGCAATTGAGACATAAGTCTAATACTGAATGGTAGTTGTCTACCACTGTTACCAATTTGTCGTGGTCTAAAATCATTCAAAATTTTATAATTTTTTGAAAAAGTTAGTGAACCTTTCCGAAACTTAGTTCTGTTTAACTTTTGTCTATTTCTATTAATCCATCTAAGCAAAGTATTATTTTAAATATTAGGTAGCTTATCGTCTGATATTTAAGATTGATTGTATTCTTCAATACCCTGCTCAAATCTGACCCATGAATCATAAAAGCTCATCCTATAACCATTAACCACATCACCGTCCTACAGTATACCTACCACATGTAATATAATACTATACCTGTACTATACCATACTCATTCATCGTTCAAATATTCGTCTGTCAATGCCCCCCGGAGGTCACGAGCGGACCTCACTCCGACCTTCGTCTCGAGCCTCCACGCGACACCTTGCACGTTGCAACTTGTCCCAATGGACTTTCTGCGAAATTATATTACGTAGGTTAAGGAATTCGACAGGAAATCCTTGGTTTTTGTTAGATTGGTTCATTTGTTTCGTAATCGTATGCGTAATAGATTTCCACTATAAGGCTTTACTTGGCGGATCTTAAATAGGACTAATTTTGCGACGGTTCACAATTTTCAATATTTTGAGATTTCGCTATTAGGCGCATTAGGGATGAAATCAAAACATACACAAGTCACTTTTTTAAATTGGTAATTGGATTTAACTGGTATATTACATGTTTTCTGAGTATCTCACTTGAGATAACTCGTAGTAAAATAGCACCAAAGTCCAATACATATCTTTCTAGAACATGTATTTGTGTTACAATACTATAGTAAATGTCATCAGACATTTCATTATCACATACTTGTTATAAATACGTGAAGGTCTTCCAACCCACAACTTCTAGGCCAAATGTCGGTACTTTGACAGAAGGATTCTCTGAGAAACTTTCACCAGTAGCTGACGCAATTGTGCCAATATACCAGTTATGTTAAGTCATAGATGATATCAATGAAAATTATCAAGCTAATCCATATGAGTGTTCGAACACAATAGATAGCACTCGAATAATATGATAAGATTATTGGTGATTACCCTTTATGTTAGGTTTTACTTACTTAGGTACGTATTATGAATTCATTGTTTTTTAATTTTTCAATTGATGTAGGGTACATTACACGACTTATAAGGCGAAGCGAGAGTGCTCTACGATCCAAAAAATAGGTCATTTCATAACAAGGTCACAGGAAAGAGAAAAAGTCTTGAAATTAAATCTTAGTCGCTCTTCCACAATTCTATTCCACAGTGACCCTTAAATATAACATAGTATGTTTGATGAAATAAAACGCTGCAGCAATAAGGAAATACAGTAATTTTGAGGTTATCTCATATGGCAGCCACGGGAGGCACGTCAGTGACATTGACACGAGCGTACCACGTGCTATCCCTCTCAACGATTACCAACAAAAATCAACTCTACAGCCTGTTGTTAAAGCCTCAAATCCTTCTTAAGCCAACCATTCAATTCCGGTTACTGAAATTTTGAACTTGATGCTTCGTAATAAAGTCTCTTCTCATGTTTCCGATGGTCGTATACGTCCTTTTTCTTTTGTGGTACGTGTGGTATTCCATTCATCAGAACTGAGGAGGTCGTAGTACGGTTATAGTAATGCGTAGTTTGCGATAAGGTTTAATTAATGAGATAACTGCATTTTCGTTATCTGTACTAACTAGAGTACATTGTCAGTCGGAAAGTATATACAGAAATTGTATTCGTAAAATTAATTTTAATTTAACTTATTGCTCTTTTGACGCTCCGAAGATTATAATACAGATTATCACAGAAAATAACAAATCCAATAAAATTTCGAATAACGCACAGGAGCGTGAACAGAAAAAAAAGTAACTAAGTGGACAAGCAAGACACCGTATCAATACCACTCTTGTTACTTAAGTTAGAAAGGATCGGTGTCAGAGGCCTTCCATTACAATTACTGGGAGATTACTTAAAACATAGAAAGCAGCGTGTAAAAATAGACAATTGGGTTAGCGATGAACTACTTGTGCAGTACGGTGTCCCTCAGGGTAGTGTTCTTGGACCTAGCTTATTTCTTGTGTATTTAAACGATTTATGCCAACTTCAACTGGACCATGGTAAAATACTGTCTTTTGCAGACGACACAGCACTTTTGTTCACGGGTGACTCATGGACAGAAGTGTTTCAAAGTACACAAAAGGGCTTTGATCAGATTTGTGAGTGGCTAAAATGTAATGTTTTAACGTTAAATGTGGATAAGACTAAATATATTGCCTTTGCATCAAAAAAAAATCTTCTTCCTCCTGTAAGTTACAAAATTACCTCACATACATGCACACCTATGACTAACCTTACCTGCTCTTGTCCTCCTATTCAAAGAACTGACACTATCAAATATCTTGGAGTTTACTTGGATCAAACTCTCACATTTAAGCCTCACATTGAAATTTTAGTTACACGGATTCGCAAACTGATATATATTATATTTAAAATATTGAGACATATTGCTGATTTCCGGACAATAAAAATGGTATACTCAGCTCTATGTCATTCAATCATTAATTATTGTATTAGCTCCTGGGGAGGCGCTTGCAAGGTACACCTCATAGAAGCTGAAAGAGCACAAAGAGCCTTACTCAGAGTAGGAGCTGGTTTACCATTTCGCTATCCTACTTGCGAACTATACAAACGCTGGGATGTACTAACTGTCAGACAGACTTTTATCTTATCTATTGTAATAAGGCAACATGCACAGATAAACTATGATCCGAATTTCAATAGGGACAAGCGTAGAAAAGATATTATTTGTAAAAAGAACTCTTTTAATTCATGTCTATCACATAGATTTTATTATTTTCTCGGGGCATTTTTATACAATAAAATCAATAAGTCTATCTCAATATACTCTCTTAGTACATCAAGGTGCAAGACGTCGGTATGTAAATGGCTCAAAAAATTAGACTATCAAACATCAGAAAATTTTATTCATTCAATTCGGTAAATAGAGAAACTGAAACGTACATACTCCATCGCAAAAACTCATCCACACCTACCGTCAATCACTCACTCACACACACACACACATACACGCGAGCACATACGCACACTCACTCACACACTCACACACGCATACACAAACACACACATTATACACATAGTATATCAATTCACTTTAACCTTTCACCTCATCTATAATAATTTATAATATGTCCATTGGTAATTTTTTCTATTTTAATTTTTCATTTAACTTTAGTTACGATTAATTCTTTCTCATTTCATGCTCACGCTCATTGTTTATCTTATAGATGAGATTGTTAATGCTTTGGGGGCCTGGTGACCCGTAACACAAGTATTTTATACTTATCGCGGGCACCAGTCTCTCACAAATGTTAGTGTTAAGATATTATATAGATTAACAATGTATATATATTGTGCATTTGTGATGAGAAAAATAAATAAATTTAATTTAATTTAATTTAAGCTTTTTTGTTCAATTAAAATCTGGTGATTTTGACAACCTTACAAGAACAAGGCATATTTCTCAGTACTATTACAATTATTATTGTAATTGGCCTTCCATCCTCAATGCCACTAATTGACGCAACATACCAAAATTTTGCAGGATGCTAAATACCAAGCATTCCATTACTTTCTCTATATGAACTAATGACCTCTTTATTGTGGTACCAGTAAACTGACTCACTTTCCTCAACAACTATTGATTTTTAACATAACGTCTATGAGTCAAAATCAACTTTTAAAAATTCGAAAAGCAGATACTTTTACTAACGAAATATTATATACCTTTGAAAAATCCTTACAAAAAATAGTGAAACATGCATGTTTTTTTCTTAAAGTTGGCACTCGGGTGACCATATCATTTTTTAACACCAAGTTGAAAAAAATCCTTCATTTGGTGCCATATCACCAGAAAGAGTGGCAAAGGGTGTAATTATTTTGAAATATAGAAAATAAGGAATATCTCGACAATCTACTATCGAGGAACTTTTACTAAACACAAATTTTATTTTTCTGAACCGCCAGAAGGTTCTCTACTTACCCTCGTATTATCCATTCATTACGCCTCACCCATTATTTGAGTATCAATCTTTGAAGTATATAAGTAATATGAACAAATTTTTCACGTATCTATTAGATTATTTTGTAACTCATATCTAGTTATGATTATATACTAGCACAGTATACTAGGTACTGATTCAGCCTATCAGTGGCGCTTTACAGATTTGCCACACGTGAAGTTGAATGACGTGTATCGATTTTTAAGATAAAATTAAATATAGTAGAAAATACACCCAGTTAAAAACATGAAGTCAAAAATAAAAACAAAAGATAGTATCAATTTATAAAGAATAGAAAAAATTCGATCACGAGGCGGGACTCGAACCCGCATCCTTTCGCGCCATTCCGGGGCGGATGCCTGACCAATTCAAAGTATGCGGGTTCGAGTCCCGCCTCGTGATCGAATTTTTTCTATTCTTTATAAATTTATATTAATAAAGCATTTGAATGCCATAAAACAATAAATATCAATTTCAAAAGATAGTATCCCCATAATTCAGCCCACAGATTCAGCCTCAATAATCTAGCGCTACGCGCTGCTGTAAGATAGGAGACAATCCATAATTTCTTTAGATTTATTAGATGTGGTATATTGAACTCATTTCTTCCTACTTAAATATACCACAGACGTAATTTCACCTAAAAGCAACGCTAAAATCCCTATATTTTTAACTTTATTTATTAATTGTTTATTTATTTAAGTTTATTTATTTTTCTGCCCTCTAGAGGCTTTGGCAGAATATCAGCGTCGGGGTTTTTCAATCCCGACATTCATGCTGAGCCAAGGCCTGTTTGTAGAACACTGTGCACATTAAATGTATCCGTTTCTTTTAATATACCGTGTGTTTTGTTTCTGTTAATTGATTTTATGTTTTGTGTTTATATTATGTACCTATATTTTTTGTGTTCTATGAATAAACGAGTTATCTATCTGTCTATCTATCTAATAGCTCGTTTGTTTGCGATTGTAAGATAATTGGGTCACTATTAGTATGTTTGTTTCCTCGATCTAATCTTAGATGCGGTCAGTTTTGCTAAACACCTGAATTATCATCCAGTTTACTGGGAATTGGGTCAATCTATTTGTAGCCTCGTAAAATTAACTGATTCTCAATGGAATGTTTAAATATCCCGTAAATATATTAACCTCTTTTCAAATAGTTACGTTCATGTACCTACGCATTTTTTGTCCATTTCATTTGAAAATAGGTCAAGCTCGTATCGGAAAAGTAATCGCATCCTTACAAAATTAACAGAACTAGCTCCCGGCATAGATCTAATCTGTGCTCGCGGCTTGAAAGTTATGGCATGGGTAGCTACTATTTATTAGACAAAAATATTAGTAAGTTGAGGAATAATATACTATAGTTTTTAACTTCAATAGCCGCTAGGCTGTTTACCTTCGTAAATTAGATTATTAAAGATTTCGATTTTTAGAGATTATTAAACATTTCCCTTATCCTCAACTTTACAAAAGGATACGATTTTCCAGAGAAACTAATTGTATTTTGTGTTAACTTTTTCGTTATTTTATGGTTAATAAAGTTTTGTTATATGATAATTTAAATATGAAATAATAGAAATATAATATAAATGCACTAAAAGTGCGGTATCGATAACAAAAGAGAAACATTGAATAATCGATAAAGACTAGTGGAATCAACGTTACTCATCGGCTACGTAATTATTTCATAACATTAAACTAACACTCGAATTCCTGAAAACTACGTCCAGTCATCGCCTGAAACCTTTGTACCAGTGACCCAGTTTTATGAAAGCCCTTTTCTATGAGTCAGCAATCGAAAACTTTCGCTGAAATTTGACTCATTAGAAAGGTTAGAAAGAAAATTGTATGAAGGCTGCCCTATAAATTATTTCATTGCAAAATTTTCCTTATTACTGGATACTAATTATTCTCTTTCAATATTTCTAGATTTCAAAGATGTCAGCAATAACGTCGGTGTTATGTGAATTTCATGGAACGCTTCCTGAAATCAAATTATAGAAAACAAATAGAGACAATAGTACTGAAAAGAGTAGGTAAGTCTAGCTATGCAGTTGTACATTATAGATTGTAATCTACGACTATGTATAGTATTATCATTTAATTATTATTTTTTTGACTCTACATACCAAAAACTCAACGTCAAACCACCTGCAATTCACACCTGCATAAAAGGCACCTGACATTTGACGTCTTTCGTTTTTCCCGTGACTCAGTGATATATCAACTGAATGACAGTTCTGAAAATTTAACTCACTAAGTGAGTGGTGATAAGACTGACGCCGGCGATAGTTTTTTAGCACGCAACAATGTCTTTTTTCCTTATGGCGGATCTACACATGTGTTCACAAATCGCTTCACTCGAAGGAACATTCGTATTCGAATGTTGTCAGGAACACGTTCGTAAGTATGTGTTCGATAAATGGCTCTGAACATAATTACGCGAATTGGAATGCGAATGATTGTACTTCCTGCACTGTCTAAATATGCGTGTTCGGTGTTCGCTTCGCTATTCGCATTTGTAAATGCACCATTAGCGTTGATATCAGAATTAAGCGCACGCGCAGCCCTACTGTTATAGGTAATGAAAGGAGGAAGGAATGAATTTTCTTATCTTAAGTTCTTAGAAAAATATAATAAACTTGGATAGTCACGTTGTGTGTAAATGATTGGTTTTATCTTAAATGGATCTTTTACCTTTAATATGAGGTAAAATATCAATCAAAAGTTGATGTTTTAAATGTAGAGCAAAAGTGAAATAAATTATTTACTTAATTTTCCCATAATGCCTGTTCGTTAATTATATTCGTAAATGGATATACAAAGTAGTAAAGATAAATGAAAGATGTTTATTATTTTGATATTTAATTAACTTATAACATAAATCCTAATCGACAATTACTATTTATATCTACACTGTTTAATTGCATATAATCCAAATAAGGAAAATAATCGTTTAGATGACATTTAGAAATGGCACAAAATAAGGAAAACATGTCAGATACTAAATTGTTTATGATTCTCGATTCTCGATTGTCCATTTTCATTAATTTGGCTAATGCTTTTACTTTAACTGCCTGAAATGTAGTTTCACCTGAGTATACCTTTTTGGGATATTTATGTTAATTTTCACTTGCCTTTGTCACACAAAAAAGGGAATACCTATGAAACATAACTATATTCATTGTACGTCATTCTAAAATTTTGGGTTTTTGGAAAATTAACACTTAGGTAACGGTTATGATAACTTATAATTATATAGTTCCTTACATGAATGATGTTGTGACGTCATTATTTTAATAAATCTCATCGTTATAATCAAAAAAATATTATAATAATAATTTGCTTTAAGCAAAGTATAATAGATGCTCTAAACTATTCGGAAATATATTTTGACTCAACCTTTGGTCAATCATTAGCGTTACTTATTATTAGGTGAAGCCTTAAATTCCTCCGTCATTGCTTGGTTTTGCTGTCAATATGTCAGCGTATAATGACGTCAGCAATACGTAATTTATAAAAAAATGCAATATCATAGTCATACCCTGTAATATGAATGTTTATCACTGACCTAACAAAAAACGTAGTGAAATAGATTATGGCTGACCAGTGCGAGCGATTGGATATGAATATAATGTAATAATTTACTTGCAATTTTTTTTAATGTAACAATGTTTGTTCTTCTTTATAGAAACAGACGACGTTAGATAAAGTATATGATATATTGGGAGACGAGAAATTAAAATGAGTAGTCAATATAGACTGCACAATAGACTGCATAATATTTGCTTACCTTCTATGTACCTATTATAGAGCCTATGAGAGTTAAACACTTTAGTGTTAAAAAATATTTTTATTGAAGCTGAATTTGTTAAAAATGACAACTTGATTAAAATGTACCTAAAAATAACAAAGTTAGTGGTGAATTACATACACTCGACCTCCTCCTCATATTAACTGTGTTCTTGATAAAATTGCGGCCATGTTGATTCAGATGTTAAACATTAGCCAACTTTGTAGGAAATATTGGACCATAAAAGAAAACACGCAAACACAGGTGCATTGTCCTATTCGTTACTTTTATCAATTCTGTTTGATAAAATTCGATACGAGCAATTTATTCACAGCTGCAGTGCTACGGAAAATTTGTGATAATATCATCCTACCAAAATATTTGACGATATCAACCTGTAGTTTTTCAAGTCGCACGTGGCAAGCGTAGGGCATGCACCGGAAAAACCCGGGTAAACCCGGGTTTTTTGATGATCTTGAGAACCGGGTCTAAATAATATGAAACCCGGTTCTCCAAAATATATTAAAATATAAAGTATTATTTATATTTTGCTGCATTATTTTAACAAATTTATTCTATCTGGCAACGTCAGACTCACGTGCATCGCGAATTTTCGTGCCACGCCTCAAGCGTGGCTCTGATTGGTTGTCTAACCTTAGATGCTATAAGTTTCCTACGGTTGTATTACCAAAAAAAAAAAAATAGGCTTCGAAAATGACAAAAATTAGGCTACAGAAATATTTTTATTAGATTTGTCGTGAATTTGAAAAGCTGTTGATTTTACTGTTTCACTACTTTCACATAATGATCTAGTCATGTTTTTGTTTTTCGTTTTCGTGTTTCGAAATTTATATCGAATAATCGAGTCTACGGTCCCTTGATGCTGTGAAAAACTCAAACTCACAAGCCAACGCATCAAAAGATACAGCTGTAAATGCTGAAAATTTTCGCAAATTTCGACATTCGCATGGGACTCAAAACCTACAGGGTAGCTCTCATGAACACAGAGCCTTGAAATTTGGTAAAAGTAACGTCAACACAAATAAAGGAAAAATTGCTAAAAACATAAATTTTAAAGTTACAACATTATAAAAAATAGGTTTGTTCGGAGCCCTCGGAGCGCGAGTCCGACTCGCACTTGGCCGGTTTTTTGCTTTACAGTTTGCAGTTAATGAATAAGGTTTAAGTTTATATGTGATATTATGATAACAAGGTACTTTTATAAGACTGATAAATTAAGAGAAGTATTGAAATTTTGTTTCTTTATTAATTTAATAAAATAAGACACAAGCCGCGTAAAATAAAAGCCCCATCAGGTACTTTTACATTTGCTTTTGTTTCATTTCGTATTTTTTTCCGAGGTATTATAAAAGAACCGGGTTACCCGGTTCTACCCGGTTCTGAGCTCGATTTGGAACCGGGTTTCAGAAACTTGGAACCGGACTCGGTTCTGCATGCCCTAGGCAAGCGGGGCGGATATCTTAAACAGTCTTATGAAAACTGTATCTCTGAGTTTTTTCAAATTAAATTTGTATAAACTTATGCATTACTTTTGCCTTTTCGGTCAATCAATCAAAAAAATCTAAGACTAATCGTTAAAAACCCATTCTTCATCATCATCATTTTCATCGTAATGTGTGAGCTTAAATAACATCTATCTATACTAATATTATAAAGAGGAAAGGTTTGTATGTATGTATGGTTTTCACGCATAAACTACTGAACCGATTATAATGAAATTTAGCACACATATAGAGGGTAACTTGGATTAACACATAGGATAGGTTTTATCCCGGAAATCCCAAGGGAAAGGAGAGATTTAAGTTTTTTTAAGGTTTTCCTTTGAAAACGCGGGCGAAGACGCGGGCGAAAAGCTAGTAGGTATTTAATAAGTACAAAACATCATGAATTATGAATAACAGTTATATAATCTATGTTATGACAAGTCATTGCTCATCGCCTAGAAATACGTAAATACACTCGCTTTGAAATCTCTCTATAGTTTGATTAATGTTTATGTAATGGACAAAGCCAGTGTATTGATATAGTAAAGATAATAACGAGATGAGTGTGCTCTGTTTATAATAGCCAATAGGAAAGAATGCGTAGGTAGGACATGTAAACATAACAGGTGTAAAGAATTGTACTCGAATTTTCTTATGAGTCGTATGAAAGATGTTAAAATCATGTGTGTCCCGTAACAAAGAATAATAATATAATTTTATTTACGGTGCATTTAGCCCAAATGAGCGAATGCTCTTTCTAACCCTATGTCAAATTATTTTAAGTGTTCGAAAAGATTCTATGCAATGTTCTAATACCGAACAACACTGAATACGAGTCACCGTTTACACTAAAAGATCACGAAAGAATGCTCTCGCACTATAGCTCTCTCTAGCTCGTCAAATATAAATTAAATATAATAGCTTCGTTACAAATGCATAGATACATATTATTTTATAAGCTTGTTGGTTTATAAACGTGCCTTGATTTTCCCCAGCTGTTGTTTTTTCTTTTGTTTACGGAAAATGTACTTAATTTATTATTTATTGCAGAATAATTTGAATCAGGTCTAATGAGGCTGTTCGATATTTAAGATTTCAAATATATTTAGGGATTAGTTTTACTTGGTTAATATTATTGTTAGAAAACAAATAGGTATTACATAAATTGATAGAAAAGACATGAATTGGTGATATCGAATTGAAGACTCATCCAAAGGTCGTGCCTCAATATAAATAATATCTACAATTAAATTTAATTACCTAACAATTAAACTGTTCACATATATACAGTGTGTGCATTTCACGTTTATTTCATTTGTAATTTTTTTCGTGTAATTGGGTGAAAAGCGTTCAAATTAACAAATGCTGAAAAATTCCTAACGATACCTTATTTTGTAATAATGCCACTAAATAGCTTGAGTCACCCAATTTCAATGTTGACATAATCCATTTACAAGTATTCATCGAAGCAGCGGAACTCTTCCGCACTTCAAGGGTAGGGTCTGAATTGTAAGCGAGAGGCGATTAAATGTCGTAACGCGCGCTGGTCTCCGCCGCCTAGGGACCACTGGAAATACGCCGCCCCTTGTTTTTTAGGGTTCCGTACCCAAAGGGTAAGAAAGGGACCCTATTACTAAGCCTCCGCTGTCTATCTGTCTGTCTCCAGGCTGTCTCCTCTTATAAACCGTAATAGCTAAAAAGCGGAAATTTTCACATGATGTATTTCCGTTGCCGGTAATAAATAGGTAATAAAAATTAAAATAATATATTAAGAGGGGTCCGGTATACAGTTAACGGGCTTTTTCGTATTTTGCTCAATACATCTACAACAAACGTGATTTTCTATTATAGATGATAGTGGCACTTGGCCGTTTTTTTACAGTGTTATGTACTGATAAGAATTAATCGTATCACTAGTTAATAATGTTTTCCCACAAATATGACAGTACATCATTAAAAATAAATAGATACCCACTAAGTAGGTACCTAATAATGAAGATAAAATAATTGTCCGCAATAAAAAGTTTATGGCTGTTATAAATAATCCGCCAGTGAATTATTGTATATGCAGATAATGGTGATTTTTCCTTATCGTTTAACATTTTTTATATCTAGCTCTGCCCCGCAGTTTTCTCCGTGGACAAAACTTGAGCAAAAACTTTCCCCAATTTCAAATTTAAAAAAAAGTTCTTGGTTTTCATCTATTTTATGCCGACTTGAAATCGGTGATGCGATTTAGTCCTGCACTCGTAACAGACAGATAGACTTTCGCTCTAACATCATTAACTACTTATTGAAGGATAATTGAATTATATCTACCTATAAATTAAATACCTATATAGTTTTACCTATATAGTTTTACTTAATTATAAAAAAATTATCAGTCTAAATTTTATCATATAAAATTAGTTTCAATTCATGAATATTATCAGAATTTTATTATTTTTTATGTATCTTTATTTAAGCAAGGCAATTTCGACACACCCACTATACAAATATTATGTCGACTCATTATTATAACGTATAAAAATTACAAAGATATCTCATTATAATCTTTCGTAACTACCGTCTGAAATAGATTAGGTATTTTTTAGTTATCTGGTATTTAATGTTTATCTTACAAAGTTCAATAACTAAATGGAAAATACCCATCTCTACACTCTCGCGTAGCAATACATCTAAGAAGTGAGACCTTATTAATTGTATTCCATTTCTAATTATTGACTATTTCTAATAATTTCTTAAAAATTATTGCTGCATATGAGTCTCATAACATCCGAAAGAGTCAAAAATTAACTGACAAACAAGTACAATTTTGGATTTGAGTTTGAGATCAAATAAAACTACTTCATTCAAATGCTTGGAAAGCTACGATGTACACACAATGGTCCTTTTGCGAAGTCGGACAAAAATACAAAGCAGAAATATTCAATTCAGCATGACAATAGTATTCAATTAGTCATTTTAAATATACAGGGATGGAAAAATATTTATTAATTTTAATAATAACTAGCATATATCGCCCGCGGCTTCGTCCGCTTTGTCTAAACCCTAATAAATTATATACTAAAACCTTCCTATATTACTATATCTATTTAAAAAAACCGCATCAAAATCCGTTGCGTAGTTTTAAAGATTTAAGCATACAAAGGGACATAGGGACAGAGAAAGTGACTTTGTTTTATACTATGTAGTGAGTAGAGATTAAAATCCTTAGTGAAAAAATAATTATGGCAAAATAAGGTAGCTACGCAAAATATGTTCATGTTCGTATAAATAGATACGTAACCGAAATTTTGGAAATTCTGAAGCCAATTCACATGTTGGTGACACGCGTAGCTTCAAATAAGCTTGATAATTATTACCGGTACATTTTGGGTACAAAAATATGAAATGTATAAAAAATTAACTAATTGAAGACCCAAAGTTAAATTCTGAATATTCATTATTATCCGCAAGTTAGAATTAAGGTAATTACATTACAAAAAAAAATTAAACACAACCAATTGATACCTAATAATAAACGACATGTATGATTATTAACGTGCCTGAAAATAGATCTACTGAATGCAAACAAACTTATTCAATAACCATGACATAATTTAACCAGCCGCGAAACTTTCATGCAACGCACCAGCTGGCATAGTTAACAACATGTTAACAATATAATTTTTTGTCTACACCGGGGTGGCACAAACCGAGTCATGGTGACGTCACGCGTGACGTTTTCACAAAAATTCTACGAATTTTTACTGAAATGTATTCTTACGAAAGTTATATTGAAATGACGTATGCGTACAAAAAGCTTGTTCTTACTAAATACTACGTTAAGTCTCACGTATTTGTATTATGCTGTACATTCTTCTCTTTAGAAATAATAAAATTAACATTGAAATAAAAGCAAATAGTTCTAACAAATTAGGTACGTTTATGGTCTTGAAAAGATACCTGTTAATCTGTATAATGCCAACTTTCAAGAAGAACTATACGAGGATATTATAGATATCATAAGAAATTGTTACACACGTTTAAAAGAATATTGATGCGAGATAAATATTTTTTTATATCATATAGCAATATAGAATCATACGCACTCTATTAAATCCAACTTAAATAGGTATCTTAAATAGGAAGATACCTTAGAATTTAGCTAAGCTAAGCAACAAAAATATATTTCTGTAATTGTTCTTCGAGCAAGCTTGTAGAAATTCTGTCCTGAAATTATAGTTTTTTTTTTCAGTAAGTTATAAAATCAGTTTGTATGAAATATAGGCATTCGGCAGAGCTGAATTAAAGTAAGAAATTCTATGTTGGATAAAGACAATTTTATTCATTGTATCTGTGAATTTGTAATAAATTATTATAATTGCTCGTGAGGGGAATTTTCTGCAAAGTTATCTTTATTAGTATTGGATTTAGTTAATACTTAATCCGGTTTTAATAGATAGCTAATGTATGTTATCTAAATTCAAAAGTAATTTATAAATCATCGTAATTGGCATTTGAATTTAAATAATTGATAATTTGATAGCTCAAGCTGATAGTTGAAATGTTGAATAAGTTACTAACAGCAGACAGCTTACTAAGAGATTCGTACGATCAGTTTGAGCGTGGTAATTCAATCCTTATAACCGATATCCAAAAAGGAGGAGATTCCCAATTATACTCTTTTTATGTACTGACCGCCTCCTTGATACAGTAGTTGACGCGTGAGCGTAGAACCGAGGGTCATGGGTTCGATTCCCGGTGGTGACGAAGGAAAAAAAATGTCTCGGTCTGGCAGGACACAGAAGGCTGGTCTCCTACTTGTCCCTAAGAAAAATCGATCAGTGAAACAGATGTATATTGAATCAGCCCCTTACCCCACTTTGGGACACGGGACTTTACTTATGTACAATTAAATGCCAATATTAAAGGGTTAATGAAACTGATGTTATTAAAAGACGAGGAACGTAAGTTATCTATTGAAAAAAACACAAATAATGATGATCAGCAGATATGTTAGTCCAATAAAATTTCAAAGGATGACGCAATATTGAAAAGCAATTTTATTAATATGGAGAATGGTTTTTAACACTATATTATTTACCATAGTCTCTAGTCGCCTATAACCTAGATTTTCACTAAATTCAGAAAGAGGAGTAAAACATATTGGTATGTTTTGTTGATATTTTGTTTAAATTTGTCTACAACTCTATCTATTGGATTCTTTACTATCTGGGTTCTAGATTCACACTCAAAGATCTAGCGAAAGCTTTACCTATATACAAAAAAATTAAACAACCTTCCATGATAATATTATGAAACAGAGGGTACATTTTTTATTTGGAACTGCAGTCGCGCTATTACGTGAAGTGCGTAGAGTCCTAAGGTAGAGTCATGAAAGTGTAGAAAAAAATGAAATGTAGTGAAAATAAATTGGTTATTAATAATTACGTAATATATGAGAAATTCAGTACTATTTCACGTGAAGCTAGTTAATATTACGTAATTAGACTATTAGATTTATAAGACTGTAAATTGACTGTAAATTTTAATACTGACAATGTTCTTTTAGCTTTTCAAGCGCTTAGTACAGAAATAAAAATGTGTGCGTGTACACACGTAAGAAGTGAAACTTCTTTAAGACCTTATTTTTCAAAAAATAATTTACTATATGCAACTTTACAGAAATACGTCGAATCACGCGTGGTAGGGATAAGAAAAAGATGGCGCGTAACGGAAAAATGTCACGCGTAACGAAAAAATGTTACACTAATTTTTTTTCAACCCCGATAAAGAAGTTTCACTTAAAAAAATAAGATGTTTCTAATTTCGTTTAAAATTCTTGATGGAAACACATATTTAGGTAATTGTTACAATTTTCTATTTGTAAATTCCAAGGAAAAAACTAAGAGGATTGTTTTAAAGTGCTCACTAGTAAAAGATCCCGACCTATGGTAGCAATCGGTTGTTGTTTTGTAATTCCGTTTTATTGTTTACGTCATTGGTGTTAGAAATAGTAATCATACATCGTAAACTTATCTCTCAAATTATTTATAGACATTAAATTGGGATTTGGCTTTTGAAAATTATTAAAAAAGGATACGCGGTGTTTGTTTTGTTTTAGGCATGTCTACGTTGTTTTATTTTAGATAATATTTCATAATATATTAATTCATCTTGATAAAGCTATAAAATAGCTTGTAGCCTGTAGATGCTATGAAATCTAGAAAACACAATATTATTATATGTTTATAAGTCTTCGGTGCGTTAGTAGAGCCAGTGGTAGAGCTTTTAATGAAAGTACATATTTTTATCAATACGAATAATAATTGATTTTCTTTAAACACCATGCAAAATATTCCAAACATTGAACATTATGTAATATTCTGTATAATGTGTGATAGTTTTACCTCTTAAAAGCGATTTCTGCCAATCGACCTGTAATAGACTGTGCACAAAAATGATCTCTTCAGTAACTTACTTATGATGAAATTACTAAAAATTATTTTTTTCAAAAATATCTTAATCATAGTCACAGATATTATATTCATGCTAAATCTTCTCTCTAAAATCGTTATTTGTTATAATTAATAGGTAAATTAAAAATAAACTGTACTATCTGTTAATATCAAAGCTTTTGTGAATAAATATTTTGAGTACGTTTAATCACATCAACTATTACATTGTGAAAAATAAAATAAAACAACACCAATAACAGCAAAATCTAAAAACAAAAATTATTAAACGATAATTAAATAACATATACAATGTAACATTCAGATAAATTTCCTCCTTTTTCAAATCAAACAGTTAACTAGATAAATCATGTAATAATGAACATAATTAAATACGCAGAACAAGAGGTTTTGTGTCACTGTAATCAGACCGTTAATTGAAATGAAGCGCTTATCACTCACTTATCTTATTCGTTATGGCACGCGACGTTGCGACTTATTTTTCATATTTAAAAATTAAGTTTTAGTGGTTATAGTTTGATCTTATTGCTTCGATACTTTTTTTATTAAAATGAGCTTTTATTTATGTTAACAAGCTTTATGTTACTTATTGAAACGTAACCTTGATAAAAACAAATGGCAGTCTTATCGCTACATGCGATTGTGATAGTCGGATGTACTGAGAGAAATTTCATTAAAGTAGAGTAGAGAGACGTTATATATTATGTTAATGTTGTTTGTTCTCTGCTAAAATGGTCAGTGCATTAAATACTCTAAAGTTACATAGATAAGACACATGATATTGGATAGCCCTAGAATTTCCATCTAAGAGCTGATACAAAATGTATACTCCCGGAAAGCGTGGATGGATTTTACGAGGGGGTAAGCAAACAGTGTTGTTGGACTATGAACAGAACGAATGACGAGTTTTCGAGAACTTTCTAGTAAGTATTCCATAATACTTTTCGTAAACCTTATAAAGAATGGGCTATTTTAGAAACTATTATTGTCTAAAGGGGGTCATTTTTTCGAAATTTTCATTTTCTGAGTATTTTTTACTATTGTTACACTTACTAACTTTACGAATTTTACCTAATACCTATTTTTCCTTTACTTTAAGCGTGACAATATTAAACAGCTATATAATACCTATAAGTCTCCAAATCAATACTAGCTAGCAACCATAATCTGAAAACATTCATTATTACTCAATATGTTGTAATTGTATTAGGAATTCTACCGTACAGTTGCCACTATCTTATCAGACATATTTAAGACTGAATTAAGAATATTTTTCTTTCCATTCATGAGGTCATTGAACGAGTGCCAATTGTATGAATGTAATTACACTTATATCATAACATGTTTTGAGTGTTATATTATTAGGTCATGTGACATATCTGAGTTACACAAGATCATGCGATTGAAAATATAATTGATTATAAGAGACAGAATAGCAATATGATGACACGCATTTTACTATTGAAAAAAGTATATCACATCATTCATAATTAAAAATCATTGTAGTAGTAGGTACCTACCTATTATATTATTTGTTCGATGACTTTGAAAACAACTCTTTTTTGAAGTGAAACTTCTATAGACACGTTGAGAGTAAAATTTCAAGGTCGAGACATGTCAATACCATGGAGTAATGCGTGATAATGCGACAATTTTGGTATCATTGAATCTTGCCAAAGAAGTTTCACTTCTGACACGTGTGCTCGACACGCACGCTCTTTTTTAGGTGATTTTTTAGTGCAATCGCCTGTAGTAGGTAATTGACGACAACTTCAATTACTATTATTTCTTAGGGCTAGCGCGCAAGAGCAACTTTTGTCTCCGCAACTACATATTTTGTCTCAACTCTCACCCATCAACTCTATGGGTTAGTAAGAAAGTGCGCGCACGTAGCGACGCAACTCCCGGGAGACTTTTTTATTAGCCCATACATTTGATGGGAGAGACAAAATAATTGGGGAGACAAAAGTTGCTCTTGCGCGCTGGCTCTTATTTCGGAAACTAGTAAGCAATGTCGGATTGTACAATATAAGTATAACTCTCGATAACTACTGTACATACTTATAAAGTTGAAATATAAGTTATAACAAGTGTATTGCTTACCTATGCATACAAAGTAAGGTACAAAAAAACTAGTGAATCGTTGAATTATTGCACGCCTCATAAGCGAAGCGTTGAGGTGGGTACTACTGTCACTTCGCGCAAAACATCATTTTTCAAACTTAAAATGTCTTTATGTATCATACATTGCACTTGTAAGATAATACATACACACACATATTAAGAAAAAACACTATTTTTAACATTCATGATATTTTTGATGTCATTTTTGTTATTTAAACTAGTTAAAAAACAGTTTAAAAAAGTTCTGTCTTGGACGTCCGTGTGTCTGTATGTGCGGAGGATTTTCTTGTTAACACGATAGCGACCGAAATACTTTACTAATCGAGTCTTTTTTTTTCTCTTACGCTTGAGTATGCTCAGGAATAGAACCCTTTAATTTTTCAGGGTCTGATTCGATGTGGTTTAATTGTTATTAAATAAACAAAAATAATAATTAATAAATAATTATTAAAAAAAAATTATGAGGCGTGCACTTTTGGATTTTCCAAATTATTTATACTTTCAGTTATCAAAAGCAGACGGTCATCAAAGATTAAATATAAAGAATTCAATATAAAAGTCCACAATTGATAAAATTCTTATTTGATGACGTTTTAATTACGTTCACCTGTACAGGTGAATTCAAGTAGGTACCTATTTGGGATTTACCCACTATTATCTGATTGTTCTAATCGCTAATTTTGTTTAATTCTACAAAAAATTTCAATAACATTAATTGCAATTGGCGATCGAATTAAAATCATGATCATCGCTCGTGATTACATTATTAACGCTATCATTACGTTATAATTTTCCATTGAAGAGAAAATAGCCCAACTTAAATTACACTATGTACCTGAAGCTTAGATAGTATTGTGCATATACGGATCTTGCAATCGGTAAGTACAAAAGGAAGTCGGTATTCCCTCGCCGGCGAAAGGCAGATCCCTGAAACGTTCGCAGAATTTCGTGTCCGTGACGTCGCCATCAGCTGCTCAAACAGCGATGTGACGCAACCGTGAGCACCTATGTGACTCAGGCTTTATATTAGGGAACGGTCGCGGCTTCAAGCAGAAGACAACTGGCTGGCGAAGGCGCAACACGTTAAGTGTATATAGTGAAGTGTAGTGATGGCTAGGTTCGTGCTTATCGTGGTTGTGCTAGTGGTTGTGGAGGCTCACAGGCCTCATCCCAAGCTGCTGAGGTTCGCCTCCGAGGAGACAGACGGACAGAATGTTATCAAGAAAGGTGATTTATTTGGATTTTTTTATTGGTTTGTTTTTAAGATTTTTAAAAGTGTGCGAATTTTGTGGTTAGTTATCTGTTATTATTGAAATTTAAATTATTTATTAATCGTTTAATTAATTTTTGTTCTGCGAATATATTTAAAGTATTTTTTAATTCCCCTTAATAATAATTAAAAGAAAAATATTTTTATTTTTTTTTTTAATTCATAAGCATAAACTATTGTTTTAAATTAAGTCATTAATAGTCATCGAATAGTAAAAATATACAATTAAATAATATATCAATTATAAAAATGCATCTAAATCATAGGAAATTAGAATAAAAGAGTCTGATGCAACTTACGACCTACTTAAGTGAGCACGTTTCACTGATAACGGTCAAGAGCACTCTCGACAAAAACTCTTATCAGCATTGCATTGAATTGTTATAAAATTTTATTCGGCAATAGTAAAGAAAATAGCATCTCATGGTTGGATGCAACAAATGTCTTTGAGTTCAACCTCACAAGCGAAAACATAACAGATGAGATGCACTTAACTAGCCGCATACCCCGGTTTCGGTCTGATTCCATGGTATCAACCTACCTCAAAAAGTGAGGAAGTTCTCAATTAGACTATATTTTTTGAGTTACTTTACCTTTCGACTAGGTGAACGGATTGTGATAATTCTGTTTTTATTTGAAAGCTGGTGCATGTGGACTGTGGTCGAATTTATGGTTTAGTTCTGAAAATTTGAATGCAGTTAAATTATTTATTAAAAAAAGTGTCCTTCTTTCTGTTTGTACCTCATTTTTCCAATAAATACGTATGAAGGACCATAATCGATAGGATTTTGGACTAATGATAGTTTTCCTTACAGGTGCATGTAACAGTACACACGCTCAACTACGGAACGACTATATACTCAAATCAAAATGCGGAGACCCGAAGGAGGTGTTCGTTGAACTTAAACTTCAGGGGTCATACTTACAGGTATATATTTTATTAGTACACTAGCTTACCGCCCGCGGCTTCGCCCGCTTTGTCTAAAACCAAATAAATTATATACTAATAAAACCTTTCTCTTGAATCACTCTATCTATTAAAAAAATCGCATCAAAATCCGTTTCGTAGTTTTAAAGATTTAAGCATACAAAGGGGCATAGGGACAGAGAAAGCCACTTTTTTTTATACTGTGTAGTGATAGTACATAGTACATACATACATAATTAGGTTAATATGTTTTATTTTGAACTATTTCAAGGTTTAAACTAATAACTACTTTCTTTCTTTTTTCTTTAAATTCCTTGAAAGTGAAAGTGATACAAAGTTTAGTGTTACAAAGTTTGCTTAGATTAATACCTTTTACATAAATGTGATCGAACCTACGAATCTGCGTCTTTCCAAACTATACAAGGCCAGCACGCAACGGTGTGAAACTAATCACGTATAGTTTGGAAATAACTTTTTTACAAAGTTCTTCCAATCTATACAACAGTAGTACGCAAATAATCGCGTATACTTTGTAGTGAAGTAAGTAAGAATAGCGCTCCAAAATATACAGCGCCAGTACGTATGCGGACTAATCGTGTATGTTTCGGAGTAAGCGCGCCGTCTTTCCATTGCTCGCGTTTATATATTATTTATTATTAGTATTGCTGTTTTTAAATCTATTATTACAATGCATGTGTATGTAATGTTGCGTACTGATCGTATATTTTTTGTATCGAGGATGTTTGTGTCTTCGTTCCCGACTATAATGCACGACTTACAATTGTCAATAGTGCTAAAATGTAAGAATCTAATAAGTCCAGAAGAAGACGGTTGCGAGGCAACGGAGCCCCCCTTCGCGGGGTTCCTATTTTTGTGTATTAAAAAAAAACACGAACCTAACCTAACCCATAGGTACCCTTATCTGTTACCTATGTATTTATTTTCCTAAGCTTACCTAATAATATTTTTATTCCATATTTTACTGAATCAATAATAATTAAGAAGAATAAAAGTAGATAGATATAGCTGTACAAGTCTTTGATTACCTATATATTTATTATTTCGCGCATGCGTAAGTGGTGTAGTCAGTAGAAGGTATATTTAGTTATATTTTGCGTACTGGTCGTGTATAGTTTGGAACGAAGAAGCAAGCATCCGCGTTACAAAGTATACACGATCAGTACGCAAAATTCGTGTATATATTGTAATAACAAACTTAAAAACAGCATTACAAAGTATACACGAGCAGTTTCCTATGGTTGCGTTCTGGCTATGTATAGTTTGGAAATACGCTACGAATCTAGTACCTTCTACCTAAATATGACTCTTACGCGCTACTTACTAAGCTTTATAAGCTAGGTTTTCATAATCCATATTTTTTATTATTAGAAATAGTTTTAATATGAAAATATTAATATCAATGAACACTTTCAATTAGTATCTAAAAATACACAATAAGTCATGTTTGATAACGAATTTCATAACATTGAATAATCCGAGATAGTAAAGGAAATTAGAAATACTGACGTTATGACCTCGGTTAATATAATTGTAGTTATCCTCTTTAAGGAATACCATAGATTCAATATAAACCAGTTTCATTGAATCATTGCGCTCGTAATAATTATGTAATTCCACAGTAACTGTATCAATTATGATTAATACCTATTTGAATTTACGTTTTTCATTTATAAATTGTGCATTCAGAATTTTCGTAATCTCAAATGGCAATGTTTTCGTAATTTATAGCTATAATAAATAAATACTTTTAATTATTTGGGTCATTCCATAGTAGAGTATCATTCAATTTCTTTATTTTTTAATGATTATTGACTTTTTTACGAGTTCATTCCAACTTTTACACGTTACTTGTCCATCAACATGTTCTCAATAGGCTCTAAAGGATTGGAACGCTTCATTTGCGTATCTATACTTAATATTATAAAGCTGAAGAGTTTGTTTGTTTGTTTGAACGCGCTAATCTCAGGAACTACTGGTCTGATTTGAAAAATTATTTCGGTGTTAGATAGCTCATTTATCGAGGAATGCTATAGGGTATATATCATCACGCTAAGACCAACAGGAGCGCGAGTGAAACCGCGGAGCGCAGCTAGTAATCAATAATATAACAGTCCACCTAAAACTATCATTTACGCTAAAGCACGCGCCAATCCCTAATTAGCGTAATAAAGATATAACTTCACGGTTCGCGCCACATCCGTGAGGCTAAATGTATGAGAAAATCCGCGTTGGCTCGTATCTGACGTCAGGGTAATCCCCAGGTGACGCCGAGCGCGGTCTGGGTCAAGCGCTGTGTGGGGCTCTGCGACTACGCCGCCCGAGGGTCACAGTGCGTGGCCACACAGACCAAGATTGAACATGTACCGGTAAGTTTTCTTCACACAGCCTTAACACTCTTACTAGTCTGATGTTTGTAATCATAGGTCAAAAATCCAGGCGTTTAATCTCTTCTCTCACCAATAGACAGCCTTAACACTCTTACAAGACTAAATATTTCGAGACAATTTCGGGACAATTTTCACACACGGCACGATCTGATCCCATACTACGGTTTCGCTTGTGTTATGGAAACCAGATGGCTGATAACATACATATATGATTTTAAAGAAATACTTATATAGATAATTAACACCCAGACACAGAACAAACATCTATGTTCATCACACAAATATTTGCCCCGGGTGGGAATCGAACCCAACCAAGCCAACCGGCCAGTCAGTCTTGTAATATCTGTAATCATAGGTCAAAAATCCAGGCGTTTAAACACTCATCTGTATACAGCCTTCTAATAGGACTTTTACATAGCTTTTTATGGTTGTTAAAAACATCAGGCTTGAAAAACTTTTCTTCTGGCTTTAAACCTTTTCTTATGACTTTAACTTGGTAAGTACGTAGTGATAGATTAATCAATGAATTATGGGAATGAAGAGATTCCGATAAAGCTTTAATTGCAAAACTGTCTTATTTATTACCAAGAGTTGTTAGAGTCAGAAATAGAGCAGGGCTACAAGTTTGAATTCGTTGTTTTATATAGACAAATTAAAATTAAGAAAAGCCTTATGCTAATTAATTCCCACACTTCCTAAACTGTTATACAAAATATTCGTTAGTTAATTTACAAAGACAAAATACGACATGACATGACATAAGATTCATGTAATACAAAAATTGACGTAAATTCTGACATTCATTATGATTGATTTTCCCAAACAGTGAAGCGATGTTTTATGTTCGTTTGATTGTGTAAGCGCGGCAAATAGACAAGTGTGTCAAGGATGCATAATTAGCTCCGTCCTCAACGTGATTGGAGCTTCAAACATTATATCATTCTTGGTTATGGGAAAATGTGGAAAATTCACAAATTGTACTAGATTATATTATAGTGTAAATTAATTAAGTTTTTGTCATCAAAATTAATAGACTAGTTAGCAGTCTGTTAAATATCCAAAATACGCAAAATTTTAGAAAAATACTTTATTCACATAAACTGTACTTATCGTATCGTAGCTTAAAGTATTTTAACTTACTTACTTACTTAAGTCTAGTGTCCCTGCGCGACACTAGGGCGCAGGGACCCAAAGTAAGTCTGGGCCTCAAATGCGCAGATAAAAATGCTAGTACAATATTTCTTCAGACTTTAACACTAAAATATTTCATTCACATAAAATGTACTTAACACGATTCTAATGATGAAATAAATGATTTTTATTTATTTAATTTTATTTATTTAATAAAAAAAATTGTTGCAGGTTAAAATTTACAACCTAAAAACGGACAAATACACATGTTCTACATACGCAGTAGAAGTGCACGAGAAGTGTGGATGCTGCGTGAAAGATTGCGCGGCGCCGAAAGTGTTCAACCCTCGTAAGTGTTCCTGTCAATGTCCCAACTTGGAAGAAAGAAGGAATTGTTTAAAACAGGTCAGTGAGATAATGGATGTCTAATGGCTGTTTAACCAACAACTTTTGAATGAGTAAAAAGAGCGTGTCAGAAGTGAAACTTCTTTGGCAAGATTCAAAGATACCAAAATCGTCTTACGATGACGTGACGCGATAAAATTTTACTCTCAACGCGCCTAAAGAAGTTTCACTTCAAAATATTTGACATTTTATGTTTTTTTATTTATTTTTAGTTCTTTCAATTTTTGTTGGTAAAGCAGTCATTACTAACGCAGGTAACGGCACGCATGCTTTGTAGTAACGCTTTTGATGTTTTTTTTTTATTTTTATTTAATCGCCTTTTTTGTCGCATGGGTGTTGTATACAACAACCAGTCAATGTGAATAATGCCGTTTATGCTGACATCCCTTGTCTTACTAGAGCTTGGCGTTTTTGTGTTTTTTATTTGTTTTTTTTTGCAAGCTTTATGAGACTTCGTTTTATTTTTTATTCAAAATTTATGTAAATTTCAATTTTTTATGCTTGTTTTTGAGTATAATTCTATGTTTTTATAGTCTTATAGGTTTCGATACCTATTAAATTTTTTGGTAACTAGTAATTTTATAAAATTCCGTTTTTTTTTGTACACATTAATTTAGAGTAGTATGTCCATAGTTTATGGAAATGACGGATAGTATTTTTTTGCAGAGGAATTCGAATATGAGGTGGAATCGATCTAAATGTGTCTGCGAGGCTAAGAGAAGAGTCACGTGGTGATGTTTGCTTTGATCTCATATAACGTGCCTGCAGGGAATGTCAGTGAATAATTGTGAAAAAAACATTTTTAGTGACAAAAAATAACAAAAACTGTGAAAAAAACGTTCTGTGAACAAAAACAATATAAGGTGTAAAAAAACGTTATTTGTATGAAAAAAAAAACGTTAAAATAACGTAAAGTTTTAGAAACTGTGTTGTGACAAAACTCCAGTGACATTCGACTGACGTAGAAGTATTGACGGAATCTTAACAGTATTAGCAAATGGGACCAAATGGTGCTGTGAGCCAAGTTCCATATAGATTAATTTTAATTTTAATTATTTTTTTTTAATTTAATAGTAAAGTGTAAACAGTATTATGTGTTTTTGTGCTTTTAGCATCGAATTTTGTGCGTGTGGAAATGGTCTAAGACGCGGTAATGCGTAATTCCTAAAATGTGATATTTATTCCGTAAATTTTAGGGACTTACTACTAGTCAAGTTTTAATGTAAATTATTTATTTTATTTGTAATTTGATTGATTTGTAAATATGACTCGATTTGGCTCTCTGTATTATTATGACTTAGTGTTTAGGACCTGTTTCGATTTTTTTTATTTATTCTATGATTTAGTTAGTTTATACCAATTTTTTAACAATTGCGAACGCAACTCCAGTATTTATTAAAATTTAAGATATATTGTAAAGGAAACAGGGCCTTGATGTAAATATTAGTAAAAATTAAATTATTTTAAGAGACTAGTCTGATAAGTGCCAAAGGCATGGAATCTCTAAAAATTGTCTTACGTTATATTATCATTTGTAAATATCAAAAATTAATTTAATTTAATGTTAACTATGATGAATTCTTCTTATTTCAATTGAAAATATGTTTAAATATTATAAGGAACAGTGATCGTAATTATTATAAAATACGTTTTAGGGTTAATTTTCAAAGTAGGTCGTAGTAATTTGGCAAAATATATAATTCCTTCATGTAATTCATAAAAAAATTACTACATAGATTAATTTTACTGCACATTAATAGTAAATGAAAATAATAAAATTGTATGTTTTAAGTATTCCAATGATATGGAAAAATGCTTTTAATTGTACATAAACAAAATAGAAATGGATGTTTATTGAAGTGAAACTTCTTTATCGGGGTTGGAAAAAAATTTTGTGTAACATTTTTTCGTTACGCGTGACATTTTTCCGTTACGCGCCATCTTTTTCTTATCCCTACCACGCGTGATTCGACGAATTTCTGTAATAATGCATATTATAGTAAATTATTTAAAAAAAAATAAGGTCATAAAGAAGTTTCACTTCTTACGTGTGTACACTAGTACACGCACACATTTTTTTTATTTATAATTTTATTTTTATAACGATAAATGTAAATTTTTGTTATCTGTCCATTGATAGGATATTAATGAAAATTAAGCTTTAAAGTATTTAAGTGATCGAATCACATTAGTTTTAAGGCAAACTGAAATTAAATTTGTACTTAATATTTTTTTAATATGTTGTTTTATTTTTTACCAAACATGCGTTCATTTCTAATGAATGCTCTCTCTATCTATATTTGAATGCCAAATTGCATCCAATACCGATCGGTTATTATAGTCGAAATAAATATACATTATATACCTACACAAATTATTATTTTAACCTAGATGTTGCTTTTGGTAAAAATATACGAAAATATAATAAATATTAAAATTTAAAGGACTTCATAAAGCAAAAAATACATAGAACAAAATATATTATAGATAGGTATTAGGTTCACTCATTAGAATGCAACTGAACTAATTCAGCAACACATGTTTTTGTTCAGATTAAAACAGACTTCTTTTCGTTATAAAATATTGGTCGACTAGCAAACCCGGCGAACTCCGTTTCGCCACCAGAGACACCTTTTCTTTGCTATAAACCTCACGGAGCCCGAGACCTTTCCAACGAATGCAAAACCGTGGAAATCGGTGCGTGCGTTCTGGAGTTATAGCGTCAGGAAGGAAAACCCGACTTATTTTTATATACATAGTAGATTATACCTAACTATAGTCTGTCCACTATAAGAATTGCTTTTTGACAGCTCGACGGGTGATACCAGAAGTGATGTCCAAAAGATTATCGATTGTGATACCATTCCGATTATAAATTCAAAATATTATCATAAATCGAATCAGGTACGTAAATAATAATTACAACGTAAACGTAATAATAAGATATGTAATAATAAGACCACATATCTATGCATTTTATGTTAAAACTAAACTAAACTAATATTTTATTATTTATTGGTTTCTATAATCTTACAATTTGGTTGTCTTTATGTTTAAATTATATAACATAATAGAAGAGTTTTTCTATATTATTATCTATCGACGGTCGATAATCGACCCATCATTGAATATTTCTGTGTAGACATCACTAAGTGGGCGGGGGCTGCCCATGAAGTACAATAATTATTATTTGTATGACATTTTAACATAGACAATACAATCCTTCATAGGCGTGAAGCTGTCAAAAAGCAAATAATATAATGGACAGAGTATAACTAGCTGAATTTCAAAAATAACAGCAAATTTAATGTTAATATTCCAAAAAGTGATATTAATTTCCAATATCCAAATTGACTTAGTAGAAATTGTTATCAAGAGTTATAAACATATAAACTCAACTCTAATAAACTAAATGCATCCATTCCATAAATTGTCATTGACAAGTAATTAAATATCGATATGTTTTCCTGGAACAAATCTACGAGCCGCGACCTTTCTGTGCATCTCTAATGGCTGGTTCACACTTTGATTAGTGCGAGTGCAGGTGATGAGTGCAGGTGTTTAGTAACTACGTGTGGACAGCGACTGTTTAGTGCAAGTGTTTAGTAGGCTGTGTAGTAAAGTGAATAGAAGCGTGTTCTATTTTTTTGCGAGTGGACTGCGAGTAGCCACGTCCCGCGCGCCCTCCCTTCCCCCTCACTCGCAGTGTGCCTGCCTAAACACGTCTGGACAGGAGTGTTTAGTGTTTAGTGTTTAGCGTAGTGTGTAGCGTCGCGAATTGCACCATTGTCCTGCACTCGCACTAATCACCTGCACTCGCAGTTGAATTGGACAATACTCGCACTACACACCTGCACTCGCACTAATCACCTGCACTCGCACTAATCAAAGTGTGAACCAGCCATTATGCATATGGCCGTATTTTCCTCGTCATATTAAATGCATCAATATGTAGATATGAATCGGGAACTCCCCTCTATTTTTTCGAGAGAAAATGTTGTCAGAGAAATAAAGTTAATAGATTTAGTGAAAGTTTAGTGAAATTGGTAGGTAGGAAAATAGAATATAAGGCAAGTCAATGTGATGTTTTTGCAATGCGTTGCGAGGAAATCCATGGGCTGGTAAAATACCAGGTATTTTTTAACATTTAATAAAGTATCGACTCTGTGGTGTAAAATTCCGTTATTTTTTTAGATAAAAAAGTAAAAAACGACATTTAAAAAATATTTGAATACTTAAAATCGTGAGTATTTTATTATCGTTTATGTGGAGAGTCAGGTTACAAATATATAAATAATCATCTACATTATGATTCATTTCAATGACATAATCACATGTTATCTAATAATAAAATAGGTTGTTAAGCAATTTTCTCATCAACTTTGAGTTTTCTTAAACCTGATCTTTTTATTGTTCAAACTTTTTTGTTTCCAACCGGTGATAAATGTTTTTTTATAATGTTTATAATATATGGTTTTTGTTCAAGATCAATCCCCCAGACTGGGAAAAGCTCGCCCTAAACCGAACATCTTGGCGTAGCCTTGTTCATAAGGGTTGTAAGGCACACGATCGCAGTTGGTTCGATGCTCTGCGTGATCGTCGGACTAGATTAAATAATTTATCACCAGTCACATCATCAACATATAAGTGCAGGAGTTGTGGGCGCTCTTGTCGCTCCAGAATCGGGCTCTTCAGCCATGCACGACGCTGCCCTAAATTATAACAATAATATAATAACTCATATTACAATTAATTAAAATAACTTATATACTATATACTAAATTGCTGCATTAATAGAATTTTAACTTCGTAATTAAAAATAATGTAACTCACAACTGTAATAGATTAAATAGGCCAACGACGAATATATGGTTTTTATATTGGCCTGATTTAAATGAACAGGTATAATAATATCAATGAGTCTAGTCTCGATAAAGTTCGATTTAATTTTTTTTTAACCTCCTACATAGCAGCCTCTCTGGAATGAGCTCTAATCTGGTTGTCTCTGTCAATAGAATTACACTAAAATTTATATTCAGGACATAAATAAAAAAAGTAAATATTTTCAATCTGTTTCATTGTTTAAACTGCAAACTGGAATGAACTGGTATTTTATTTATAGTAAACATAATATTGCATTGCAAGTGTTGAGGAAAGTATTAGAAAGTTATCTATAAGGTGATATGTTATCACCTTTTTGAACTCTATACAAAATATTGAGTTTTCCTGCTAATTTGATATTACCTTACTCACGTTACTATTTATATATTATGTTATAATAAAATTTAAGTATCTAAAATCAAATCATAATAATATACTAAACTTTTAAAGCTGCATTGGATCACCAAGTAAAACAAAGGTTTTGCAGGTTTTTATTAAAATTTTAATTAAAAATTGTTATTGTTAACAATTTTCTCATTAATTAACAATAAACAAATAAATATTAATAATAACAAGGAAATGAGACGCAATACATTCATGCACTAAACTAACAAATCGTTATAAATTATAATGAAAAAGTTTCGTAGCACGTCCTACATTCACACCAGCTACGATCGTAGCGCGTAACACGTCTTATCGTTAATTTATTTTTTAAGTTTATAAAATATACATATTATAATTGTAATTAATTATATTCATAAGCATTAATAATAAAAGTATTTTAACAATATTTTATGTAAGACATCTAGGTGTATACAATTTTTTTATAAGGCATTGCTGTCGTATTACCTGTGTGTTGTGACGCACTCGTCATCTAAAATGTAGCTTGTAGTTTGGACTTAGATGCTATTATGAATTAATTACTTGCATACCATTAAGTATGTTTGATTTTCATCTGAAAAAGCTACTATTTACAACTATTTACGAGCGTATAAAACATTTATAGTGTCTCACGGTTAATCAACTGAGACTAGCCAAGTGCGCAGGAGATAGGTATATGTATTATTATAGTGCACAAACATGCAAAGCGCTAACAAAGTTATTTATTCCTTTTTTTATCTTTCAAATTATATCAGAAAGATTTCGGAGGTACTGTTGGGACAGCTAGTCTACTTTCTGTGTATAAAAATTAAACCCTATTTCCCTTGGTCACGGCATCACGCGTGAACGACTGGACCGATTTCGATAATTCTTATTTTGATGTGTTCGTTATTATCTGGAGAAAGTACTTATGAATTAAAATCTCTAGAAATTTGAGCGTAAAAATTAAGAAAATGAGAAAACTTAACGGCTATTTTAACTTCTCGGGGTTCGCGCGAGGACAAGACGATGTCTTTCGGGTCAGCTAGTGTATTTTATAGACTTCCAAAAGATGGAGGAGGTACTAGGTTTTCTATTGTGGTCTTATTACAAATCCAAATGACAAATACAATAATAGCAAATAAACGACGATACATCCGCAATATAACATGATAAAAATCAAACAAAAACTATCTAATTTCGAACTTAACAACCATAACGTTAAGCTCTGTAAACATTTTAGTCTTGTGTTTTATTTTTCGTAAGTATTGCTTATATTAAAACTAGCTTTCCACCCGCAGCTTCGCCCGCGCAGTCAAAGAAAAACCCGCATAGTTCCCGTTCCCGTGGGATTTCCGGGATAAAACCTATCCTATTTCCCGGGATAAAAAGTAGCCTATGTCCTTTCTCGGATATCAAAATATCTCTATACCAAATTTCATGCAAATTGGTTCAGTAGTTAAGGCGTCATTGAGTAACAGACAGACAGACAGAGTTACTTTCGCATTTATAATATTAGTATGGATATAAAATGTTCAAATTTCAAATCTAACTAGTCGACGCTCGCGACTTCGTCTGCGTCACGAATGGATTTTTTTCAGTTTTTGAGAGTCATTTACTGATTTCGGTTGTGTCAGGATATTTATTTATAATAAATATATTTACTTATTTTAATATTAAAGTAGAAGAGAAAGTTTAGTATAAATATCAAGCAACTACTAGGAAAAAGAATAAAAAACACAGACTATATTCTTAAACAGTTCTTTATTACCTATGAGCGAAATAACAATTTAAACGTTCAAATAGAATTCGTGTCCAAATGAAAACTTACCTTTACACTACTGTAACAGATCCGTTGTTTGATAATGCCCTTTTTTGTGCAAAGTGTGTCAGCGGGTTATTCCTTAACGTGATTGTGATATATCAATAATTTAAACGATATTATATATTAAGAGTACTAATATTTTCCTAGTGATTATCTACGCGATGGATAAAGATAAGATTTTTTTTTGTGCATTTATTACATAGGATGCGACCGATGGAAATTGGAGTTCCTTTTCATATTTTAAAAGCTTAACAAAGCCGATGAACTTTTTACTCCAAAGAATAAGGATTATGTTTTTTGAGAGTATATTATGTATTCTTATGCCACTGGACGGATTTTGATTTATGACCTACAGGAACAAAAAAAAACGTAAGCGTAAGATTGCACAATTCTTCTAGATTTTATGTGGTAGTGACAGAGTAGAAAGTAGAGTTCCTTTTCATGTTTTAAAAGCTTAACAAAGCCGATGAACTTTTTACTCCAAAGAATAAGGATTATGTTTTTTGAGAGTATATTATGGTATTCTTATGCCACTGGACGGATTTTGATTTATGTGGTAGTGACAGGCTACGTAGGTACTAAATATACACACATATTACCTATATTATGCACTAGCTTCCACCCGCAGCTTCGCCCGCGCAGTCAAAGAAAAACCCGCATAGTTCCCGTTCCCGTGGGATTTCCGGGATAAAACCTATCCTATTTCCGGGATAAAAAGTAGCCTATGTCCTTTCTCGGGTATCAAAATATCTCTATACCAAATTTCATGCAAATTGGTTCAGTAGTTAAGGCGTGATTGAGTAACAGACAGACAGACAGAGTTACTTTCGCATTTATAATATTAGTATGGATTATACATCGTTGCATTATATGCATAGAACTAAAAACTATATCATATAAAGCCTGTGATATGAGAATATTAATATTCGTATATATTAATATTCGTGATAAACATCAATAAGTTTTATGCTAAGTAAAATGTTATATTGTGTCTTATTCTTGACCTACCTTAATAATGAAAACAAAGTATTATCATTCATAAACAATAATTACCTATGTTCAGTAAATATAAGGTAAGTATTAAATAACATACGATATGAATAGTTTTGCGTGTAATACTATTTCTAAGTAGTTACAGTATTTCATCATTATTTATATTCTTCTTAGTGTCATTTGCAAACTTATCAAACACAAATAAACCATACACTACATGTAAATATGTAGATGGATAGATTTCTTATGTTATAATGCTTTAATATTTTGTATAGACTAAATAATTATTATTTAATGTTTGAGTACCTAGTAGATACCTATGTTTTCCGTTATGGAAAATTCTATAAATCAAACGTAACAGAGCACTTAAAAATTAAATACAAAAAAATTATGGAAAACTTAACTAAGAGACAGCTGATATTACAATTTACATTACTAAAACAACAAAGCTTTTAATTATTTAATGTCGCTTACGGAAACGTACGCAAAGCAACCACAAACAATGTCATTAGTTAAACCCAAGTCCTAGAAATAAAAACTAGTTAACAACAGCAAGGTATTTTCCTAGACGATTTTTATAAGAACAATTTACAAGCTTGCAAAAGATTACACAAGATTATAGATTATTCGTGGAAAGATAAAAGCGTATTGAATTGTTAATAATATTACAAAGATTGTAATAAGTGGTTATTATTATACGGTATGTGCTTACAGATTATCAGATTAACATTTTACTGGGAAGTGATCTTTGCGGGGACATACCTACCCGCGTCGATGTATCTTTTATTTTTCACAAGGAACTTGCTTTGGCATTATCCTTTATTTATTTTTCTGTTTGCAGTTTAATAATTTCATCAGAATAAAAATAAAGGAATGCTATCGATATTTATTTGCCTCTAATTCATTTTGTAACTAACAGCTTTAAGTTTATATCTTTTGAAACTTAACGATATTTTTTTATAAGATAAACAAAACAAGAGAATGTTCTAATTTAAAGGAAACGTTAATACAATTCTTTTGTACACACAAAAGTTCAGGAAAACAACAGATTTAACCCAGAAACTGTTCGCACTTCATAAAAAGCTAATAATCCTTTAACGGATTCAAATAAAATGACCGTTATTTTAAACATTTAAGCGTCCCCGCGAACGTTATTTTTGTCTTAAATATTTCGAAATTTAAATGTTTCTTGTAAAAGCATGTTTGGTGCTGAGATGCAACGTGGGCGATGGTAAATTGTTTTTAACATGTTTTGCCCGGAATTCGCTTCTGGTCAAATGAGTAAGTTCAGAAACATTCCCCGTGGGTTAAATATGTGCCTACGTAAGAGCCAATCGATTAAGGGATTTTCCTATGGTTTTCTACAGTATCTTTATAAATTTATAAGAGTAAATTAACGATGTATGTTGCGGATGAGCACAAATTATGGTTTGTAATTTTGTTATGAAGATAGAAATACTAAATATATTTTTATTTTTGGTTGAAAAGTTGTTTTGGACATATTTTTATTACACACTCATTCTGTCTTACAAAAGTATTTAGAAATAATGCGTAGAAAGTAATAATAAAATTAACGACGTCGTCATTATGAGTTATACCCAAAATATGCTCGTTCTTAAAAACAGATCGGAATGCACGCAAAAAACAAATGATTTTCAATTTTTCTAAAAATTGATCGACTATATTAATTAACAACGTTTACAGTAAATTAAGCTGATTTAGCTAAAATATAAGCAGATATATATCGACGTTTTAATAAAGGAGTGCAATCACCAAAGCAATTCAAATAAAACTTCATTAAAACGCAAACAAATGCACTCGAAACAGTTGAAAATAACAAGTCTTTCAGCGCGTGTAGTGAATTTTCACTAAATCGAACGTTAGAAAACAAACATGTCCGAATTCCCGCCAAAAAGCAAACAAACATGGCGGGCATCAATCTGCCACGAGGGCCCACGCGCATGCGTAACCGTTCAACTACCACAGAGTATATTTCAGAACGGGGGCTAAATTAGTCCGAATGTTTATTTTATAACATAATATATGTAGTCGGTCGTACTAATTCGGGTGGTTCGCGCCCAAAATAACTTTGACTACGTGCACGCGCTCTTGTTCGTGACGCGCGGCAACACCTCCCTTGGTATTGCCATTTTTGGTCATTTCCTTTTAATTAGGATCGCGTGCAAATTAAATCACTAGCTACGAATATATTTTTCAAAAATTACGTAGAGACTAGAGGCCCAAATGAATTTTGTGATGAAAAGATATTTCAATTTGTCAAGTTGCTGTACCTACTCGTTATTGTAATTATATCTAAAGTTCTCTAAAGTTATTTACAATGTTTATCATAGGTAGGCTATGTTAGGATCTAGCATAGGTAAAGTAGAATTTTCCGTCAGCAAATTGCGATCTTACATTCAAATATTACTACTAATCATTCGTTCCTTAATTTCAGCTTCAAAATAGTATGCGCTCATTACTCAAATATGAGAAGCTGTATAAATACCGTGTCCTAACTACCTAGTTCCGTTATTCGTATCCGGCCATAACTCACGATAAAGCCCGCAGTCGACGACACGACTCCGTCATCATTACGTATAAAACGTCACATTCATTCTAATAGCCTTTGGAGTAAGCGCAAAGGAATCTTGTGTTCACAAAAACTGTAAATGCCGCATACAACAGTATTGTAAACATTGAATCATGTCCCTTGCGGCTATTCACGGTGATACAGCGTTTGAAGATTTGCTCTTTGAAGAAGATAATCATACTATGTATAATGTAGGTACGTTCTTACTTTTGTTTGCTAAGCCAAGATAATTTTCTGTCTATTATAAACTGACAGATACTGCTCTGATAACTCTACATATAAATTAAATAAAATTTTGAATACTTATCCTTTACTTTGATCCTCACTACTTAGGTACCTACTATAGTCATCTGGTAGTTTCACGAGGAGTTTTCTTTATTCCTGTAGTTGGTGCAGTTATTTCACATGAACATAGGCATTTAAAACGCTTGAGGGAGGGGCACAAGCCGGCTCTAAGGCTTTTAGCTACTAGCATTCCACCTGCGGCTTCGCCCGCGTTTTCAAAGAAAAACCCGCATAGTTCCCGTTCTCGTAAATTTCCGGGATAAAACCTATCCTATGTGTTTATTCAAGTTACCTTCTATATGTGTGCTAAATTTCATTGTAATCGGTTTAGAAGCAATTCTTCCCACCAAATTGAAACTCGTGTAGCTATTTCAAAGCTCCATAGCTCAGAAATCTGTGTGAGGGGGCGCTAACGGTCTATAGTTTATCATATTTCCAATTTACACAAATAGGTCCAGGGAATAAACTGAGCAATTTATCGATAAAGCTGTATGTTGCCGTGAACACTGTTCAGGCGCATTGAATTCCACAATTAATAACGATAATCAAAAAGCACATTCTTGGCTGTAATTCAAACGGAAACCAACCAAATTCCCTGCATTTCTATTGAGTATCTCATCTTTTACTAATATATTGTCGTATATAAATTTCACAATTGTCAAAACATGCCTGTAACGCATAAATTAGCAAGTAATTTGTGAATCATTCAAAAAGATGGGGAATGCGAAATATTTCTACGTTTTTGTGAGTAAGCGTTATTTTCTACGTTTCTTTTTTATTCTGGCAACATTTTATTTAGTGCGGAAGGATGTTAAAATATGTGAAATTCTTCATAATGAAAAATGTGAGCTTTTACATTGTGATGTTATTTATTATAGAACTAGATTCGTTCTGTTACACCATACATTTATAATTTGTGGTCACTTTCGTCGCCTGGTTTCGGAATAAACAGAATCACAGGAACTGAGCTTAATTTGGGGCTAGAAATTTCGAACTTATATTTTATAGTAAGTAGTTACAGGATTTCAGCTTGGTCTTCACTTATTTATATATCGAATGGAAATTTTATTGTATCAAATCAAAAATTTACCTGAACATGAATCAATAAGGTTGCCAGTAGCAGTAGCCGGCTTCAATAATTATTGATAACAAAAAATTCATTAAAATGTCACGGACTTGCTAGCCAAATTAACAAGACCGGCAGCAAGATACCATATTATACAACATTTTGTAACCGCCGTTACTAAAACATTCCAGACTCTTCTGCAAACGACAGATAAAACAAATTAGCTGCAACATCTAAATTTGACTTCTTTACTATAATACTAGATTTCCGCCCGCGGCTTCGCCCGCGTTTTCAAAGGAAAACCCGCATAGTTCCCGTTCCCGTGGGATTTCCGGGATAAAACCTATCTGTGTGTTAATCCAAGTTACCCTCTATATGTTAGCTTAATTTCATTGTAATCGGTTCAGTAGTATTTGCGTGAAAGAGTAATAAACACACACACACGTATCCTTTCAAACTTTCGCATTTATAATATTAGTACGATATTTATAATACGAGGAGAGATGAAAATAAAACACATTTATATTAAATATTTACTGTTAAATAGTTTAATAATCAGTCTAACAAACCCAACACAATTGGGTTGAAACAAGTTTTTGTCCGCACATCGTAACGTTCAATAAAACTAAATATTATTTACATATATCTTCTTGTATATACAAATTATTATAACTAGGAATCATATTTGTATGCGTAAATCTAAATATTATGCAGTTCTCTATTTTATTATCTATTAGACTGATTTTGATGCAGTTTCTAACAATCTATAGGATAATTTTCTGATATGTTAACAAAATTTGCGTTAACAAGAATAAAATGACAGAAATTGAGTAAAAAATGAAATGAAATAACTTCATCCCATATTTAAATTTAAGAATATTTTTTAATCTAAAAACCTTTAGCACGTATTTTTTATATTATAGTGTAGTAGTTTGTATGTCTATTTGTAGCTTCCATAGTTCTGCTATATTTAAGGAACACAATGAATCTAAGATATTGACTCATAATTGCAAAGACTATAGACATAGATCGGTATTATTTTGTATAATTCGCCGAAATCGATTCTTTTCGAAAATTTGAAACATCTAAAAAGTCACCATTTTTCGATACTCTTCGATATAAATATAATGTAAATGAATCATAGTACCAAAATAATACATAAATTTATTATCACATATTTTGGGACTACTGAAAACTTTTTTCACATAAGGCGATTATGGGGCTAATTTGGGAAATATTTAAACATGACAAATAAAAACTAATTGGCAGTTAATACTTTCTGTATAAGTAACTATTACCATTTAAAAACTTGGTCTTTAGACCGAAGTCTATTTTAAGATAACATACTTTAAATATAGTACATGTCATTTCCTTACTACTAAAAGTTCACATCACTACATAGTATAAAGCAAAGTCGCTTTCTCTGTCCCTATATCCCTATGTATATTACGACGCCATCATCAAGTTAAGACGAGGCTCCCTAACATCATTTCTGGCACTGAGAGTACCGTAACCGGTCTCGAACATCGAAAGAAAAAGACCCAATAAATCATATACTAAAGTTACATTTTGATTGTATGTGTGCCTGTTTCAGAATATTAATACAAATTCACATAAAATTTAGGGAGCCTCCCCTTAACGAACAGTGAACCCATATAAAGCAGCGCGCGCGCACGACTTGGTCCCCGTCCGATTAGGGCCCTTCTGGCCTCCTCCACTCAAGCGACAGCCCAAGCCGAGGTTCGTGGTCCCCGTGGCGGGGGGACGCCCTTGTGCATGTCGCTACCAGGGTGAACCTTCAGTTCACCCCCGCGTCCGCGTTAAAATGTAGAAGCCCTTCTGGCTAACATTGAGAGACACCACACACAAAAAAAAAAAAAAAGACTTGGTCATTCGTTCGCCGACCGTTGCCCAGTGCACATCTGTCACAAGCTTACTATAATTTATTTCTGATATTTATTTTTATTAATTGTCATAATTGTAATACCAAGTGATTTTGTGGAGACATTCGTGATCTCTTAAATCAATCTCGGAGCCTGACGCCTACATATACTTTAATCTTTAAAAATACGCAACTGATTTTGATGCGGTTTTTTTAATACATAGAGTGATTGAAAAGGTAGGTTTTAGTATATAGTTTATTAGGTTTATGACAAAGACGAAGCTGCGGGGAAAATTTGTAGTAGTAGTTATAAATACATGGGATAATGGGACAGTTTTCAGATACCAGGTCCCTATTTTCATAATATTTACTTATGTTAGTATGTCCGAGTTTATATTTAAGTGTGGACACCCTTTCATTTTTTTCAGTCTTAAATGACTAAATCTGTACTAAATCGTGGACACCGACTCATGGGCCATTTTTAACATACCATTGTGCTATAGTCCCAGTTCATACAAAATTACAGACACCCATTCACTAACCATTATAAAATTAAATATTGTGCCAAACTGTCCCATTACACACTGACAGTATATACACCCATTTAAGTTTCTCTTCACTGTTCATCACCTTTTATTTGTGGTAATATATATTTAATTTTATTTAAAACCACTCTTATTGTCCTTACAATAAGGTCTACATCACACAGCAGGTATGTTATAAAAGGCCAGTTTATCGAACATTTCGATCGCCTCCCCCGGGAGTTCCCTCTCCCTTCCTATATCCAACCCTTTCATATCACTTAACGGCACTAAGTTTGGTGTTTTTTCCACTTGGGAAAGCACTGGCATCTTCCCATCTATATTTTCCCTAAAATATATCTTTTCTTGGTCTTTTTCTTTCTTGATAATCTTCGAGGTGTATTCTTTCTCTAAGTACTCGTCTTTCTCGAATACTGCACTGAGTTCGCTCACTTTGAAACTATTTTTGTCTTGCACAGTGACGTTGGGTGGTTTTTTGACAATTTTCTTTGGTTTATCCTGGTTCGCTTCCTTTTTGATTTTGTCGATTTTCTTAGGATCTTCAGGTTTGGATTTCTCGTGAACGACGCGCACGTGCCGCCGCATGTCGTATGACACTCGGAAGCCTTTGTCGCAATGTGGACATTTGTACGGCTTTACTCCTGTAAACAAAATGAATTGGTTAGAAAAAAGTTGTGATTTTAAGTTCAAAATCAAATAATATTATTTTTTTGTATATGAGCAAAGCTTTTGACAATGTAAATCATATTTAAAAAAAATCATGATTGTAATCGAGGCATTGTTTATTGCTGGCTAAACTGTTATTTTTTGGTCTAACACAATATATTTAACTGCTCAGTTAGGACGTTCATTAAAAATCTTATTACGATCAAAATTTGGGACAGTATGATATAAAGGTGTTTCCCAAGGAAGTATTTTTGGACCCCTACTGTTTATTCAAGTGTACCGCACATCCACAAATCATTTTTGTTGATGATATGACAATGCAAAAGATGCAATAGAATATTTGAAAATGATTGTTCCAACTTCCAACGTTGCTAAATGTAGTTAATTGAACATAACATAATATTTTGTATAAATAAATGGACAAATTGCACTCTTGGCCGCCGGGGTGGGTGCGCACTACCCTTAGATGTATTACCCTTAGATTCTCAAAGCACTGAGTGGATATATCCATTTTGTACTGTTTATCTGTTAATTTTAAGTATTTTATTGTTATAAACATCTGTATTTATATGAACGATACAAATAAATGGACAGACCAGTTGGCTTGGTTGGTAGTGGCCCTGCCTTCCAAGCCGGAGGTTGTGGATTGGATTCCCACCCGGGGCAAATATTTGTGTGATGAACATAGATGTTTGTTCTGTGTCTGGGTGTTAATTACCTATGTAAGTATTTATTTAAAATAATATATGTATGTTTATCAGTCATCTGGTTTCCATAACACAAGCGATAGCTTAGTATGGGATCAGATCGTGTCGTGACTCGTGTGTGAAAATTGTCCTTAAGTATTTATTAAAAAAAAAGACGTGTGGCACTCGCGGACTGCCGCGGTAAAGCTATTGCATGCTATGCCTTCAAGCCACACCTCCGCGCCCGTCGGAGTGGGGAGCGTGAGGTTTTTCGTTACGCAATTTCTGGATTCGGTCCCCGCGCTCAAGGCCCGCGATAGAACCTATGCAATAGCTTAAAAAATGTATTTTCTTTCGTTTTTTTCTGTTCCGGGCTCGCTCACCGGTACGGGTGGGCATATTTTTTTTTCTTTTTTTTTATTGAGATCTGCAATCAGTCGTAAGACTTTAATCAGATGAGGTGACTTAGATAAAATACAAATAAATGTATTTTCTTTCTTTCTGTACTCGCTCACCGGTATGCGTGCGCATGTGTATCTGCCGGTAGGAGGCCGCGCGGAAGCTCTTGTTGCAGAAGTCGCACTTGTAGTTGCGCTCGCCCGTGTGTATGCGCCGGTGCACGTTCAGCGAGTAACGCCGGGCGAACTCCTTGCCGCAGTGCTCGCACTTGAACTGCTTCTGGAATGGAGAAAACACTATTTGAATGAATGAATGAATGAATATTTGCACCAGTAACAAAATAATAACACACAAACAATAGAAATACGTACAAAATGGCGGCCTTATCGCACAGCGATCTCTTCCAGGCAACCTTAGGTCAAAGATCATGAGAATTACGTCGTATATTGAAGTCGATTTTGCACAACACTATTTATAATAAATTACATATACATGAAGATATTATACATATTTGCAATTATTATTGTTCGGTTAGACCGTGTCCAGAAAATGCGAATTCGTCGCGAAACGTTTCGTGCGAGTTCATTCGCACGCTAGTGAGAGTGGCACGAATGCATCACGTCCAAGAGTATCGTGAATTCAAAATACGCGCGTAAATCGTATGCAAAACGCCAAACCCTCGAATCGCGCGCGAGTTATTAGATAATTAGAGACACTTAGTTGCGTCCAGTTTAACGCGCGAACTCTGGCCAACTGTATGATTATTCACAAATGCTCGCACGATCTTAACACAACAATCGGGCGTAATTTGCACGAAACAATCGCGACGAATTCGCCCTTCCTGGGCTTCCTTACATGTTAAGGGCTAGTCTTAAAAATTTTAATTATAATTTTTTGTTCATTACTACTCTATTATTAATTTCCAATGTAAACAAAGTTAATTACACATAATATATACTCACGACATCAGAATGTTTAGAAGTTTTGTGATACTTAAGATCTCCGGATTGCCGAAAGTGTTGTCCGCACACGTCACAGCGAAACGGCTTAGCGCCTTCGTGCATGCGTCGGTGGATCTGAAACAAAATAGGTTATTACATACTAGCAGTGTTCCACGGTTTTACTCGCAGTGCTCCGCTCCTGTTGGTCTTAGCGTGATGATATATAGCCAATCAAAGCCTTCCTCGATTAATGGGCTATCTAACACTGAAAGAATTTTTCAAATCGGACCAGTAGTTCCTGAGATTAGCGCGTTCAAATAAACAAACTCTTCAACTTTATAATATTAGTATATATAGATTTGGACGTTAATATTACTTTGCTTATAGGTTTAGAGACACTTTATTTTTAAGAATTTGTATTCACTTATTCTAATGTTTTAAAACAATGTTATACACTTGTACACCTTGAAAAAAAAATGAAATAATTGCGGGTGAGTGGAGATTACTTGTGCAATAATATCATCTTATTATAATTATTTTAGTGTTGCTAAAACAAATCTGGCAGACTAAGATCTAGCTGACCGTAACCAAAACACATTGCGATAGTGAGCTAATATTCTATCACCTACCTACAAAACTTAAATTACATTAAACCAACACAAAGCAAATAAAAATGACTCTTATTTCCTTGACATAAAGTCTACTAACCTTCAACGTAGTTGCAGTATTCTTTCCACAGTCATCGCAAGACTGCTGCTTTTCACTATGCATCAGCATATGATACATCGTACTGTTTCTAATACTGAACTTTATACCCCTGCATATAAAGCTCAAACTACATCGAACATGTTATGTGTGTTAATGACAGTCAAAAATGACTCTTTTTCCTTCTACATAAAGTCCACTAACCTTCAACGTAGTCGCTGTGTAGAACTTATTCCCGCACTCATTGCATTACGAGCCAAACAAAAATGACTCTTATTCCCTTGACGTAAAGTCGACTAATCTTCAACGTAGTCGCAGTATAGAACCTCTTTCCGCAATCATCGCACGACTGTTGCTTTTCACTATGCATCAGCATATGATACATCATACTGTTCCTATGTTTAATTCAAAACTGAACTCTATCTCCCATACATAAGGCTTAGATTACATCGAATATGTTATATATGTAAATAACAGTCAAAAATGACTCTTATTCCCTTTGCATAAGGTTCACTAACCTTCAACGCGGTCGCTGTGTAGAACTTTTTCCCGCACTCATTACATCACAAGCCAAACAAAAATGAACCCTATTCCCTTGATATTAAGTTGACTAACCTTCAACGTAGTCGCAGTATAGAACCTCTTTTTACAATCATCGCACGACTGTTGCTTTTCACTATGCATCAGCATATGATACATCATACTGTTCCCTATTCAATTCAAGACTAAACTTTACCCCCCTATCCATAAAGCTCAAACTACAACGAACATGTTATGTGTGTAAATAGGCATGACGACAGTATCCATAAATGATCGTATTAGTGTTTTTAAGGGAAAATGTATAATAAATAAATTAAATATAGTGACTTAGAAATCTTAAAAACATTAAGATTATTGAGATTATCAATAAAATAAAACATTGAAATTCTGCAGTTGGCCATTTTGACTAAAACACGCGTGACGTCACGCTTAAGTAAACAACTCACGTCAGATGTGTTTTGTTGTTATGAATATGTTGAGAATACGCATTTTTATTTATTTTCTATTGTTTCACGTATGCTTTATCGACTCAGAACTGAAATATAATTGAGAATTCATGAATACGTGGTTCGGGGTTCTCCGCGCCAACTTTATACAATCATTTCTTATTATTTTCTCGCTTGAAATAATTACTAACACATTTTTGAGCATTATTTTTATGTGGATTCACACTGCAACACTGCACACCACTTATAAACTTTGAAATTCGTTTCTATAACACATATTAATTAAATATTTTTTTTAATTTTCTTCGCAATGCGTACAAATAATTACGTATTTACTAAAGAGTGACGTCACGCCTACGCCATGACACCTGCGAGCTGTTTTGGCACAGTTAATAAATATTTTTTGAAAAATGGCTTTTATCTTCGTTAAATTTAAGTATATTACCGAAATATAGGGTTTTTCTTGTATAGTAAACGTATACACACATTATGGAAGAGGATTTCAAAATCTTTCGTCATGCCTATTACAGACAAAAATGGCTCTTATTCCGTTGATATAAAGTCTACTAACCTTCAACGTGGTGACCGTATAGAATCTTTTGCCACACTCATTACTACACAGGCCAAACAAAAATGAACCCTATTCCCTGTACATAAAGCCCACTTGTCACTGCTACTTATAAAGTTCAAGTTCCATCGAACATGTTATGTATGTAATTGACAGTCAAAAATTGCTCTTATTCCGTTGATGTAAGGTCCACTAACCTTCAACGTAGTCGCAGTATAGAACCTCTTTCCACAGTCATCGCACGACTGCTGCTTTTCACTGTGCATCAGCATATGATACATCATACTGTTCCTATGTTTAAACACTCGGCCGCATTGAACACACTCGAATCTTCTTTGAGGCGATTTCTTCTTCTGATCTTTTCTAGTGGAGACCACTTGCGTTATTTTCGGGAGTTGTTCTTGTATTGGTGGGGGTTCTTGAGGCACTTCGCTGTCTAGTATCCTTTGGATTACTTCATCTGTGGACATTTGTTTAAACACAGGTCGAAGCTTCTGTATTAATATATTACTATTGTATAAACTTTTTTACTTAAATCAAACCAGATGAAGCCTGAAAATGGCTGGAATTTTAATAAAGCATTTATTTTCGGGAGAAAATTTTATCTACATACAGACAAAGTCGCTTTCTCTGTCCCTATGTCACTTTGTATGCTTAAATCTTTAAAACTCAACGGATTTTGATGCGGTTTTTTTAATAAATAGAGTGATTCAAGAGGAAGGTTTTAGTATATAATTTATTAGGTTTTAGACAAAGCGGGCGAAGCCGCGGGCGGTAAGCTAGTTTAAAATAAAATCAACCTCTATATTTATAATTCTGTTAAATTTCTTGCAATAACAGGATTTTTCAAAAATTTTGTAGGTGGAGGATTTTTAATCTAATACCTTTGGTAACTAGATGTCGCTGATGTTCGTGCGCACACGCGGCACAGCAGCCGGCGCCGCCGCACGAACATAGCTCGGGACTGGCGCCGTTACTGCGTGAGTACCTGTATATTCTCATAATTGTTAGAGTCTGGCCAGCCAAAGCTGAACCCAGTGTTTTTTGTAGCGGCCACACTATGGAATGTCATCATGGCGTTTCTGCCTAGTTAGATGTCAGTTTTGTTGAAAACGGTTCAAATCATTTGCTTTAATAACGTTTAAATCCTGCTGTGTTGTGAACCTAATGTACCTATATACTATGATCACCTTTAAGAATATCAAAAGTATCAAAATGTTTTTTTCCTACTAAAGCCGATGTTACCAGGTCCATATTTTTTAAATTTGCCGCCCTTTACTGAGTTCAGCTTTGGCTGGCCAGACTCTAAAAGGGAAACATTTAATAATTCAAGAGGTCATATTTTAGATTCTTAGAACCACTTCACCAGAAAGCAGTTGTTACATAGATTTTATATATAAATAATCTTGCGTATTGAATTGAATCCCGTGTGGGATTTGGTGGATTGTGGTTGTCTCTGCATTAATATAGCACATACAATAAATGTACATATTTTTTGGTTCAAAATTACTCCTACAAAAGCACGAGTATTTGTACATTCAATTAACTATACATAATTTTTAAAAAAGCCGGTATGTCGTGTTATGGTCAACCGATTAATTTTAAGAAAGCGTTATGGCTATTCTTCGTGGGCAAATAGCATGACACGAGTTCCCTATGTAGCCTTTCTATGACTGTCACAACGCGCCGTGAACGTTTTCATTACAGCCATAACACGAATTTCGGGATATTGACTTTTTAATATGTCCACGATGCGTTGTGAGCTATTTTATTGGTGTTTGACCGTAATATTTAGTAATTAACTCACCAATGCCGCACATGCTCTTGGTGCACGTGTCCGTTATCCACGGTGAGATGCGGCAACACCTCGTAGTGTTCGACCGCGTCGTGGTCGTTCTGGTCGTGGTCATGGTCGTGCTCGTGGTCGTGGTCGTGGTCGTCGACCGCCACGTGTATGCCTTCCATTAGATCTTCGGGTTCGCTGAACTCGCCCATGTCTTCTAGCTGTTAAGATAATTGATTGTCCAAATTGTGAAATAGCCTTATTGTAACGAAAAATAAACGTGTTAAAAGTTGTTAATAATAACATAGCTATTATACACAATTAGTGACGGCTCAGTAATCAAGAACCTTGATGTGTTTAAAACATTCGAGGAATTCTAGCACGCAAAAAAACTTATTTGATAGTGACATATCTTAAAAACTTCACATTCAAATTAATTTATTAATCCTGCTATTGTTGGAATATTAGTCTGCCCCAGAATCATACTATTAACCAAAAAAGACGTGTGGCACTCGGGGACTGCCGCGGTAAAGCTATTGCATGCTATGCCTTCAAGCCACACCTCCGTGTCCGTCGGAGTGGGGAGCGTGAGGTTTTTTCGTTACGGAATTTCTCGATTCGGTCCCCGCGCTCAAGGCCCGCGATAGAAGCTATGCAATAGCTTAAAAATTAATATTTTACACCAACATATCCTATTATATTATACACACATACCCATATCAGTTTTATCATCACCCTATAAGCAAATACTACAACAAAAAATATTAAAAAGTCTCACCTTAGTAGAATGCGCCTCCTTAATATGCGCTTCGCATTGCTTCTGTTTCCTGAACGACTTATTACACTTCACACAGCAATACAACTCCAATTTATCCAACGTATCGTCTAAATCCCCTACATCCTTGTCTATGCCCATAGAGTACTGTTTATAGAGCGTCTTCTCGTTGGTGTAGAGGATGTGCTTGTCTATGGGCTGGTACATTGTCTTTGGCACTGTGTTCTCTAGAGATAGTTCCACTATGGAATCGGGGAGTGTGGCTACGTTGTCGACTATACATGTGTTTGTCATCTGTGGAGTTTGGAATATTTTTAATGATCATGCATACTTATAAATAGTATCTGTTTAGAAGGGTGAGTTTGGAGATAAAGTTTAAATAAATATAAAATAATAACATACGCAAAAACATCACTACAAAAATTCTGATTTTAATACTTTTTATTAAAGAACCGCACGTCATCTATACATAATTATAATAAATTCATAGGAAGTCAAAACTGTACTTGGAGCTTGATCTACAATCGTTATCGAAGCCCAAAATGTAACTAACAGATAAGCCACACGTAATATTATAATATTAGTAAGCTTTTAAAACACCCTTTAATGTTTTATTCTGTACTAGCTGCGCCAGCGGTTTCACTCGCATAGCTTCACTCCCGTTGGTCTTAGCGTGATGATATATAGCCTATAGCCTTCCTCGATAAATGGGCTATCTAACACTGAAAGAATTTTTCAAATCGGACCAGTAGTGTTCGAGATTAGCGCGTTCAAACAAACAAACAAAAAACTCTTCAGCTTTATAATATTGGTATAGATAAATCGCGTTTAAAATCCGTTAATAAATCAGTAATTTCTAAACACCCACCAATGTATTTTTCTCAACAAAAACATACCTTATCAATTCCTATATCAGGTACAACAGGGTTTTCCATAATAATGGATGTTTGAGGTTCATAATGTTGCTTCAAGTGCTGGTAGAATTTCAGCTGCTCTTCACCGTAGAAGTCTCCACATAATTGACATATTAGTATTGGTCGCATCTGAAAAAAAAACATATTATTTCTACAATAATATAATTTAGTCAAGGGAAATCCTCGTAAAAACTTTATTCGCAGTCATAAATTAATTTTAACAAAAAAGGACAATAATTAACAAATCAATTATCTATATATATAAAACTCAAAGGTGACTGATATAGTGATCTATCAACGCACAGCCCAAACCACTGGACGTATCGGGCTGAAATTTGGCATGCAGGTAGATGTTAGGACGTAGGCATCCGCTAAGAAAGGATTTCCCGAAATTCTTGCGAGAACGGGGAAAAACGGGGATGCACGTACAAAGTCTTGGGTGGAAGTTAGTATTATTATAAGTTGAAAGGTGTAGATAGGCTAAAAACGTTAAAATGTGGCCAATTAGCCAGAATCGACTTTAGTTGTCTCTTTTTCGCACACGGTAATTGAATCATGCCATCTCACTGTGACGACTAGTCGTGTGTTCGTTTGTGAAGATCGAATGTTGTGTTGGTAACCTATCCTAGACCTTTTTACTTGTAATATCACTGTCACAAATAATCAAATTCATCAAACTGAAATCTTGTAGATAATTACATAAATTATCAACAAAATTACCTCCTATACAATATTTTACAAATACAAATATAAAAAAAAACAGCAGATAGTCAGACAAAACATTAATTATCACTACATAGTATTTTTTCTACGTCTGTCGTAAGTCTGTATGTATGCTTAGATCTTTAAAAGTACACAACGGATTTTGATGCAGTTTTTCTTAATAGATAGTGTGATTCAAGACGAAGTCTCTACAATATAATTTACTAGCTGCGCTCCGCGGTTTCACCCGCGTGGCTCCACTCCTGTTGGTCTTAGCGTGATGATATATAGCCTATAGCCTTTCTCGATGAATGGCTTATCTAACACCGAAAAATTTTTTCAAAACGGACCAGTAGTTCCTGAGATTAGAGCGTTCAAACAAATAAACAAACTCTTCAGCTTTATAATATTAGTATAGATTAGGTTTTAGACAAAGCGGAAAGCTAGTTATTACAGTACTCACATGAGTTACATGAGTAGCATCAGTCATGTGTTCTGTGGTGTGCCTCGGCAAAGAGTCCACAAAATTATCTGGCAGTATCTCTTCTTGTTGGACATCCTCCGCACAGTGGATTACTACTATGTCCTGTAATTAGAGTTGTTTGAATTTTGATAGACTAGTTTTGCTATATGGGTTTGTATGTGATTATATTAGTGGAGGTATGTGCAATATATTTCGCTTTGCAAATTCAGTCATTTTATGTTGCATTTACTATTGGTAGTTAGTAGAAAATATGGTTTTTTCAATAATTTGAGGTTTAATAAAAATCAATACCAAATATAAATAAACATTGGCGATTCGCATTTTACACTTTAAAAAATATTAATAAGAAACAACTAAATCTATAACAATTCCAATTTCATTAACAATAAAGACGACTATGTTCAAATACATACAACTAAGAGTTACTATCATAAAAATCCAAAATAATACATACAGTCTGTTGATTGGGCGTAGTGTTGCCAGTATTTCTCTTCAACTTCCTAGATATACGTTTTTTGTGCGGCAAACTCTTTTTACTCTGTTTACTTTGCGCGGGAGATGCGCTAGCCGCCATTTCTAAAACGCCGCTATCTTCTGGTAACATTTCACCATTTTCCTGTAGGATTCATAGGATTTTTCTTTAAAATTAAATCTGTATACAATTAACCTTTATATTTACTTCTAGGGGTGACCATAAAAACACGTTGTATTTCAATTAATGAACTTGTTTTCCTAAATAAAGTCTTATACCTTCTCTTAGCACATGTAGTGATCAGTTTCCACAATTTTTCCAAATTCAATTAAAAGACGGGCTTTTAAATAATTTAATTCTCAATTTTTATATGAATGATCCAATTTTTTTTAAATTTCATATGCATGAGCATGATATATAGGCCTAAAAATTATTAAACAGATAACATTCCCAACAGGTTTTATTTAATAAAAACACTATCTTTACCATAGTCTGTTAGTAAAAAAGAAATAAATAAAATACGTGTGGTACTCGGGGACTACCGCGGTAATGCTATTGCATAGCATGCCTTCAAGCCACACCTCCGCGCCCGTCGGAGTGGGGAGCGTGAGGTTTTTTCGTTACGGAATTTCTCGATTCGGTCCCCGCGCTCAAGGCCCGCGATAGAAGCTATGCAATAGCTTAAAAACTTAAAAATGAATAACTCACTTTTAATACAGTTTTGTCCTTATACCAGCTATTTTCAGTACATCTTTTCATATCCTGTAAAGGTGGTAGTGGTGGTAGAGTCTGCTCGTCAACTACTATTGACCCTTGTTGCTGGTCCTAGAATGTTGTAATTTTTTATGGTTATTATTTGTTGATTTATTGTTTTTCAACCAACAAATTATTGTCGTAACAAATATTTAAAATGTACACTTTAGAAATGTAATATTTTAATATAAAATGTATGTTAAGGTGATTAGTAGAGCTAAACGCGAGTTTGCTGCTAAATTATAATGCTTTAAAGTATATGATTAACTGCAGTAAAAAATCTCAGATAAATATATGATATTCTTCAGGAGATATACTAGCTAGATATTTATTTATTTATTTATTTAACCATTTATTGTACCACAGCATTTAACATTACAGTATATAATATATAGTTAGTGTGTTGAAAACACAATACAACTTATTTTACTCGATAGAAAAAATTACAAAGGTACCTCTAAAAAAATCTTTTGATGCATAAAAACCATACTAAACTACATGCAATCATTCTGTTTTTTCGGTAAATAATTCTAAAAGCAACATACTAAGATAATACTGTGTTATTTTTTTTAGTCCAATCAATAGATTTCGTGTAAATCGCAAATTCTTATTCCCAAACCGAAAACGTACGCATGTGTGCGTGAACGCCTGTGTACCGACACTACCGGCCGAGGCCTGTTCGAAATGATGCGCGTTAGGCGGCGGGCTGCAGCTGTGGAGCGGCGTGTGTGTGTGAGTGGAATGAAATGTGTGTAAAGTGTAAGTATTATAAACGTCATATTTTTTTTATTATGAAGTGAAACTTCTTTAGGCGCGTTGAGAGTAAAATTTCAAGGTCGCGTCACGGCAATACCATCATGTCATAGAGTAAGGCGATGAATTTGGCTTTTAACCCATTGAGCCCCGAATGGCCCGATCGTGCCGCGACACAATAGATTTTCTATTGTGTCTGTGATTCCAGGGCCTGATGGATTAAGAGACAAAGAGAGCTACCGGATAGATCGCCACCCATTGATTCTCTCAATGTGTACGAGTATGTTTCACTTTTGACACAAGCTCGGCAAACAATTTTTATAATTATAAACGAAACATCTACAAGAAGACTAGCTACTAATATAAAAATAACATAAATAAATATAAGATTCTATGCATCTAAAATAAAAATCAAACTGATATAACCTTACCAGAGGGTGTCCATTAAACAGTCTCATAGAACCATCTAGAATGACTGACGTGTCCACATCACTTCTCACCGTGTTTGGTATCTGCTGAAATTTATTTATCATTCATTTGAACATGATTTTTTGTATAAAATGTTAATTATTGTAAAGGTGCATTTACATACAAGCGAATGCTCGTTCTAACCCCACTATGTCCATTATTTAAGTGTAAACAGGCATAGAGCATTCTTTCGTTGTTCGCGTTCGAAAATATTCTATACAATGTTCTAATACTGAACAACACTGAATACGAGTTTTCGTTTACACCAAAAGATCACGAAAGAATGCTCTTGCTCTGTTTGTTTGATCTAAATGCACCATAAAAAATATGACATATATGAAAAATGTAGTTCTGCATAAGGACAATCAAATGAATACTTTTCTAATCATCCAGATTTTTGTAAAGATAATCCATGATGAGTAAATCACACATTTGAAATAGAAAAATTATACAGTAATTAATAAGTATATTTAGTTACTATGAAAGCATGTACCAATCATTATTTAGCTGGACTAAATTCAAGTGTTTTAAAGTCTGCATAGCATAGTTGACCACTTTGTTAATAGTTGTTGACTTGCTGTGATTTGTTATCAACTGTCTACATCAATTAGGCAGTTGTATAGAATTGCAGTACATTCTTATTACATTTAAACTAATAATGAACCCTGCGCTTCCCATGTGTAATTTCTAAAACTATAATAATTAATGTAATTGGTGTCATACCATTTTAATTTTAATTACGCATCTGCAAACATAAGGTAAATCAACATTTTCTTGGGATTATCTGTCTATAACTTTACCTTGTGATGAGGATTATGTCCCTGATGATGTGTAGTTCTGCTGGGCTGAGCCAAATGCGCTACAATGGCCGCCAGCCGAGCATCTAACAGTTCCTCCACCCATGGCCCATCGTTCATCTGTTCTCCCACTGATAGTTGCCTGAATAAATAAATTAATTTAAACTTAGTATTGTTACTTTTAAATGGAACTGCATTTTAGATGACTAGGTTTCAAAATAAATAATGTGACTTGTTCCTCCTGTTTTAGTTAAATAGTGTGTCAAGTGAAATGAATTCATTTTTATTGGAAATCTAATGCATTACATCATTATTTCAGCTAGAAAATTAGCCTTAAATTAATAGACTTCTTTGTGTTATTAGGTTAATTTTTTTTTCTGTACAAACTGTTTTCTGAACCAGTGCTAAATATTCTGAATGTAGGTATACAATGTGTTTCCTTATTTTTACTATTAATCCATCAGAATAAGACAAACCTTAGCAAATTCATTTTTGTTTTAGTTTATTATAATTTCACATGCAAACTTTTATTTTTACACTTCAAACATGCTCCTAATTTTTTATAGTGTCTATATTAAATTATTTTTAGCTGACTATGTCTTTCCCCAAACTTCTAAATGTAGTCATTTACATTGTTATGGACCCAGCTGTATCAATACATAAAGAACATAACAGAATGACGTTCCTTAAATTTGTATTTGGTACTACATAGGAAAAATAGGTAAATAAAATTATTATGTATTACCTGCATACTTGTGGGAAATTTTGTGAATGCATAACCGTGACCACACGTCCACTCTCATCTTCTTGGACATTTAGAGATAAAGAGTTGGCATCCACGTGAACTGCTTGCTGAAATACAAGTTTTCTTGTTATTTAACGAGAGACATACGAAAACAAAGGTTTTGCTTTGTAAATAGATACGTTACTTTTATCAAAAATAGATAAACATTGATTCTAAGAATGTAAACATATTGAAATAAAACAGGTTTATCGGAAGTCCTTATTACAAATTTTTTAATTGATAAGTTATTAATTGAAATCCGTATAGTATGCATTTTCAAACAAATTTGTTTTTAAAACTATTCATGCAGAATGGAAAAATATTAATATTCCACGAAACAAAGAGGCAGTGGAGAGTATTCACAAATTTATTTAATTTACCTCTGGGGGTTGATGGGAATTAATATAATGTGTCACTGCCTCATCCATTCTGTCTCCCAACAAATGTGATTCCACATTCCTCATAATATATATTCTAATATTTCATTGATTAGACGAATTGTTTATTCCATTTTTACAAACTTGGGCTATGTTCCGTCGTATTCGTAGTTATTGACAGCTGATGCATACCTACTCAAGGTCACAACCATTTACCTACATTTTTATTGTTTACATGCAACATTAGTCCATGGACAATTATTATTAATAAAACAATTTATTTACTTTTGACTGTAATTTAAGCAACTGATATAATATTATGTATAATTCAAATAGTATTAAGTTGTATTTACATACAATGATCTATGAATGATAAATATATCCAAAGATTATGTGGATATTGTAGAGTCTGGCCAGCCAAAGCTGAACCCAGTGTTTTTTGTAGCGGCCACACTATGGAATGTCATCATGGCGTTTCTGCGTAGTTAGTTGTCAGTTTTGTTGAAAACGGTTCAAATCATTTGCTTTAATAACGTTTAAATCCTGCTGTGTTGTGAACTTAATGTATCTATATACTATGATCACCTTTGTGAATATCAAAAGTATCAAAATGTTTTTTTTCCTACTAAAGCCGATGTTACCCAGGTCCATATTTTTTTAAATTTGCCGCCCTTTACTGGGTTCAGCCACAGTATTACAATATTATTTCCTACAGTAAGGAAACGCCTTTGATGTCGCGCGATGCCGCCGCCAGCGTAGGTACTTACGCTGCCACACGAAAATACGCTAGGGTTGCAACAAATGGGAAATAAAACAATTGTGATTATTAATATTATGATGAAATCATTTATTCATATGTACATTCAAAATAATTGCGATTATTAAATCTGATGTAATTATTTGTTCATAAATATATAATTACAGATATGGCACTGCTAAATATTATTTACGTGGACACTTTATTTTTGGATGTTCTTAATTGTATATTATAACATTTAACTAAGTATTGCATTCGCATTGGGATGTACAATCTGAGTAGAAAATAATGAGGACAACATAATATACATCGCTTTGATTTTAATTCAACAGATACAATTAATACAATCTTTCTGAAATATTGTTTCCATACGGGATTTCAATGTAGATTTACATCCGTAAACGGAACAGTTTGTGCGCGCCATAATAGAATATGTAAGTACCTATGTATAATAAAATTATTACACAAAAAATACGACTGCGTCGTCCTTTCGCACTAGGTAAGGCAAACTAAGCGTGTTTGCCTTACGCGGCCCGCGTCGCCCGACCCCCCGCCAGTTCCCCTCCGTTTCTCTGCACAAGTACATTCGCTTCCGTACTGTATAGATATTGTAATACTGTGGTTCAGCTTTGGCTGGCCAGACTCTATGCGTCTATAGTCGAGCCAATTTAGCACAGAACAGTAAAGTAGATAGAAGTGTGATGTGGGCGTGGCCCACGTGTCACTGGTAAGGTAAGATCACCTAACTTGCTCTCAGTTGTGCGCAGAAAAATATTCGAGTCGGTTGTCAGCTGTCAAACCTTTTTTCCATATTTATTCATTAATTAGGACGTGTTGTTCGGTATTAGAGTGCAAAAATGATAGCAGACGAAATAATATCAGCAATGGAGGCATTTCATACCATCGGTAAGTCTTACTTTTATTTATTTTAATTATATTTTATGTTATAACTTCGCTTGTCGTAATTTGTCAAAATTGTATACAAATATCTAGTCAAAATGAACCTTAAGCCGTAAGAAATTAGTACTATTATAGATTGAACAGCAAACAAGACTTTCTGGAATATTATTGCAATAAACAAACGAATGTCGCTTTAGTGATGCTTGTGGCGCATATCGACAGTATCGATACTTTAGAAAAGACAAACATTATAAATATTAAATTTTATTTTATTTTTCCTTAGCTTTCATTTGTCCAATTTATTTATAGATTTCCCAAAGAGACTAATTTAAAAGAGAAATGGATAAATGCAACGTGACGAGTTAACTGGATGCCGAACAGCACTAAGCGGTCTAACAAAGGCCACCGATACAGCAAACCTACGGCAGTTCCAAGATTTAAAATAATGCATATTTTCTGTTTGTATTTTGTAAATATAGATTAATACTATTCTATTCCGTTTTTTATTTAATAATAATAATATAAAAAGACCTACTTAGTAGTAATAAACATACTCCAAAATGTGACACATTATACTATACTCATATAAAAGAAAGAAAAAAAAATACACAAAAAATATTTATTTGTGAATTATCGATAACAAGGCTGACATCCCTCAGAGCATAGCATCAGATAAATATCAAGTTAATGTCATTAATGTTGAGTGACACAAATTTCAACCTTATCTCTATGTGTTGCGTTTCAAATTTATATCTATCGAAAACTAACGCCCTCTGTTGTGGAGTAGCTGAATGTTTTCGAATTTGGAATTTCTGTGCAATGAGAAACAAAACAGCTAATATACCTAGGGATGTTATACTAAAATAAACCGTAACATGGTGCGTTAGGGTACATATTGAAATGCTGAATTTATAACCTAAATCAGTTTTTACTCAAATTAAGCTGTCCAATCAAAGGCATAGTTTACTAATTGTAGTGTACTGTATAACTATCGGTTTAAATGTGTGGGTTTGGCGACACAGGTTTTCATACTAATTATGACATTATCGCACTTCTATATGTTTTTACTGTTCTGTGCAATTTAGGCAACATTTGACGTCTATCAATTTTATCTTCGAAGAGAGGTAACGTGGAGGTAACCTGCATAAAAACATCGATTAAAGTGAATTAATCGATACGGACTTGGAACATTTGTCAATCGAACTTGAAACACATGTCGATTTTAAAATTCATTAGGCGAATCCCTGTCCCAGTAATGTACTTATTAATTTATGATGATTTTTATTCACAAGTAATCAATGCATTCGATTCTAGATGTCGGATTTCGATTTTTAGAGTAACGTCTCTGGTATTTAAAAATAAAAAAGGTTTATTGACACTAAATTGTAGCGACGTCAGTTCTATCAATCAGAAACTGTTTATTATGTCTAAAATGGTTTATCAGTAAAATCAAATCTTAAAATTACTTGTATCGGTCATTATTATTATAAATATGTAATCGTAATTGAAAAAAGTTAAGCAAATGTGCAGTTCTAACAAAACGAAATAACATGTTATTCTATGTCATCGTTACTAGGTTAGTACGTTGTTGAATTTTGTTGAACTGTCAAATGTTGCCTATTAAAATGGCTCTACCAAGGGCTCTACTATACGTGTTGTCATTATCAAGATCGAGCAAAAAACGCACGCTTGTTAAATGGAAGCCCCTTGTAGATATTTATTTTATTCTGTTTTTTTAGTATTTTTTGTTAAAGCAGCTGAGCACCATAAGCGGAAATAGGGTGCATATTTTCTTAAATTTTTTACAGTCTAGATAATTCTCGGTTTGTGAGATACACCCTGATAACAGAAGAAAGGACAGACAGACAGACAACGAAGCTTCAGTAATAGGGTCTCATTTTACACTTCTAGTACGGAGCCTTAATTAAAATATTATGTTATTCAGAGTCGACCACGAGTCGACTTTAGTCGACTAACAGACCATAGACTATAATATTATCACTGCCAAACAAATTGTATTATTGCCATACAGAAAAAAAGGGTCAAATCATCAAATGTTCTGACTTCTGTCTTTTTGACGACATGAATTAAAATATCGAATGTCAAAAACATCTGTGAGTGTGTTTAATTTTAAGATGGTCTAAATGTTTTTTATGTAATATTTTAGTTTTTCGTGTTGTTCTAAAATTTGTTGCAATGTTTCGTAATTCCATTAGATCTGTGATTGTTCCAAAGCCATATGAGGTATTGGTGTAACTTATTGTTTACAAAAATCGTTTATGATTATGAGAAAAATTAAAACGTAGTATCGACCTAAGGAATTTTTACCAAATTTATCTGCATTAATCTAATTGACTAGGAATGAGAATACAGTATGTATGTATGATTTGTGTATTTGCAGCTCCATAGATGTAAGCACACAAACAAGCTAGATACAATTCGTGAGAAGTTACGAGAGGGGCCTAGCTTAGCTGACTTCATTGCAGAGGACAGACCAAAAACATGGGATGACTATGAAGGAAAACTTAAAAGAGAAAGGGGAGAGACGGAGAGATTAAGACTGCCACCTTGGTTGAAAACATCTATTCCTACAGGTAATAATTTATTTCAATTGGTTCCATTTTATATTGGATTTTTACTTTTTTTTTGTGATTAGATGGTTTATCTTTTTAAACTATTGCTTCATAAACTGAGTGTTGTAATATAAACAACAAAACTAAATGGACAATCATATTCATTATGTACTAGCTCTCCGCCCGCGGCTTCACCCGCATTTTCAAAGAAAAACCCGCATAGTTCCCGTTCCCGTTTGATTTCTGGGATAAAACCTATCCTATGTGTTAATCCAAGTTACCCTCTATATGTTTGCTAAATTTCATAGTAATCGGTTCAGTAGTATTTGCGTGAAAGAGTAACAAACATACAGATAGATACATCCATCCTCACAAACTTTTGCATTTATAATATTATTAAGTAGGATAGGACTAGCTGCACTCCGTGGTTTCATCCGCGTGGCTCCGCTTCTTTTGGTCTTAGCGTGATGATATATAGCCTATAGCCTTCCTCAATAAATGGGCTATCCAACACCGAAATAATTTTTAAAATCAGACCAGTAGTTCTTGAGATTTGCGTGTTCAAACATACAAACTCTTTAGCTTTATAATATTAGTAATGATTTAATAAACTGATCTTTGATCATTAAAAAATGATAGGAGCCGCTAAAGTAAATAAAAACATTATTGCTATATAAGTGCCATCATCCACACGCTGACCAGATTAACATTATCAGTCTGCTGATAAATAAGTATCAGTAAAATAAGAACATATAAAAATAATTCTGATGAAATAAAATACAAAACCTTGAATCTATTTTTGTTTAGTAAAACTAAAGTTAACAATTACATTGTTACACCATTATCTATTTATTGCAAACATTAATTGAATTGAAATTCTGTATTATAATATATAATATCAATGAGGCTAATTTAAATATGTAATATAGATTTGTACTATAAATAAACTTGTGACACAGCATTTTGTTATTGAATAATGATTATGAAAGTATTTTTAAAAAAGTTTGTACCACATCTATTTTTTGTAGTATAATCATTTTTGTTTGTACTATTACAGGTTCAAAGTTCAGTGCATTAAAGGAGCAATTACGCAGTTTGAAATTAAGTACAGTATGTGAAGAGGCCCGATGTCCCAATATGGGGGAATGTTGGAGCGGAGGCAAGCATGGAACATCTACAGCTACTATTATGGTAAAATGATGCTTATGTAGTTGAATTTAGTTATGATTTTACATTAACCAATGTTACTAGTTAGGTTTGCAAATCAGCTTGGTTGGCAGTCCATCAGCTGAAGCTAAAAAAAACGTTTTTTGTTTGCCAACACGCGCGCCACGTTGCCAGCACGAAGTGAAGTTGTTAGTTTGCACGACGTTGCCAGCTCGCGCGACTTTGCAAGCTCGTGCGACGTTGTCAGTACGCATGCAACGATAACAGCGGCGCGCGACGTTGCCAGCACGCACGCGATGTTGTTTGCTCGCGCGACGTTGCCAGCTCGTGCAACATGACTCGCGGAAATTTGTTTGTTTATGGCTGGCGTCCACTAGGCGGATCGGGCCGGGCCGCATCGCAACGCAAAAATACGCCGGCCTATGTTTTGTATGAAACATCGTCCATTAGCGACGGATCGGGTCGGGGCGGGCCGCAACGCATTGGCGGATATCGCTTCGCAGGCGGATTTCTGCCGGCGGTGCGCTGCGGCCCGGCCCGACCCGTCACCCGTCTAGTGGACGCAAGCAGGCGGATGTGAGCGGCGAGCGCACGTGCCGTGCTAAAAAATAAACGAAAATGAAATGCAATGAAAAAACATTTGAATGCCATAAAACCAAAAATATCAATTTCAACACGTAAGTTAGTTAATTAAATAATTCATTTAAATTCTAGGTTTTTAACCGACTTCAAAAAAGGAGGTTATCAATTCAACCCGTATGTTTTATTGTATATTTTCAGAAATGCCCAGTTTTTGGATATGTTAATCTATATCAGCTTCTAATAAAGACCTGTGCCAAATTTCAAAAGTGTTTGTAAGTATGTTTGTCCACGCATATCTCCAAAAGTATAAGTAAGATTTAAATATTTTTTTTTGTTGTACTAGATATTGTTCAATTGATTTGAAACCATAACATCTCTTCGTCGGAGCTGTCCATGGTAGCGTGATGTCAGTCCAAGCACGAAAACACGTCTGTTAGATAAAATCCGCCTAGGCGGTCCGCCGCGCCCCGTACAGATGGACGCAGGAGCATAACAGCGCCGCGGCCCGTTGCGATGCGACCCGCCCCGATCCGTCCCTAATGGACGCCTAGCATTATAGAGCATCGTCAGTTTATATCTGTCATTAGGAGAGTGTACAACGTTGTTCAACAAAAGTTCCGCAGTAACTTTCACGGCGTTAGACATCACGCTGAATGTTATGGATGATTCGTGCTCTCGCTGCATGCAAGTTTTGTTCGACGAAGTTGAATCCTTGTTGAAATTGATATTTTTGGTTTTATGGCATTCAAATGAAAAAAATTATTAAGTTATATTTATAAAGCATTTGAATGCCATAAAACCAAAAATATCAAATTCAATATTAATTTTCCCCAGTTAATGGGAGATACATGCACCCGCGGTTGCATGTTCTGTTCCGTGAAGACGTCCCGCGCACCCCCACCGCTGGACCCGAACGAGCCGTTCAACACAGCACATGCGATAAAGGAGTGGGGGTTGGGGTATATCGTGCTTACTTCTGTGGATCGGGATGGTGAGGAAAGAATTGTATTTCTATATTAGAAATAGAAAAGATAGCAATGGAGGCAAAAAGGACTCCCCGTCAGCAAAGCAGCAACCATTATTTAAAATGTATAATATGTATAATATATATATAATATTCATCTATACTAAAATTATAAAGCTAAAGAGTTTGTTTGCTTGAACGCGCTAATATCAATAACTACTGATCCGATTTGAAAAATTCTTTCGGTGTTAGATATCCCATTTATCGAGGAAGGCTATAGGCTATATATCATTACGCTAAGACCAACAGGAGCGGAGCAATGCGGGTAAAACCGCGGAGCACAGCTAGTATTTTATAAAAACATGGTGCATGTTGCAGATAGTTGTCACTATACTTGATTTTGATTGTGATGAAATGAAATGTAATAACAGAATCTTGAATTCATTTCAGATTTACCGGACGGCGGATCAGCGCATATAGCGGAAACTGTGAAGGAGATAAAAAGACAGTAAGTTGCATTCAAATTAAAGTAATTTATCGAACTTTACTCAGTTTAGTATGTGTTTTTTTTACCTTGAAAGATGAATATTTCTGCTTCACTTTTTAGTCACAATTATAAAAAATCTAATATGTATTAATTATGTGCAATCAGCATATCATAGGATATTCTTATTTCGTTAGGATAACTTTAGAGACTACTGAGCAAAGAGCAAAAAATACACTGTTACAAGTGTTCTTATAAGTGAATAATAGGAGTTTTTAATTAATGTATTTCTGTCAAGAAATAATAACCATACTTTGGTGATTTAAATTATTTTAAGTAAATTCCACGTCATCATCGATTAGTGTCTATACACTAATCGATGATGACGTGGAATTTTCGTGTTTTTCACCTAACCCTAAGCTAGTTGATATATTGTGTCCTTCTGTTTAAAATTGCTCAGGTACACGCTTTAAGGACCTAAAATAATATTCATAAATATTTTTATTCCAGAAACAGCGAGATCCTAGTGGAATGCTTGGTGCCAGATTTCCGCGGCAATCGCGATAGCATAGCCCATATTGCAAATAGTGGTTTGGATGTATTCGCGCATAATATCGAAACGGTGGAACGGTTGACGCCTTTTGTGAGGGACAGAAGGGCTGGGTAAGGGATTTTATTTATTAAAATTATCGTTTTTAAGTAAAGCGCTTATGTTTGCTAGTCTTTTGTAGAAGAGATATGTTAAGTTTCTTTTGCAAGTCTTTAAAAAAATGCGCGTTCGATTGAAACTTTCGTTGTTATATTATGTTGGTTACAAAGTTAATACAAAAGTAATATAGGTAATAATCCTATAGCTTTCGAGTCACATAATTATTTATAATGTATATTTTATCAAAATCATTTCAGTAGTTTGAATAGGAGATATAAATCAAAATGCTAATCGAAATACGTAAATTTTGTTAAGTTAAAACTAGTGATAAATAACGTAACTAAATATTTCCTTTATAGATACCGACAAACATTGAAAGTTCTAGAAACGGCGAAGGAAATAAATCCAGATTTAATTACGAAGTCATCGATAATGCTTGGTCTGGGAGAGTCGGATGAACAAGTGGAACAGACTATGAAAGGTAACTATTTATTTTACTAATTTTCATAATTCAAAATAAATTCAACCCTATTCGAATGAGTTAAAGTCGAATTTACAAATTACCTTTTGTATGACGTTTTTTGCCGTTGATTGTGTTGTTAGATGTTATTAATTATATTATTGAAAGAAGTATTCTAACCATGATTATTAACGTGAAAGGTAGAGGAAGGTGGTTTATTACTATCTCACGCAATATCATTGTGTATACCTATGTGAATATAAATTGTATAAATTTTGACACTGAAAAAAAATATTCTGAGTCTCTACTCAACAACTACGCAACTCTTTGCACTGAAGCAAGTTAAATATTGATTTGTTTAAAAAAAAGTCGTGTCAGAAGTGAAACTTCTTTGGCAAGATTCAAAGATTCCAAAATCGTCGCCTTACTCCATAACGTGACGATATTGCTATGACGCCACCTTGAAATTTTACTCTTAACGCGCCAAAAGAAGTTTCCTTCAGAAAATGTTTAACAAATAAATAGCCTTTTCATACAACTTTCATTCTTAAATTTACATGAATAATCAATTTTTCTCACGACTGCAAAATAAAGCGTATTTATTATTACACATAAACTTTTATTTTTCCCCAGATCTCAGACAAGCCGGCGTAGACTGTCTCACACTCGGTCAATACATGCAACCAACAAAACGTCATTTAAAAGTGCACGAATACGTGACTCCCGCTAAATTCCTTCAATGGGAACAGAAAGGGAGTGAACTGGGATTCCTTTATACAGCAAGTGGGCCGTTGGTTCGATCGTCGTATAGGGCAGGGGAGTTCTTTATTACAAGCCTCTTGAAGGATCGAAAGGTTAAAACTGCTTGACCAGAGGAATAATTTTGTTACAATAAAATATAGTATGTACTATTAATAACTATTGGTTTTATAATTTATGGATATGTTCTGGTTAGTTTATCTGAAGGTTGAATCATAAATAATGAGATTATATGGAAGTGATAAATAACCTATCAGTGATTTTGAACAAGTGGTGAAACCGGTCATAAAACTATGAATTGGTGTAGAACAGTAAAATGTTTACAGAAAGAAATATTGTAAAAAAGCTTGTTACCTCTCGTATACATGCTAAACATTTGTTTCACAAAAAAGTTGTATTACAAGTCAATACACAAGTCAGTTAATTGATATTAATTTAGTCATAAAAAGTAAAAATTTAGGTACAGCATAGTTAAAAAGAGACGTACAAAGAAAATTGATGTAACTAGTAGTAATGTTTTCAATAAAATTATTTCCCGAAAACCGGCTGGACCGATTTAAAGTAAGTATGATCTTTTTCATGTTGCATTTCCTTTGAATATGAGATAAATACAGTAAAATACCTGAAAATATCACGAAAAATCAACAAAGATTACATTTTACACTTGTACAATACTTGTAAAAAAGTGGGATCATTAATTTTCGATATACTTGAGTCCTATATGTATATATTTTCTAACTAAAAATTTGTTTCTGACGCTTGGCACAGAGAAGCCATGTAATAATAGGAAATATTTAGTTCTCAGGCTTTTATATTGTATTAACATTTTGAATGTGTATAAATCAGAATACTCTTATAATTTATATTTTTGTTAAGATAATCGAATCTAAATATAAATTACTTAAATGTGGTTTTGGACTTTCTTAAAAAGTCTGTTGTTGTTTTAACCAAATATTATTTTATTGATTGTTATTTTAGTTGTAATACGTGAAACTGTAAATACGACCGAAATAAAATATTTTGTTAGAAAAGTTCTCTTTATTGTTATACTTTCCTTTATAAGTTGCTGAGAAAATTAGTACCAAACGTAAGCTTACAAGCCATAGCTTATGTATAAAGAAAAGTGAAACATATTTTGAAATGAATCTGTTCTAGATATAAGGTTCTATAACACTAAAACATTTCATTATGTCTTCACAATTTCTGCTTGTTTGAAAATGGCAGATGCCAAATTGAAGTTAAAAAAAAGAAATATTTTTGAAAAACTTAATACAACGCGGTCTGTCGAGTCTAGAACACATGCTTCGCATTTTGTGGCGTGCAAAAGTACATTTACATAATAATTTTTACAGCTGTTACTTATGAAGATCGTTTTAATAATATCTCCGACTTTATTGATTTTAATTTTTTGCTCCAATTCAAAAACCAAACTCGCTCTCGTTTGCTACCTTAAACACATATACATCTTTAATAAAAGTATATGTGTGTAAATATACGAAAAAACGTGGATAAACGGCACAGCTACATACGTTGTACGCACGACTGCGGACAACGGGAGCGAAAAAATCAACACATCGCACCACGAATACACAAAATGGGGCTAATTTACGTAGCTTTTCGAGATACTTGTAGAAAATGGATGTGGTATTTTCAACTGACTTGATGAGGCCCTCGAGCAAATAAGGTCTTAAAATGATTCGGTGCTTGGGTAATGTGATTTAGCTATTTTTAACCCATTGAGCCCCGAACGGCCCCATCGGTCCACGACATAATAGATTTTCTATTGTCTATGATTCCGGGGCCTGAGTTATTAAAATGGACCCCGAATCCTGATGCCAATAATCAATGATCGACTGATCGTGAAATTATTAGTCCTTAAGTAGATAGGTATACCTACCTATTACTCACAATTAAGTTTAAAATTTAAGTTGGCTTAGGTGCCTAGACGGGATAAGATTTAGGATGTTCATTGTTTGTCTAGACTAGAGTTTTAGCGAAACCGGCATGCCATTGTGTTCATATTATTACTTACTTTGTACAATATTTTATGGTACGTAGACGATATAATACGCAAAAAAAAAAATTACCCACACAATAAAACAAAGCACATCCAATTTATAAGTAGTGAGTATTCCGTGGCTATAACGCACGTACGGTCAGTAGACGGAGCTAGTGCTTCTTAGCACTGTGTAGCCGTGATGTAGCCGTGCGTCTCCACGAATAGGTACCTATTGTCTGCCCTCTGCGGGTATATCAGATTTTGTTACTTATATAGTGTACAATAACTAAAATAACTAAACTTTTAGAGTAGGTAAGTAATAGTTATTATAGTAAGTATAGGCATTTCAAAATAATTTAACAAGCATTTTTCATTCAAACTGCTCAAATAACTTTTTTCTTTCATTTCATAGGCTAGGTATCTATACCTATAATATGATATTATATTTACAACTACATACAAACTTATTAGGTACCTACCTCTTTTATATTATGTTCTGTGGTACCTACAACGCGGTTGCATCAAAATTCCCGTTCATCATCGCAACAGAATAGCGATAAAAAGGTTTTGAAGTGTGACAGCAGTGGGCAGGATCTCACGGTAATAAAGTATGCGGGTCGGCCGGTATCTGCAGAACGCTGATGGGAATATTTGCATTTTGCTAGTTGCAGTTTTTGGTATTTAGTGGGTTGGTACTTTGTAGGTTGGAAATCGTTTGATTGATTTTTCATTTTAATTGAATTTAAGTATATATTCACATAATTTTAGTAGTAACCCACTGAAAAAAAAAGACGGGTTGCACTCCGGGAGTGCCGGCAGAAGTGAAAACTTAATTATTAACGTTGAGCATGTTTGATATCCATCCGTCTTCATTACCGTCTTTACCATAGGGGCACAGGGGGCCAGTGCCCAGGGCCCCCCATCGTCTGGGGGCCCCCCTGGAGGAGATGTAGGACTGACAATTTTTCTCACATAAATCTCAAAATATTTATTAAAAAGCAATACACTTTTCTCGTTGCCAGAACGTCAGATCATTTTCAGATTTATTCGAATCAAAACATCTATGTATAGGAATAATTCGAGTGATTCGAACACCATTATAATTAACTTATCAGACATTTACTCGAATTATTTATTTACTTATTAACGTAATATAATATATTTTTACTTGAATTATTTTGGGAATTATGAAAATTATGTCTAAGTTTATAGAATAGCATACAAGGGCGTTGTGACAAAACTTTAATCTCTGGGCCTCTAGACAAGTGGCAGAAACGCTAGAGAATAGAATCCGCTATTGATACTAATTGATATAAGCTTATGACGTTTTGATAATGTTTCGGTCACACTACCAAGGACGACGACGACCACGACCAAAATTCCCATCCAGCCGAAATTTGGTAAAATTATTTAAAACACAATCTATACTTAATATTATAAAGCTGAAGAGTTTATTTTTTTGTTTGAACGCGCTAATCTCGGGAACTACTGGTGCGATTTGAAAAATTATTTCGGTGCTAAATAGCCCACTTCTTTGGCAAGATTATAAGATACCAAAATCGTTGAATTACTCCATGACGTTACGGTATTGTTATGATGCGATATTGAAATTTTACTCTCAACGCGCCTAAAGAAGTTTCACTTCAAAAATATATTAAAATTTCCCAACCTTCTGTTACTAGGAAAAAATTTTTTCCTAAAAGTCAATAGATAATATATAGGTTTTTCGTGATTTTTACCGAAACGGTAAGTTTTATCATATAACCACTTTTACCCAAATTAGATCTTTTGTATAGATAATTTTATGATAGTAGATCATAAAATTATCTATACAAAAGAATCAATACATTATTTTCCTAAGATGTAGCTTCCTACCATTTTCTAAGATATAACGATTTATAAACTCATCCCATCCTTATAATATGCACACGTTTCATAAATCACTTCACACCTAAATGATTTTATGATAAAACTTATCGTTTCAGTATTAATCGCGAAATCACCTATTTTTTTTTATTTATAACCTGGAATGTTTTTTAATTCACGTACCGGAATGACAGTTAATTTTGTATTTTATTTTTAGTAATCCTTTGAACAATTTTACTAATTTTCTGCTGGATATGAAATTTTGTAGTTTTAAAGGTCCTAGAATTTAGTGAACTCTGTTTAGACCGGACTCTCAGTGGAGTTTCGTTTGCAAAAATAGCGGACCTAAATCTGACTTCTGATATATATTGTATAGATCCCAGACATCCTATAGACAGATGTTGCCAACCAGTTTTGTGGTCCCCCTCTCCCCACCCCGGTAATTAAATATGGCATACAAAGAAAAAAATAAAAATTTCCAAAACATGCCGTGTGGGGTATCAAATGAAAGAGCTTATTGAGTAGATCACGAATATATAGCATACTATAACATTTCTTACACTTTCTCTAAGATTTTTTAGAAAATTTACGAAAATGCTCCATTTTTGAGTTAACTTTAAACCACTATAGATTGAAAACTCATGAATGTATTTTTTAAATTATTATTTTAAACTAGCGGTCCGCCCCGGCTTCGCCCGTGGTATTAACGTTTTCTCTACATAAGAACCATCCTCGTACTTCAAGGAATATAATAAAAAAAGAATTATCGAAATCGGTTCAGCCGTTCACACGTGATGCCGTGACAACGCGAAACGGGTGCGGACCCGCAGCCTTTTTATAGCTCCCGCCGCGAAGCGCGTCGAACGCGGCAACTGATACACAAAAATAATCCTTATGGCATGATTCTGTATTCACGCGCGATGACTTACAGCGTATTTCATGTATAACTTTGGTGTTTCTACACCGATTTACATGATTCTTTTTTTATTGCATAGGTAATAATGTTAACTTTTTTTAATTAGGGATGAATGAGAGTGTTGTAAACGTAAGAGTAGACAAATATAATCAGAAATCTCCGAATTGCTAAGCTATTGAAGTTTCACGTGTTATTGTGAGTCAATTTTAAAAGATAGACATAATAATATGCTGTCTAGGAATTTATTTTTATATAATAATAATAATTTAAGAACATTTGTGTCGTACATGATTTCTATGTAGCTTTAACCATTAAGGCTGCACACGCGACGGAAGCTTAAAAAATGGAGTAACTTCTCCCGTTTTCCCCATATTTCCCTTCACTGCTCTGCTCATATTGATCGTAGCGTATTAAAAAGTATACTATAACCTGCCCAGGAGTATGAAGAATAATTGTGCCAAATTTCGTTAAAATCCGTCGTGTAGTTTTTATTTCTATAACGAATATACAGACAGACAGACAGACAGACAGACAGACAGACAGACAGACAGACAGACAGACAGACAAAAATTTTACTGATTGCATTTTTGGCATCAGTAGCGATCCCTTATCACCCCTTCATAGTTTTTTTTTTAATATATTTCATGTACAGAATTGGCCTCTCTACAGATTTATTATAAGTATAGATAATTAACAATAGTCCATTGTTTATGATTCAATAGCCTTACTTAATGATCGTACGTTACGTAGGTAACTAAGTAGTTGATGATCTACGATGGTTTATAGTTTGAAATACTTCTGTTAATATTTCTAATAATTTATATCGAAATCCTATATTCGTCATTTCAAGTAGGTACCAAAAATGAACACACAAATCAAAAATATTGTAACCTAAATAAAACGTTCCAAAATACGTAATCCATTTGAATAGAGCACTGACAAGCGCTAAGCATTCGATGTTCGGCAGCTGCGTGCGCTGATTCGTATTCATGAATGTAAAATGACAAATGACGTATTGAAATATCGGAATTCGCGCCAAAATATGTACAGTTAGTACTAGATTTTGTATTTCTTCATTATACGAGTTCGAAAATAGATACATTATTTGACCTCAAGGTTTGCAGCTAGATATTTTTGTAAAAATAAAATGATTTTATGGTAAAATTTTTAATAATTGTGTTTTTACTTTTTTTGTAGTTTTGCAGTCTGTTAATAAGCTTCCTGCAGCTGTCTGCCCTCATATTCGAGATCTTTAAAACTACGCGACAAATGTGATACAGTGTTTTTTAATAGATAAGTAGCTAGAGTGGTTCTCGAGATAAAAGTTTTAACTTGTTAGGATTTGCATACAGCAGCTGAAAGCGGGGTCGAAAAGCTAGTAATATTTAATTTAAACATTCCTTATGTACTGCGATCGTACCATAACTATTTTAGAAAATGTTTAAAATAATTAAATTGACTTTTCGACAATAGATACAATAAAACCTCACTAGGGATGAAGTTTTAATTACATTGCCTCGGTTTTTGCTATCGTGTCTTGGGGAACCGAGATCTATTTTAAAATATAATACGCTTTTATTTTTGGAAAATTCCGCGAATGGCTCTAGGGAGAGAAAGCTAATTTCAATTTCATTTAGTTCTGGCGCGATTCCATACGCTGGCCAAAGAGTAACTTGCACTATTATGCGCAGATGTGTTATTTATAAATTAGCGGCAATAACTTTTAGAAAAATGTGATAAGATAAAAAATGTGAGTTAGTCGAAAGATTTAAGATACATACCTGTTGTAATTATATCTTTTAAGGTTTTGAAGTAGATAGAAGAAAGAAACGAAAAGAGTAGTACTGAGTCCCCAGATATTGTTATAATTTGTGATATTATGTACTAATAACTCTAATAAGTTATATAAGTTTTTGTAGTCATTTCGATGATGCCTTGAATTTTGATATTAACATTAATTAGGTATTAATATTATTATCAAAATTCAAGTAATAGGTATCTTATATAAATGGCAAATACAAATTTATGTTAATTAGGTAGTACTTACTTATATCCAGTCGAGTGTCATGTGAATTTACATTTTATTTCATTGATCACCTTCAGTTATTGCAATAAGATATAACTAGGTACCTATATAATAAAAAGTTGTCTCTATTCTAAATTCTACTAAAATATAATTAGCAACATTAAACGTCGCATCTACGCCATTACTTGCCTAATCACTGGCCGCAAGTGCAAGAGAAACTCACGGGCTCGTTGGGGTTCCGTAGGCGGCAGATTACGCCGTGTCTGAGCCCCAATACGCAATTCCACTGCAAGAGGATTCCGCATTTTTATCGCTCCACTCTATGCCTTTACTGTTCAATTGGATCTAAATCGACTTGTAAGTATGATATTTGAAGGAGTTTAAAGAATAGACAATATTCGATCATAAGGTGGGACTCAAAGCCGCGTAGTTCGTATTGTGACGTCTGGATTTATTCTATAAGTTTTTCAAATTAAATAATTGAAAAAATTGTTTAATTACATTTATTATGTAATTTATTGAGTTATTGTGTGATTTGATATGTAATGTGTAATGTAATAAATAACTAATAGGACGTTACGCACAATGAACATGGCCCGAGTAACTAAGTAATGGCCCAGATTAGATACTAGGTAATGGTTAGAAATTTCTTACTATTTCAATAATATATATATTTATTCCGGTAAAATGAATCGTAGATTATGACTTCTGAGGTCAAACCAATTACCTGAACCGATTACAACTAAAGTTAGCGCAGAGATAGCGGGGATTACAAAAGGCAATTTATTAACAATCGTAACAACTCTTCTTTGTTTCAAACGTAGGATTGAATAAAAAAATTGTTATGCTAAAGGTAAGTTTTTCTCATAATAATAGCTATAACATAATCTATATTTTATGTGGTAAAAAAGGTTTTGAACTTTGTGTGATTGTAGGGAATTTTCGGAAATATTGATCCGATGATGAAAATTCTTTCACTTCTTATTACTACTATCTATGTATGAATAAAAGTATTATATGCAGCAAAAATCTAAGGATATGAGATGCTTTACTGGCATGCGTAAAGACAGATGAAAGTTTCTCCGAATAAATTATTTAATCATTTTTAGGGTTCCGTACCTCAAAAGGAAAAAACGGAACCCTTATAGGATCACTTTGTTGTCCGTCTGTCCGTCCGTCCGTCCGTCCGTCCGTCCGTCTGTCAAGACCCTTTTTCTCAGGAACGCGTGGAGGTATGAAGCTGAAATTTATATCAATTACTCAGGTCTACTGTCCCTTGAAGCTGTGAAAAAATCAAACTTCTAAGCCAACGCAATCAAAAGATACAGCCGTTTATGCCGCAAATTTTCGACACTTGCAAGGGAATCAAAACCTACAGGGTGCTTCCCGTGAACTCAGAATCTTGAAATTTGGTACGAAGCAACGTCTTATAGCATAGATAAAGGAAAAATTACGAAAACCATAAATTTTTAGTTACATCACATAATATATTTTTTTTAATAATTTTAAACTTACTACCCATTTCCTCATAAACCCGTAGAGGTATTAAATTGAAATTCATACCAAATACTCAGGTCTATAATACCTTTAAGCTGTAACAAAATCAAACTTCTATGTCAACGCAATCAAAAGAAACAGCAATGTACGGAACCCTCGGTGCGCGAGTCCGACTCGCACTTGGCCGGTTTTTGAAGATAAAGTTAATGCACAAGGAAGAAAATACCGTAATTTTTAGTATTCGTAATAATCCTACATAAAAATCAGTATTCTTTTTAATTAAAGTAATCCTTTCTAGATTAATAAAATATAAATCCAAGATTAACGTTTAATCAACTTTTTGAGTCAAGTATAAATATTCCAATGTAATTTGAATATTCAACGTCTATTTTACGTGTATTTTGATTCGGTTTAATTGTACCTGATTTAGCCATTTGCCGATATATCTCGTTCCCCAACTGTATTATTTGCGTTTGACTTGATTATCCTCTGTTTACAGAAATTGTTAGGGACATTTTTCACTGGTAGGTGAATATTTCTGAATATTTGTATGTAAGTACTAACATGTAGATATTTTTCAATGCGCTACTACCCTTTTTATAACGATACTTTTAAATAAGAGCTTTCAGACTATATGCTGCGCCATGTTTTCTAATAACTACACAATTAACATTATAAATATGAAACATTCTGTCAGTCTTTTACTTTTAATCGCTTTAACCTCAACTACTGCAGCTGCTGTCATTCGTAGTGTTGTTACACACCGTTCTTTGGTTACGTGGTACCCCCCGGTGCCCCAAATTGTCAATTTGCCACATCTTGCTCTACTACCACTCTACTACATATTATATTGCAAAAGAAAATCATTATTGTTCCATTGATTATTTCTTGAAAACTCTCTGGTATCGATCCATTACCCCTGAACTACCAGTAGCTATATTTCTTAACCAGAAATACTAAATTATCTTATAGAAAACGACCCCCTACGAACTAATATATAGTTAGATTAATAAGCTTTGTGCCTTATGATTAGCAAGTGTAAAGGCTCCCTAAACCAGCTCGTTAGAAGTTGATTTCGGATACCACAATGTGACAACAACAGCAAAACTCTGATTACCTTCGCCTATGCGATGGAAGTTTAGAAGAAACCGCATTATTAGATATATAAGAAAATAATGTAACGCCATAATGAGTTCGCAGACCCCAAGTTGTGAATTCGTTTCCGAAGAATTGCTGTTTCATACAACTTTTGTGTATTAACTGCGTAAATTGCTTCGTCTGTATGAAAATTTGGTTGCGAAATGAGTGGGAATTGAATTGATGAAATATTTTGTTTTGGTGTTAAACTTAGAAATAGGTAGTTAAATTAAACGGTACTTAATTTATAAAATTTGCCTTTTGTTCATTATTTCATGCATAGAACATTTATAACATTTCGTTGTCAATTATAGGTATTGTCTTTATTTGTTAGGTATTGAATGGTGAATTGTTTGAACCTAGTGAAGGTTGTTTCAGCGAAAAAGGATCAGCCTACCTAATCAGTAAATTTTATTGTTTCTCAAATGGGACTCCTGTGAGTGTTTTTCTCTGCTTAAGTTCTAAATAAATTTATAATGATCGTTTAAAAACGCTTCAAGTGCGTTAGGAGTTCTCACTACAACCTAAAGATCAAAAAGTGCTTATTTTCAGCGCCGTTATAAAAGAGTATGGTTATAACTTATAAGTATAGATCGAAGAGTTGAAAACGTGTAAAAATATTCTATTACCTCCATCTCTGAATAGTCCCAAGTATGTAATGTAAACTGGAAAGTTTCGAGAGCTTGATACAGAGTGCAAATGCATTTCCAGAGACACGTCTCAAGTGGATATGCTAATGTGCCATCTTCTCCTTGAAATGCGATACCACATATGGGTTGGAGCATGTTTGTGTGTTTGACCGCCATGTACATATAGATGGTGGGTACCTTTAATTGATTTGTATTGTTCTACCCACAATCTGAATATAATATTTTAACTTCGACTAAAGAATGCTTCATAGTTGATACGACCAACGTCTTATAACCCCTTTGAATAAAGAAAGGAACGAATGCAATAAATATCTTTTCTTAAGTCTTTTTTTATGTCAAAGAAAGCAAAGAGGCAGGTGGGCTACCTGATGTTAAGTGGTCACCACCAGATAAACACTTGTAACACTGGTAGTGTTGTCGTATAGTTGCCGGCATTTTAAGTCTTAAATCTTTCTACAACGAATTCAAGCAAAAGGATACTTCATACATTAGGAAAGGGTAGAAATAAACTCGTAATTTTGCAAACACTACAATCACCAATCGTGAAAAACTAAATGACCACAAAGTTTAATTTACGGAATTAAGTTAAAACAAATGATAGATCGGTTAGGTACCAAATGAAGAGAAATCACCGGTAAGTAACTAGATCGGGGAGCAAACCGTGGATCCGCTCCATGCCCATTACCTAGTGGATAATGGAAGTTAAGATTGGAAAAGAATCGGATAAGATAAATACATTTTATAAATTTATAATATATACAGGGTGTCCCAAAAAGTATGGATGAACTGGCCAGGAGGTAGAGGACCTAGAGGGCTATCCGAATCACCCCCATGTATGTTATGCGATTTTTCGTAGTTTCGGAGTTATGACTCTTTTTTCAATTTTTCACTTATCGCCGAGTTCGATGAGATTTTGACTCATGGTGACGTCAATTATTGCGGTAGATGCTTGATTTTTTTTGTGTGCTAAGCTGAAAGATAGGCCAATTCAGTATGGTTACATTTACTGTCGTAAGATCTTTGAATGGAATAAAAAAAAGAATTAAATGCCAAGAAAGATAAAATCACCCAGTAAGTTCGCAACTTCAAGGGCCCGTAAAAAATAAAATCACATAAAAAAGTTTTCCGTTTGGCATTTAAAAACTTGCTCTATCCATCAGGTAGCTACCCTAAAAATTTAATTTTATTATTCAGAAGGCTTCAATCGAAAAATTGAAATCTAAATGTGGTAAGTGCAAAAATTTAATTAACATGATGATTAATAAAAACAAATTAAAACCAATAAAAAGGTGTTCAATTACTAGAAATTTTTAAAATAACCCCGCTGTTAGTCAATTCAAGTGCGACACCACCATAAAAAGTTGTCTTTTAAATGTCTGAATGCCCATTTATCATTTTAATGGTTTCTTCTGCTATTATGAATTTCCGGGTTATTTCGTCCAAATTGTGGCATTCTCTCAAGTAGCCGAGGTCTTTGTAGTATCCCCATTGAAATAAATGAATGGGGTTTAGGTCGAGGGACCGTGGAGGCCAGGCTTTAAGGCAGGCGTCACCGGCGCATGCGCAGGCTGCAACGACCAATCCATCTTTCAGGGTATCTTTGCCCTTTAGCCTGGCCTACACGGTCCCCAGACATAAATCCCATTCATTTTTTTCCGTGGGAATACTACAAAAACGAGAGAAAGCCACAATTTGGACGAAATAACCCCGAAATTCATAGTAGCAAAAGAAACCATTAAAAATGATGAAAGGGCATTCAGACATTTAAAGACAACTTTTTACGGTGATGTCGCACTTGCATTGACCAACAGCGGGGTTATTTTAAAAATTCTGGTAATTAACCACCTTTTTATTGGTTTTAATTTGTTTTTATTAATCATCATGTTAATTAAATTTTTGCACTTATCACATTTAGATTTCAATTTTTGGATTGAAGCCTTCTGAATAATAAAATTAAATTTTTAGGGTAGCTACCTGATGGATAGAGCAAGTTTTTAAATGCCAAACGGAAAACTTTTTTTATGTGATTTTTTTTTTTACGGGCCCTTGAAGTTGCGAACTTACTGGGTGATTTTATCTTTCTTGGCATTTAATTGTTTTTTTTATTCCATTCAAAGATCTTACGACAGTAAATGTAACCATACTGAATTGGCCTATCTTTCAGCTTAGCACACAAAAAAAATCAAGCATCTACCGCAATAATTGACGTCACCATGAGTCAAAATCTCATCGTACTCGGCGATAAGTGAAAAATTGAAAAAAGAGTCATAACTCCGAAACTACGAAAAATCGCATAACATACATGGGGGTGATTCGGATAGCCCTCTAGGTCCTCTACCTCCTGGCTTCAGTTCATCCATACTTTTTGGGACACCCTGTATATAAAATACATTTTGTCATAATGTTCTTGGTGTAATTTGCTTTTAGAGTTCGCGTTTCTTGTTGGTTTTGCATTGATTTAAATGTAGGTTTTATTAAAAATTTGTACATATAGGTTTATTTTGGAATGTGATTAATAAAAAATACGAAATAATTTGTCGTAAACTGGGGCTGTACTGGAGAGGCTTATGTTCAGGAGTGGACAATCAAAGGCTGATGATGATGATGAATTAAATTTTTCACTCTTCAGCTATCTAGCAGAATTAACAGCGGCAAAGGTTTAGTTTGTTAGTTGTAGCCTATAGGAATAGGTAATGTTTGTCATGTTTAAATAACTAAGTACGTCTAAAAAGTACAAAATTCCAATGTTCTAATTAATAAAACAAAAGCATAAACAAATTAAAATAACCATAAAGGTTAGACCAAAAATCAAACGGCAGAGAACCGTTTGAAGTGGACAGTAACAGTGGTCGGTAAAGTACGCTAAGCTGATGGCGATCCCATAAGAATAAACTTGTTAAGGGTCAGCGTACATCGGGATGGTCATGCTTTATTTAATCTGTATGAAGAAATACAATTATACCTAATATTTTATTCTTACAGGAATGCATAACGGTTTGTTAAGGCGGTTAAGATTAAGGAAGGAAGGAAAGCACACTTTAATTTGTTTATTTATTTATTAGTAGAATAAAAGTTAAAACATTGGCAATAATAATAATATTATCATTTTGGTTTGGCTAAAGAATTTATAGTATAGAAAATAGAAAAAAAATTAAAATCGAAGTGCTTATAATGTTGACCGAGACCAATTATTATTTACGGACAATTTAATCAATTTAATGAAGGTCATTCAAAATGCAATCTCATCTCTCATCTATCATAGCAGCAAATAATTTACCTGAGCGTGTTAAATTAACATACCTAAGCCATGATTTTTTAATAAGACTATATCAATAACAAAAATATCGCATAATTGAAAGAATTATGTTTTTATTTGATTAAACTATAAATACCGTGAATATCAACACAATAAAATTAAACTTATTTCATCAGTTTATAATTTTTATTAGTTTATTTAAACAGTAGCGCTTAGGTGACAGAGATGTGGCGACCAATAATTATTGTTTTAATGTTGACGTTTATTTTGGTTTCTGGAGGTAAATATTAATTGCAATTATTTTAATGAATAGAAACCATGTAAATTGTTAGTATCTTTTACCTAATATGACATTTATTGTAAACGAAATAATGTTTTTTATATCACATCATTTTTGTTTTAGATGTTTTAAAGGACATGCCAATTAAAACTACTTTGAATATTTCTATTAAGTTTATTATTATGTGTTAAAAATATGAATTAAATAGTGCATATTTAAAAAAAATTTAATCGTTTCAGGGGTATTCAAGAGACAAGCTCAGGACACTATGTCGAGGTCTGGTGACAAGTACTATAAACACCACAAACATCATAAACACCATAAACACGATTGCAACTGCTGGTTGTACGTATTTTAATTCTTAAAACCACATTATTTTATAGATTTTCTTACGTTTTCTTCAGGCGTAACGTCTCAAAGTCAAAAATATTATTGACATATTAAAAAAAAAAATGTTCTGAATTTACCAATTTCTAAGTTTTGACTTTCGTATGTTAGTAGCGACAGAAACTAAAGTAGTAGAAATGCAGTTTATTTTCTATAATAATGTTTATTAATTATTCCTATATTGATGAATGACTAAACAATTTTTATGTGTATTTCAGGTTCTGAAAGTGGCAAGTTCTAGGTGGACATTGAAAGAAGTATGTAGGTAATTTTATTGGTAATTTAAACATTTGGTACTTCAGAACAGCTGATCAGATATATAATTGAACGAGTCTACTTTAATCAAAAACATTTAATTAACCTTTTACTCTATCTTTATTCATGTCCTACAGCATACTTTACTTTTTATGTAAACTAGAAATCAGTAAAACCATATAACTTTGCTTTCAATGAATTTTATTTCTAAAAATAATCAATCCTATATCCTATCCTTTTCCTACTAATATTATAAATGCGAAAGTTTGTGAGGATGTGTGTGTGTTCACGCAAATACTACTGAACCGATTACAATGAAATTTAGCACACATATAGAGGGTAACTTGGATTTACACATGGGATAGGTTTTATCCCGGAAATCCTACGGGAACGGGAACTAAGCGGTTTTCCTTTGAAAACGCCGGCTAAGCCGCGGGCGAAAATCTAGTTAGCTATAATATAGAAAGCTTTTCGATCAAGAATGATAATTTCCAGCAATTCTATCCCTTTTCCTATTTGTTTCCGTGTGATTAATAATAACACATCTAAAAAAAAATTAAAAACCATATGCCAGATAAGCTAATCCTTAAAGCTATTAAATCTATGCATACGCTGTCTAATAGACGCGCACCCTAACGGGGCTGGATAATGTTCGGCTACAGAGCGCATTGGCCCATGAAATTGGGCAGTGTCCGGCCGCTGCACACGATTCATAAATTCAGGAGACAGGCAATAATGTGCGGTATTGTGTGTCATATGTGTAACTTTTTGAGTTTACAAATAACAAATATGTTTGGCTGCGTTGAACATATTAAAATTAATGAAATTTTTAGTGTAACTTCAATATTAATGTAATGAAATTGGAAGTATCTGGATTAGGGTTGAATTTTGCCAACTCATTAAAAATGTCTAGAGACATTCTCGTATTTTTATGATATTAATTATGATCATTATCTTATACCAATTCACTGCAAACGCATGCAACTCATGCCCACCCACTCTACTGGGCGTCAAATAACATTTTATTTAATAATAAAAGATAAAACGTAATCATTATTGACCAAATAGAAATATATTTAGGTTATCTCACTCAGATATTTTCAGTTTGAGTCTCGATTTCCTCTCTATATATTATTAGTTCCTACACAATCGCTTCATTCACACTTGGAACAAAGCATCACGCTCAATACAAATAAAATGGAATCCATAAAAATTTTCAGCCTACGATAAAAATAATTTGGAAAAATCCCAGTTCATCTATAAAACGGGTTCTTATAAAAGATAAAACGTAATCATTATTGACCAAATAGAAATATATTTAGGTTATCTCACTCAGATATTTTCAGTTTGAGTCTCGATTTCCTCTCTATATATTATTAGTTCCTACACAATCGCTTCATTCACACTTGGAACAAAGCATCACGCTCAATACAAATAAAATGGAATCCATAAAAATTTTCAGCCTACGATAAAAATAATTTGGAAAAATCCCAGTTCATCTATAAAACGGGTTCTTATCGCGGTTGGCGGGGATTTTACGGCAATTGCCGCCGCAATCCTGCAAACTTACTTCGTTTGCATTTTTATTACTTTTTAATTTTATCGCTCCTGATATCGAGACGGGAACCGGGAAATCTTCCACCTGTATATTGTTAGATATAGTTTGATAATTTATTATTGTTATAGTCTGTAGAGATTGGCAGTTGAGAACAGGTCCACACCATGTGTTGAAATGCGTATCATATTTACACAACATATGCGTATAATTTAGCGAAATAAAATCATAATGTAATTTCAAATTTTATTATTTCGATAATAAGAAGCAAAAAGTCAGTCTGATTGAAAATGCAATGCAACTGCAAGTTGGTATTTTACCATCCTACAAATTCACCTCAATTTAATCGTGTAAGCTTGCAAAAGAGCCCTCATATAACCTTTAGCGCATGTAAGGTCCCCATGGGTTAGCTGTCGTAGATATTAGCATATGAATTCCGACTGTAATAAAGGAATAATATTCAAATAAAGTGAGTCCGGGTTATAAACGTGTAGCGGCGAATATTTATCCGTGTCGCGGTTAGATGAGAGGCCTGGGACCAATCGAGAACTGTTTGGAATATTTAATTTGTTAAACTATAACAACGGTTTTTATTTGTGTCAATGAATAATTGCAAGTAAGAAATTAAAACTCTAGGCTATAACTCTAGGCTCTTAATGATAAGTTAAATAATAATAGTTAAAAAAAACTAAAAAACACGCTTTTTATAGAAAACCGAACTAAAAAATAGAAAATTTTATCAAATTAGTGTATTGTCATCGGTCCTCAATAAATCTACAAAGTTTGAACGAAATCTGGCCGTTTAAAGTTGGTCAAAATCGCGCCCAAAGAAGTCGGTTACAAACATACAAACATACAGGTGAAGCTAATATAAAGCGTGTAAAAACACATGAGTACCTATAATAGAAACTCTAAAAAGCAGTATCTGTAATATAATAAAAAGACGTGTGGCACTCAGGGACTGCCGCGGTAAAGCTATTGCATGCTATGCCTTCAAGCCACACCTCCGCGCCCGTCGGAGTGGGGAGCGTGAGGTATTTTCGTTACGTAATTTCTGGATTCGGTCCCCGCGCTCAAGGCCCGCGATAAAAGCTATGCAATAGCTTAAAAACACATGAGTACCTATAATGGAAACTCTAAAAAGCAGTATCTGTAATATAAAAAAAGTTGTAAATCTGTATGAAATTTCCAGTAAAGTTCTTTTAATCCATTTTACACAGCATTTTTCCGAAGCAAATGACTATAGAGTCACAATTCCGAATCTAGTCCAACACAACAAACAGCTCAATCAAAGAGACAGTGTTAATTTAAAAATTAAAACTCGTTAGCCGACTAAAGGGATAGCAGGACAATTTGCATCAATCGGCGGCATTGAATTCGTAAAGCCGTGGATTAAAATGTGCCGGTAAATACTGGACGCAACGGTTCATTTAACCCTATCGATGGTAAGCGAGTAACGAATTCATTTTTGTTACTGTTAACGATAACCGCTTTTAAATACGCCACGCTTTTTGCTGCTTTGTGATTGGAGATGCTATTTTTGATGGGTTAATTCGTTTAACTTTTTTGGATGAAAATGAATGGTAAATGAATTTGTAAATTAATTATTTTATAAGCTACTTAATTAGGAAGAGATACGTAAACGTAAAGGTAAATGTTGGGAAAAGTAACGGTTCTACCCTGATAGAGACTGTCAATTTGTAAATAAAAAAAATCAACTTGTTCTGTTATAGATTTTCTTTGCTGCTAATGTTCATTGTTATAATTTTTTTATATATTGTATGGTGTGCAAGAAAACAAGAAAGATCGATAGTAAGTAATTACAAAATCGGAATCGATAAATTGTGAACAAATGTTCACATTGTTGTGGATAAATACTAACTGAGACCAATTTGTAAACAATGCACGAAAACAAGTAAATTTCATGCTGATATAATAATTAGTCAGCCTTACAGTAATGAAGAATGTTAGTTAGTTCTAGATAGTTTCTACATGTGACTTTGTTCAGAAAAAATAAAAATAAAATTGTGTTCCTATTTCTACGTACAGATCTACAATTTCAGGAACTTTTTGATGCTTTGATGCAAAAAGATTTTCTACGAATGTAAATATGAAAATCGGAGACTACACATGACCAGAGGACATATTGTCCCTAAAAATCGGTTAAAAATATGTTACCTTTGTGTATTTAACAATTACATTTACCGCAAAATGTACAGGTACATTAAAGCAAACTTCACACAAATATGCAGATTCAAGATTTTTATTTACATATATTTTAATTCATTAGCATTTCTATAGTGTACTATAAATAATATTGTAGGTGCTAGAAGTAATATTGTAGTAGGAAGTATTTCAAAATGTGGCAGCGACTACTGTTCGTCATGTTGGGCTTGAGTTTCGCTCTTGGCGAAGTTGGTAAAATCCCTTTTATAACTAATTATTTTTTACTGTAAGTAATGTATTTCTTGAATTCTTATAGACGCTTGGAAAGCAAAAGATAATAAATAAATTACAGTTTATTTATAATATATTATAAAAATATTAATAAAAATATTAGTAAATACTAAATAGTGTCCCATGTAATAATTAAATAAACAAATTCCTAATTATTACAGAAAGGATGAAACGACAGGCGGGAAGCGGTCATATCGGTCAGGGACACAATGAATATGAATACCATCATAATGATAGCGATCATGAACATGGCCACCATCACGATTGCTGCTTGAGATGTGCGTCTTCTATGGATAGCAGGTTTGGTTTTGTTATTATTATATTTATTTTAACTAGCTACTTGCCCCGGCTTCACATTCGTATAGTTTCAGGCTTTCTGAATTTCAATAATTCAGACTTCAAGAAGCTATTCTATGAATTTTGATCATATTTGGTCAGACAGTGAAATTAATAAGATTAATACCTACAATCAATAAAATTATACCTACAATGAACAATCTATTTCACATAAAGTAGCATTGACTATTTTCTAAATATTTTAAGATTTAGCTTTATAATCGTATTTTTGAAGTGAAACTTCTTTATCGGGGTTGGAAAAAAAATTAGTGTAACAATTTTTTCGTTACGCGTGACATTTTTCCGTTACGCGCCATCTTTTTCTTATCCCTACCACGCGTGATTCGACGTATTTCTGTAAAGTTGCATATAGTAAATTATTTTTTGAAAAATAAGGTCATAAAGAAGTTTCACTTCTTACGTGTGTACACTAGTACACGCACACATTTTTTTTAAAGCAATACAGTAGTTTTTGAATGAATTCGGTACCTACATGTGTCTGTGAAGGGTAGAAATACAAACCTGTTATCTTTATAATATTGGTGTGGATGGAGAAATATATTTTTATTGTTATTTTTTGTTTCAGGGAGCGTGAAATTTTGAGAACTGAGCTATGCGTAAATTATCATGACTTCTAGGTAAATATGTAAATTTTAATTTGTACTTTTTGAATGAATGATTGTATAAATCATAGTTGTAGAATAAAATAGTTATTTTATCTGTGATAATATACATTATTTTAACTTTTACACGAATATAGTAATTTCCAATAACACTGCGAACTTTTATATTAATGGTAATGACGAATTTATATTTATTTTTTAAAATTTTTACTTTTCAGGTCTGATCAACATTGACCGAATAATCTTCTTGAAAATGAATACATAAACAAATATATAATAGTTGCAATTTTAACTGTATTTTTATTTACGTACATATTTAATAAGTGTCGTATTTCCTCACATAAAGTATTGAAGAAGAATTATTATACAGGGTGTCCCACTATCGGTATACTAAGCGCAAAGAGACTTGTAGTTTTGCTTACGCTGATCACGTAAAAAATAATAACCTCAAAAATTTTGAGCTTAGTATACCGACGGTGGGACATACTGTATACATTATACATAAATATTTCTTTCAAAATTTAGCTCAATTCCGTTGCTATATTTAACTCAAGAATAAACTACATAAATTTTACTTTGATTTATTCGCAACATTGACAAAGAGGTATTTCCACATGTTATATACAGTAAATAATGTAAAAGTGTATGCAGGTATGTAGTTAGTTGAAGTGCAACCAACATCAGAGTGCACCGTAATTGGCTAGAAACTCACGGGCTTTGAAATCGGAATAGCATTACTATCATTTCAGAAGTGCCTGTATATTGGAGTTTAAAGGGAAACAAACTTTGGTATTTATGTGCGAATAATTTTTTTTTGTGTGAAATTAATAATTAAATTTTTATAGCTTGATAAATCTTTATTCTTCTCATGGTCTTCGGGAATGAGATGATAGGCTACCTTCGTTAAAATTAGGTAATTATTTAGTGTCTTATAATACATTTGCTATCTGCTCTAATGTACTTCATTTCATAATATTCTGACCAAGATTCTGACTATCCTTACTTGGATTATCAGATCTAAACAGTGTACTGTAATTTAAAAAAAAGTAGCGTAGCTGTGTATAAGGAAGTATTTCAAAACTAAAAGGCCCACTAAGGTATGTAGAAAGTAATCGAATAAATAGAGTCATATTGAGCACTCAGTAAGTATGTTAATTTTGATATCAAAAAAATAAATGATTTTTACGGGTATCATTGGACATTGTTTATCAATGTTAGTTGCCTACACTTTAAGCACAACTTTAAGGCTTGAAAAGAGAAACATTTATGCATTCCAGAACATTTTTATTTCGAATTTATTCACACAGCACAAATATAAGAAAATTACTTAGGGTGCAATAATGATAAACATTAAACTAACCCGCGTAAATCATCTGTAAATTCACTGAAATAAAATTTAATATAACCACAATATAACACATTGCATCGCGTACAAAAAGCGCTTTGCGAAAATGTAATTCCTTTAAGATAAACGTACACACATTACGACAAAAATACAACGTTAAAAAGCCGATATAAAATTAAGTCAACAAGTTTCAAGCAAAAATTATTCATAGACTACGTTCTTGGGAGGTGTGAAATGTCTATTAGAGAGGGATGCATCTATTTGCGTGAGTGAGATAGTCGAGGATAAGTAGCTCATGAATTGTAGATGTAATTTGCTGGCTTGGTACGGGAGCTATTAACGTTAAAAAAAAGTCATTTTAGTATAGTTGGTTTTTTGATATACTGTTCCTCTTGCTATTTCGGTTAGAGTCCGGGCTGTCTGGCTGGTCGCAGTGGTTGCGTTTTTTAGTGCGCATCTCATCTGCACAGGATAATTTCCTTAATTTAAAGTCATTTTTTAACGCGTAATTTTTAATATTTTGCTTTTAGATAGATCCATCAGACATATTTTTTTTATTGCAAGACGTTTTTTTCGTTGTTAAATAGGTGCCAGACGCAATTTTTTATTTCGTTTTTATAAAAAATTCAAATTATTTTAGAATGTCTGTAAATTTCATATTATGTTCTTCAAACATAATATAATCTAAAATTAATTAGCCAGACGCTAATTCGATTGTTAAGTATAAAATATGTACAAATAAAAACGTAGTGAAAGTAGGTTAGTATAACAATTTGATGATTGTGTATATGGAGAGATAGTTTAAAGTGCAAGAGAGATAGAAAGGGTCGGCCGCGAAAATTAAATAACAATAAAAAATAATTTTTTTTTTTCGAAAATATAAGATGCATAGAAATTGAATTGTTCCTACTCTAGGATTCCCTGTGTTGTGGGAACAAGTACCTTCCATTGGTACATTTTATTCCTTAGGCTAAAAAATAAACTATTAGGGTACATCAACAATCTTCTATACAAAACAATTTTTTTATTACTTAACTATTAAGTTATGGGTTTAAATGAAAACAGCGATTACATAAACTTATTTATATTGTTTCCAATAGCAAATTGCCTAATACCACACATTACACACCGCGTACAAGAAGAAAAAGAACCACAGACAAAATACAGTGTTGCCAATACAAGTTAAATTTTCTAATATAATATATCTAATATTAACTAGCGACCCGCCCGGCCCTGGCTTCGCACGGGTGCAATGCTGATACTAAATACACTACAGAAAAACTGTGAACGTTGAATATAAAAACATAGCGGCCCGCTCCGGCTTCGCACGGGTATAAAATATATAGCCGGGCGGCCGGCTGGTACCGCCGCAAACGCTACGTCCCGCAATTTTTAAATCTGTAATATCTTCGAAAATATTCACTTAAATCATACGGTGTAAAGGGCCATATAGATCTATATTAAATGAACAATGTATTCAAGGTCTTTAATTGGTTAAGGATTAATGCTGTATTGGTTAAAATCGCTTCGAAAATTAGCCATTATTTGTCGTAAAAAGTAAATGACAAAAAAAGTTATTGTGGGTTATCCATAAGAGATAGACATATACCATCACGGACTTTTCTGTAGACCTTTTCAATGTGTACTATAGTTAGTACATTATTTTGATAAAACTCGTAGGGTGCCTGCGTTTGCACTGTAAGTGGAAAAAATGTAATTATTTACGAAATCACATTAGAAACCTCAAAAATAACAGTACTTCTCCACTATTTAATGGATGTTATTATACATATAAACCTCCCACTTGAATCACTCTATCTATTTAAAAAAACCACATCAAAATCCGTTGCGTAGTTTCAAAGATTTAAAGAGACATAGGGACAGAGAAAGCGACTTTGTTTTATACTATGTAGTGATGATGATAACAATATTAATTCATTAATCTTAATTCTTAATATAGGTATATACATAAATCTCGTGTCATAATGTTTGTCCTCAATGGACTCCTAAACCACTTAACCGATTATAATAAAATTCGCACACCATGTGCAGTTTGATCCAACTTGAGAGATAGGATAGTTTATACATGTAGGTACCATACGGGCGAAGCCGGGGCGGACCGCTAGTATACCTATATAAATTCATGCTAACTACTTTAGTTAAATTCAATACAAACTTAAACATGCGAGTGTGTGTGTGTTCACGTGTGTGTGTCGTGTGTGGTGTGGTGTGTGTGTGTTGTGTGTGTGTATGTGTGTACATCAATATTGAAACAAACTTTCTAGTTGTTTACAGATGATGGAATATTGGAAAACAATAACAATTCCTTAGACGATAACATAAATAATTCTGACAGTGTGAGGAAAGATGATGATGATGATGATTATGAAGATGGCTTTTTAAATTTAACAATGTAATTGTTTAACCTTCATTGATATAGTTTTTATTCCATTCTTTTCAATGTATGGTAACTTTAATTTATTTTTCACTTTTATGTTTTTTTTTTCATTTTAGCTTTTATTTATAAGAACAAGTGTAAATAATATTGTATTCTTGCAATTATTTCCTGTCGCATAGTTAAAATACACGAGCTGATGAGCTGCATGCTTCATTACTTTTTTTTATTTATATACACATTATTTAATACTTAACAATCGAATTAGCGTCTGGCTAATTAATTTTAGATTATATTATGTTTGAAGAACATAATATGAAATTTACAGACATTCTAAAATAATTTGAATTTTTTATAAAAACGAAATAAAAAATTGCGTCTGGCACCTATTTAACAACGAAAAAAACGTCTTGCAATAAAAAAATTATGTCTGATGGATCTATCTAAAGGTAAAATATTAAAAATTACGCGTTAAAAAATGACTTTAAATTAAGGAAATTATCCTGTGCAGATGAGATGCGCACTAAAAAACGCAACCACTGCGACCAGCCAGACAGCCCGGACTCTAACCGAAATAGCAAGAGGAACAGTATATCAAAGAACCAACTATACTAAAATGCTCTCTTGTCAACGTTGGTAGCTCCTATACGATATATGAAAGGGCGCAATTGTTTCTCTCGATTTCGGTGATACATTCGTATTGTTATGGCGCACACTATAGCCGCTATCACGTAATGATAGAAGCCGAAATTTTGAAGTAAACGCTGTACATTACTACCTACATATTCGTTTTACGGTATACCGTCTTACAAAGTACGCAATGTACGTGATATAGTTTTCAAAGAGTTATGTTACGAAGTATTTGGAATAGCGGTGGCGGTTTAAAAAGTCTCGAGTTACACATTAGATTATATCTGAATACCATTGACTTTGATGGTCAATAAATGTACGGAAATAAAAATGATCTTCCTGCAGGGGTGTATTTATTGTTATTCATAGATTTAATTAAACATTTATTGTATTTTTGAAGTGAAAACTTATTTAGCGGCGTTGGGTATAAAATCTTAAACTCGCGTCAGGACACGTGACATGATCGAAAAAGCGTAAGACGGATGGATATCAAACATGCTCAACGTTAATAATCAAGTTTTCACTTCTGCCGGCACTCCCGGAGTGCAACCCGTCTTTTTTTACCTAAAATCAGGGTTCAGAAAACAATATTATTCATGAAATTAAATGGTATTAATACGCATTAGATCTAACTGAATGCACTTTTAATATATAATCTAAAATACCGCAAAACATAACAAAGAATGAGAAATGTTTTTCATTTCCAAGGCAAAATAAACAGAAGAAAAACCCTGAAAACTAATGAAAGTGCGTCAGCGAAAAAAGGACGCAGCGAAAAGCCGTAATATTTTAAAAACGCACTCTCGGATTAATCAAATTCGAGACAAATGGCGAGAAGTAGGGGAGTGCATAATATCGTAAATGCAATTCCATCGCACGACCACGTGAGACAATCAGACGAGCTGCTCCGCTTACATGGCGCTGGCTGTGATTAATTTTTAAAGTGAAACTTCTTAAGGGGCGTTGAGAGTAAAATTTCAAGGTCAATTCATTGCAATACCGTGACGTCATGGCGACGATTTTGGTATCTTTGAAGCTTGCCAAAGAAGTTTCACTTCTGACACGTGTGCTTGACACACACGCTCTTCGATAGCTATGTAGTCAGTAGCTAATCGCTTGTGTACTAAAAACGTATAATAAATAATAATTCTACATTCATCAATTGAAGCTTAAATAATATGATGCTCTTGTTTGATGATGAAGGTAAATGCATTTATGCATACAAATGGTCTTCGGGAAAATACTTCTAATCACAATCCTGTTAATTTTTTACGAATGCATTATATATATTTTGGTACCCTATATTTTTTTCTATTCTCATCAGTCAAACTCTAATATAAGTCCTTTTATAAATATACATGTTAGAAATGTATCGGTTTTTTTATTTCTTTTTATTTGCACGTGCAAGGTTGGTATGGAAACAAAGAATTTATCTAACTAGAAATAATTATCTATCTTTAATTTATTAATTCAAAAATGCGCTCCATGTAGTCCCAGTCGTCAGGTGACGCGGACGATCCTCGTCTCATAAACCACACGTTTTACCGAGTTATTATACGGGAGCATTTTGTTAAAACCTTCACGCGTCGAATCCAAATTGGTGTGAATTTTACGAGCTAGTGAGCCAGCGTTTAGTGTTTGTCTCTATTACGGGAATGGCGTCTTGTAGACAATGAAAGTGAAGAATCAAGTGCTTTTAGTGAAGCATGAAGTTTATAACTGAGCTTCAGCTTATGGATTTATATTGCTATGGCCTTAAACTAAAAGCGCAGCTTGGTTCAGGGCATTTGCAGTGTGACCTTTTTTGGTACTTTAAAAATACTAAAAATGCTGATGATTTCATATGGTATCGTATTTTTTATTCAAAGTTCTAAGAATTTACTTCATCACGTGAAGTACGATTAAAGATGTAAGATTTCTATATAATTCTAATGTAGACATAGAATATATTTTTAGATTAATTTGCGGTTGAATTGCAAAACATTTGTCACAATAAGTTTCGAAGTCTTCTGATCAAAATTTGTAAACAAAATTTGATAAAGGGAAGTATTTTATCATGCATGAAATCTGAATAGGTATGCAGTTTACTAGTGCAATTTATTTATTTCACAAATATTTATAACAGAATGTATGTCTATTTTTAATAACGACGTTTCCATTGAATTCCATTGTTCTAGAATTTCATCGTTAGAAAATACACCGAGAAATAAACAATATTCTGCAATACCTCTAAGAAATGTATTTGACGAATATGTCTGAGAGCATTAAATATTTCATTGAGATCTAACAAAGCTCAGATTTAAGCTCTATTTCGTTTTTAATTAGAATCCAAGCTTGCGTGAAAGAAGCTATGCGACGTAGCAAGAGAAAATCTAGTTTAAACTGGAATCGGAAAAGATCCATGACCTAATTTTACTTAGTAATTGGAAAGAGTCAGACTGTGTTTAAAAAGATGTGTTAGTCCGGGTGATATTTTTTCAAGAGAGATTTTATGTTTTTTATAAGTACATAATATATTGAAATTTTAATGGATTTGAAATATTCTGGAATGATTATGGATTTAAACAGATGATTTATTTACGATTTTTTGAACACTTCTATTTATAGTGGATTCTATTTTTACTTTTCTTTAATATTATCCATCTTCCTGGAACCTGACTTTAGATTTATGATAATAAAAGGTACTGGTTCTGAAATAACTATCACACAAATACCTAACTATCACTCTATACCACAAAAAATAATAAAAATAAGTAGAAAAAATAAAATTGTACGTATATCCATATGACATTCTCTGATGAACATTTGCTCGTATTTTACCAAGGGATTAAAATGAGATAAGTTCGAACAATTATGTTGTGTATGCTTCATTTGTGAAACTGTTTCAGTAGTCACAGTATTGATGTGCACATGTGACACTGTGATTGTATATACACGAGACAACAGTCAGCTCCATACTCAACTAGCTTTTTTCTAGATTTCTCGCTTCGCTCGCGTGTACTTCGCAATGTTGTGACGTCTATTTCTACATCGTATAGCTGTAGGCTTTTGAAATGTCGTAGACTTGTGTTTCTATAGGTGTTTTACTATTCTTGTGATGTGCCGATGTAGGACCAGGATGATTTACATCGAAACTTGGTACCTATGACGCTTTTAATTTCTCATAATGTAAAAAATAGAGTAATATTTGGTACAGCTAATTCTACTTTTTAAGATGCTTTTCTGATAATAAAACATTAATTAATCACCCGACAAACATTTTCCTCTTTAATCACCGTAAAGAGCCGAAATAAAAACAAAGTGGAGCATGTAGCAGTCCGATACAACGAATAATCAGCAAAGTTAGCTCGTCACCATTGGCGTCGCGCAATATTTGCATACGCCCGAAGGCTCCCGAGATAATGCAAACATACATACAAACTTTCATTTACGAATCATACTCCCATTACCACGAGACAAATGAGAATATCCTACGCAAATAACTGTGAATTATTCCTGTTAACTACCTAGTTTTGGTTATTATTTCGTGGGTTTGCTGTTGTTAGCATAGAATGTGAAGGGAAAAGTTTTCGGCAGATGCACATTATTGCACACAATTGACAGATTAAAAATTGATCTGTATCTGTATTCGGGAAGTTTTGTTTTCACTAACTGTTTATAATTAGTGAGACATTTTCAAAGAATAGAGAGAAATCAATCACGAGGCAGGATTCGAACCCGCGACTTTCGCGATGGAGTTACAACTACGCCTGGCTTCTTAAAATTAGATTTAAAATATTATGATGTTTTAGACAAAACTTCCAGCTAGATATTTCAAGTCATTTCACATTTTTTCAAAAAGCACTTCACATTTTCCAAACTCTAAATCAAGAATCTTACTTCTTAGCATTAGTAAAGTGAATGTCATCAAATAAAAGGCAGGATAAAGGCGTTGTCAAGTCTTATCGAATGTTGACCATTGGCCGGTTCGTTGACTCGGCATTTGTTTGAAAATCTCATTTGCTAGTTCCCTCTCAAACGGCTTGACGGCAATCGAATAAAGCGTAACTAGGATGACGGAAGCTTCGTGTTACGGCAATAAAGGCTTTTATTGGTGATTTTTTTGTGAATTTAAGACGCAAATGAATTTGGGTCTTTACCTCTTCCTAGGACAGGTTGAACGGAAACAGTCTAAAGGTCTGAAGGTAAAAAAAGTTCAAATCTTTATAAAATGTCTTTATCTGCTCGGACTTTAATATGAAAGGGTTATCTCGGAATAAAGTTTAAAAGTGATTGAAAGTTTCTGTGATCATTTTGCGATACTTGCATTTTCAGAGATTACGAACCAAAATTCTCTTCATTCCGTATTTAGCATAAATGAAGGACCATATTAAATTTTATTTAAATAAGTCTTTCTAAAGCGTAAAGTTTTAATGCTTAAGTAACTTACTACGGCAGAAAATTGTGTCATGTATTTTATAGATTTATATCCCCAAATGCTGATTACACCACAATTCAATTCCCCACACAATTGTCCCTCATGGAAAAAATAATAAAATATGACATTTAAGCTCATCAAATTTCAAGGTCAATTTAACTCCACCACATATCAAACGGGGCATAAAAAGCGATTCTAAATGTCTGTTGGGACCCCAGGTAGCCAATTAGTGACCTTAACGAGATGCCAAACTTTTTGTGTCCGCGCCCTTCATGGGGAAAATCTGTTACCGACGTTTTTGACAACTGGCAAGAAAGTTTTGAGTGCGTATTGAAGATTAGAAGTGGGATGCTTTGTTGTATTTTTTTATTGTTAACAACTAAATATATAGAACCTGGTAATTTTATAGAAAATAACCTTAATGTTGTAGGTGTATTTATTTATAAATACGATGTGAAAAAAATAAAGATATTTCAACCACAGATTTCAACTTTTAGTATGTTTGACTATTTTTGTTCAAAGAAGCAAAAACTCAATCAATGGAGGGATCATAGTTAATCTTACTAGGTGAATTACAAATATTTAAATGGCCAAGATACTTACGTCAAAGATTTTATACCTATGTCTTAAATAATACTATTATATCATAATATCGTATAACAAGTATATGATAATGAATACAAACTTAACTCCATAACATCATAAATTTATAAGACGTTGGTTTCTCAAAAGCCACCCCAAGTCGATCGCAAATGGCTCCGAAATATTGCACAATAAACGTTTTCGTAATCTCAGTGAGTCAGTAATTGCTGAGCATATCAAACTCGCTACAAACTTCCCTTATTACGAGTCAGCGCTCTTCCCGTAAAATTAAATTTCGTCGAACGCATGCCAGCCTCACCTTTGTACACGTCTTAAAAACTATTCGCCAAAGATTATAACCGATTTTGTAGATGTGATTAACGTTTTACTACATACTGTTTTATATTCAAACGTGTTTCTTAGGAATGTAACTATTTTGTCATTCTTTTATTACGATTATTATATTATTATCACGGCTTATTTGTCATAAACCATGGTAACGGAATTGTCTAGAGTTACTCCGTTACAAGTATTGAACCAATCAAATGAATAAATTAAGGGATGTGAAAAATACGAGTATGTAGAAAGCCACTTGTAGGTTTACGTTTGTCAGTATTCGTGTGATGCAATACAAAATTTAAACGCTAAGGAATACAGAATTGTTAAGAAAGTAGTTATACATCAGCTGAAATTCAGTTCAGTCCTTTTAAAACACCCTCCTGTAACTAAGATTTCTTGTGAAATGAAATTGTCACATCTACATCATAATCTGTGACAAGGAACATATTGCGATATTCCTAAGGAAAAGTTATAGAGGCAACGCACCGGGCAAGAGGAACTTGCGATTTTTTACAAGCTTATTTGCTTGCGACTTTCTTGAGTTGAGTTTAGCTGAGACTTGAGTGAGACTGAAAATATTTTTGTTCTTGGATATTTTGTGGAATTTTTATGTACTTATAATATAATGTAAAGACCGAAAGTTTATATTCACTGAATGTCCGCTTTTTATAATACATAACCATAAGAGGGCAAGATTGCATTTTATCATCCATTTCATAATAGCTATTGCATAGCTTCTATCGCGGGTCTTGAGCGCGGCGACCGAATGTAAAAATTCCGTAACGAAAAAACCTAACACTACAACCCCACTCCAACCGGCACAGCGATGCGATGCTATGCAATAGCTTTACCGCGGCAGTCCTCGATTGCCACACGTATTTTTTTTTTATTTATAAGATTACTCTCTTAGAGTATAGCTAATACATACTCTAAGATTACTCTAGCTTAGCGAAACAATTTTGCATTTCAACCTTTTGGAAAGCTTCTACAGGCAAACTGTTTCACACATAAAAATACCCATAAGAGATACATTAAAGTTGATAATGAAAGTTCACGATAAACGTCTGTCTCCTGAACCTGACTGATGTGATTGAAAGATCAAGCTGATGTAAAAATGTCTCGTCCAAAACATATCAATCTAGATAAAATGATGTCCTAAATGTTTAGTGACGTTCATCAAAGAGCTCAGATCAATTTTGGTATTACATTTACAGTTTACAATATTTAAAGTTTTTATGTTGCATCCCATTTTCTCCCTGCCGTAATTGTCTGGAATGTGATTGAGCGTAAGAGTTTGAACATCTGAAACAAAACATAATGATATCGAGGTTATAGTTAATTTTTTATGAAAATTACAAAAAAAAAATCTTAGTTCGCTATTTGATAAAAAAATGTTGCCCCTATAAATTAAGTAAATTTTAATTATTTAAAACCAAACTAATTCCAGGTATAATTACGAGACATTTGCAATTAATTCATTAGAGACTTGTACGCCATCTTGCTTACCGAGCTGGTATCGTAAGATCCATAAGCTCTTATGAAGGCAGGCTAAAACACTTTAGCATGACATCTCTCGAATCGCGTCGCACTATAGCTGATCTTTCGTTCTTATACAAATTGTAAAATAACGGTCTCGACTGTCCAGCATTACTTAGTAGGCTCTGTATCAATGTACCGTCTAGAATCCCCCGTCAACCCCGTTCCCTCCTGAGTGCGCCATTCATATAGGACAAATCTTGGCAAAAATTCACCCATAGTGAGACTCTCCCACGAGTATATTAAGCTCACGAGCATCTCGGGAGACATAGACATCTTCGGTCAATCATTAACGAAATTTAAATCGTTAATCCTCAAAGTCTGTAATGAGCGATAAAAATATTTTCTATTATCTTCTTATTAAATGTATTTTATGTATAAAGTTTGAATGAATTATAATGAATTTAATTGGAATAAAATATTTAAGCACTTTGACGTTCAAAATATTATTATATTAAAATTTAAAATTATTATTATATAAAAAATTTAGTTTAAAGTTATTTTTTTTCTCAGCAAATTGACATATTGAATTTAACTTAATGTAATGTTGTATTTTCCTGTTATTGAAGGTGCAGTAGACCATATTGTATTAAATTGTAAGCTATGTAAAATAATATAGACTGTATCCTTTGTTGGAAAATCATATAAATAAATAAATAAATAAATAAATAAATTAATTAAATGCTAATTTAGGTCATTATTTTCTCCCCATACTATGACAAAAACTAAACTTTTTCCTCACATACAACCTGTTCTATTTACCAATCCAACTAGGAATATCTCAACAGGACCTTTGAAATCAAGAAAGTACACAGAACCGGTAGCAATCACGTGGAAACGGCTTCTGTGCCTACGCGTTATCAAATCGCCTTTGTAGACGGACAATACACGGGCTGTATGTATTTTGTTCCTTTATGTACATTGTACAATCACTAGCACTACAGCGCGGTTTTACTTCCTTTTTTGGAAGAACGTAATATAGGATAGCAGAAAGCCATTAGATATAGATTTGATATTAAATATATCGTTGCATTATAATTTGACAGATTTAAATAAAGAAACAACCTCAAATCGTAATATAAAAATTTGCTTTTAAACTTTAGAATTATAAAATCGCTCATTTAAAAAAATTGCTTCTTGCATACAAATTCTAATTCACATTTCATCGCGTACATCACAACAAAACATGACAAATTTGTACGATGTACATGATGTAACGCTCGTTTGAGACGTGTCAATTTTTGTTGCCATTCGAAAAACAATTTATACGCTCCTCATTGGCGGGTGCGTTCCAGCTGAGAGCGCCGCTCAATACCAGTCGCCAATCATTTGACGTTCGAATTTTAAAAAAGCAAAATGGCGTCACACAACCGTTACTAATTTGACACGTGACGCCACATTTGCTCTGCGGCTGTCAGGTCGTAATGTGGAGAAATTATAGTCCTTTTCACCTAAGATGATTCCTGTGACACTTCATCGTGTTCCGAATTACGTATTTTATGTTTAAAACGCCAAAATAATTTTAGTGCATAATATTTTTATATTATGGCGGCATTATTACCAAAAATATAAAAATGAAACATCTTAAGCTTATAAATCAAAAACAGTATTGTTTAGTTTAATATAATGAAAAATAAAATAAAATAACACAAAAATATAATACCTACGCAATTCGTGTACATGAAATGGATCGTTGAAAAATCATAGAGTTGGAAAATCATATAATCGGCGCCCATCTTGTGATCGTTTGTCAATCGAGTCAATCGTCTATTCTTATGCGTCAGCCTTGTATACAAGTTGCATTTTTATATTGATACTTTACGTGGTATTCTGTTATTGTTACTAATTGTTATTGTTGACTTTTTGTTGCTGTTGTTTGCTAAGTTTCCTTAGTTAATTGTTGGCGAAATGCCGAAAAAACTAATTTTGGTACTTTATTCAAATCGATTTCATTTCCATATCAAATATTATCGATTATCGGAAACAATTGATATGATTTCAGTAAAGACATCTCTACACGTGTCAAAAATCGATGTGTCACAGAAATCATCTTATGTGGAAAGGACTATAATTGGCCCGTGTACGCTTTTTATAATAACTCCTTTTATGTTTCTTGTGGGATCATTTTAGGCAAGTTTATAATGGTATGGTATTATAGTGGTATCTATACTAATATTATAAAGCCGAAGAGTTTGTTTGTTTGTTTGAACGTGCTAATCTCAGGAACTACCGGTCCGATTTGAAAAATTCTTTCGGTGATAGATAGCCCATTTATCGAGGAAGGCTATAGGCTATATATCATCACGCTGAAACCAACGGGAGTGGAGCACTGCGGGTAAAACCGCAGAGCACAGCTAGTGTGTATATATTCATGAAGATGCACTAAGAGACTTATTGCCTCTACATGAATAAGTCTTTCTGGTAATATCTACCAAAACTGCGTATAACTTAACTTATTCACAATATTATCTTTAGAGTTTACTTTAGCTGAAAATTTTCTTAATGTTTAACTGTACGTATATATGAAAATCCATATCGTAAATACCACCATAACTACACAGAGCCAATTATCCCGAAAAGAGTGTAATTATAAAACGAGAAAGGAATCAATTGGAAAAGCCATCCCAATTATGAAGTTCGCTCCCATTCTCGGTTAATGGAAATTAAAACACTTGCTGCCGGGCCCTAATTGTCTCTCGTTTTAGTTTTTTTGCCCACTTAAAGTGTCAAATTGGCCATTGTCAGGGCCCATTCGTGTGGACAGAGCTTTTTGTGACATTTTTGCTTTGTGCCCGCTGGGTACATCGATTTAGTTCTGATGAAGAACTAATTCACATTTTTATTTCAATTTCCGAACGGATCTCTGTGTGAATGGCTGGTGGAGGTTAAATGTGAATCAATGGATGTGTGTTTACTTTTAATGCTACATCTACACTAATATTATAAAGAGGAAAACTTTGTTTGTTTGATTGTAATGAATAGGCTCATAAACTACTGGACCGATTTTAAAAATTCTTTCACCATTCGAAAACTACATTATCCACGAGTAATATAGGCTATATTATCTATATTATCACGCTAAGACCAACAGGAGCGGAGCCCTTATAATGAATGTATTTCTTGAAGGAACTTTTACTAAATATTTTATTGCATTTTTGCATTATAAAATACCTAAGTATACGTTGTTATACGTAGGTAAATTTTAGACCATTCAAGTTTCAAAATTATCAAATTTAAAAATATACATCACTTTATATTTTAAAAACTTATGATATATTCAAAGATATAGCACGTTAAGGTATACGATAATTTTGATTCATCTTAAAAAAAATGCTTGAAATATCTTATTTGACATAAAATAGCATAGTAAAATGTTCACAAGAAAAAAAATGCAATTTATTGTTAAAATATCAATAATATATAGATACATTGTTAGCAAAATCTCCCCTCAATCGAATAAATAAAAAGAAACAAATAATTGATTGACATATTCGTTAAAACTTATATAGGATTATCCGAATATCGTTAATCGAATCTCCTCACAGGGGACGATAACATTAGATTAACTTTATAATTAAATGTTATTCTATTTCTATACAATCTATAAGAATAATAGAGATTAAAAGAAGGGAGAGTGAAAATAAAATATTATATGTATGTTATATTTAAGTTTTTACAATATATGATTTTTTATATTCACCATGAAATTCTCAGTTTTGTACTTATGAGGCAGTGAAAAAAAAAAACAATAGTCTAAATTTGCAGGTTTTTTGTACTGAAAATGACTCTATCATACGACTAGGTATATAGGTACGTCATTTTATTTGACCTGCAAGTTTTTGAACCAAAACAAATATGTATAAAGTACAGTAATTTAGGCTTGATTCGTAGCTACATTTACATTGAACAAGCTCTGCCTCACATGTTATATGTATAATATGTATAACCTACTTTAGTGTAAAGTTTCAACCAAATCCGACTAGTCGTTTTTCGTGAAAGACTAACAAACATCCAGCGTCACACGCATTTATAATATTAGTAGGATTAAACTATTACAAACCACGTATGGAATGAAACACAAATGAAATTATCCTTCTTAGTATTTAACGGGATTGCTTTAGGGAAGAATTGTAGATGAAGTAATTTATATGTCGTATATTTAGTTAAAAGAAGCCGTCACGTCGTCCTGCAGTATACTAACTACGTTTGGCCTGGTTGCAATTTGCTGATCTAATTCTCTTGATGACACCGCTAGTGTTTAAAATTTAACTTAGTAGAATGGGAAGGAACTTCATTTGTAGTACACAAGAACATAATATTTTATAAGTACCTACCTATATAGTCAAAAGTAATCAATTTTCTTAAGATGGAGTAGGGAAGAACTTAAATTATGTAGATGAAACGGAGACAAATACTGTTTTATTTTATCTGTATTCGAATATGTATAATTATAAATGTTTATATAGCCATATAAATAGCCATTTCTTAAAATTTAAACGTTAAAAATAACTATTCTTAACATATTTCATTATTTAAGTTTTGTCGTTTCATAGAATTTTAAAAGATGAATAATGAATTAAACTATTTCCTCTTCTGTGAATATTAAAATAACATATCTTTTGATTCGTAGAACAATATTTTTCTATTCGTTAAAATTATAATTAAGCTGCTGTTGGTATATAATATATAGAGTCACATAATTCTCTTGAACTTGCAGTAATTATAATAGTAAAACTATTATATTCTATCATTATTCCCATACAATACAGATAAAATAAGACGTTAAAATTCCATACAAATGTCTCATATCACAGTGGAGTTATCTCTGATATGGAATACAATGGGCCAGTATATGAATAGCCCTGTGGCCCTCGGGAAACCTTTTAATACCGTTAATGAAATTCGTGACCTTAACATGCAAAATAAATATACGGTTTACGGAAAAATGTTTAATATTCGACGCACAAAAATTAATAAAGTTGAAATTTTTTTTCTTGATTTTTTTGTGCTTTTGTTATTTAAGTTGGATTTTGTTATGTATGAATATTCAAAACCCTTCTTTTTACAATATATGAATTTTTATACTCACCAGTGATCGTAAACTTCTTTATACTTTTAGGCAGTGAAAAACACCAATAGAATTCTACCAACAGAATATTCTACAATAATAATCGAAAACTTAGGATAATAAATAATAATAAATAAAAAGTTCGTTTATTTGCCTTCACAACTTAAAACTATTACAAACGAACTAGATATGTAAGTATGTAGCATTTTCGTTGTGAAGGACTAGTGTCTGAAATAGGTCTGTGAAAGACCTGTAGTACAGATCACTAGCACCCCTCGCGGATCTGTATAATATATTTATTATCTTATATCTATTCTTATATACCTTTTTGTTTGTGTCTGAATGCCTATTTATTTTATTGACAGAATGCAGCCTGTTAGCACTATTATACAGAACTTTAATATAAATTATTAAGCTTAGTTATAGATTGTGTGAACTGTTTCTTTTACTACAGAGTTAATAGACATGTATCTCAAACAGATTTTGTTGAAATTGATAACCACAGTTGTCTTATTTTGCATTTTGGTAAATGACAGTCGATTTGAGAGCACAAAAGCAATTCAATAACATTCAATCTATAAGAAATATTCTGGTACACAGTAACTAGCAGTATTTACGTCTGAATTGGCGAAATCAGCTTATTCGTCTAATTGCAGAGGGGCTGCAATCAGGCTCGTGACACGTGTCATTTCGCACCCCTTTTGCACGCATTCCTTTGATTCGGGACGTGCAGACCGGCGGAAGAAACGCGGCGTTTTTTTTTGAAGACATTAGCGTAAAGATCTGAAAAAAGATTCTTTCTGATATCAGTATACATTCATATATTAAATGAGAATGTATTATTATAATTCATTGTTAGTCTTAAGTAGTAGGTATAATTATTCTCAAAGAACAGTAATCATTGAAAGAGGTAAGAAATTTCCTCTGCTCTATACTGCGCAATGTGATATGTACATTGTACAGGACTTTAGTTTTTTTTAGTCCATGAAAATATATAAATAAATGTATATAACCATCTTTTTGCTGGTACTGTTAATTAATTATTATAAAAAATACGGCAACAACCTCGGACGTCTTGCAAAATAAAACGCCCGTCTGCTCTCCCCTAAACCCCGTGGGACATAACAGCAGCACATTGCATGTGACGGATTAACATTATCATTTGACACTGAATTTATTTAACAACCCGCCCCCCGTGTGTTTACATCCACGCTATTATTTTTTGAAAATAAACGTACAGAAGGATTTGGGAACCATCAGAAAGTTGCTATTTTTATATTTCATTGTTTTGTATAGCTTTACCAAATAACTTTCGATGTAAGTGAGGAAAGTACACTAAGCTAAAGAGATTAATATACAAGAATCCTGTTGGTTGGTTGATAATAACTTCTGATAAACACATGCTTATCTACACAAAATGCATACGCATACTCTGATGTTATTGACTCTACATAGAGCTACAATCACAACTTCTACAAAATGAAATTTGCATAAAAAACCCAACATAGAATAAATCGCACAGAGTAAGCTAATTAAAACACATTCTCGTAAGCCGAATTCATACGGCTCTACAATTCTGTGATACATACGCGTAACAACTCCAACATTCAAATTATTAAGCTCTATGACACTAAATTTAGCGAAACCTTACAATCGAAGCGGGAGCAAATCCGCGCAACTTTGCTTAACTCAGACCTAACTGTGCTTCAAATTATATTCGCTAAAAAAGTTTAAATTAATTTATAAAGCCCGTGACGTCAGTGTGTCTATTTTCTGTTGATTTTTTTCTTGTAGTCGGAAGTTTTTATATTTGATTTGATGCTGTTTTTTTATAAACCCTCCCAAATTAAGTTTTAAGATGATAAAGATGTTTAACAGCAACCTAGATTATTATTATAGCTACCAAGTTATCTAATATTTAAACACGATCTTCTTTGTTTAGGCTACTTAAAACTTTTAAGAACATATTTATTTTTGATTCGCAATTTAAAATAGGTGTGGATAATATCAACCATTCAAACTTGAATTTTAAACCCAAAGTAAAAAAAAAAAAATGGTTGTCTGTAAAGTCGGTTTACTGACGATAGTTGAACGTGACAACGTCCGATTGTGCTTCTTTGTCGCTCGTTCCGCGCTCTCGCTTGCACTTCAAGCCTATGGGAACGCCTCAGAGCGAGGTAACGCCGCATGAGTCATGTTTTTTCGTGCGTGCAGCCGGCTCTATCGAATTATAAGACGTTGTCACGTCAAAAATATTCATATAAACAATGCCTTTTTATTTTATAATCCCCGTAAGTAATTTACTACACATCAACCATCAATCCAGTATCCGTAAGCGTTTAAAATAAGATAGAGTTTGTAAATTAAATGCATCGTCCATTGCATCGGCATTACCTTCATGGGCGTCATCAATCGAGCAGATTAACTTGCGCACTGAAACTGCCGGCGTAATCGAGCTCACGGGAAATAGATTTTTAAACAAATATTGTAGTGAAAATTTAATATTATTTGTTGATGATGTGTAAGGTGGTGCTAATTAGATTGTAGATGGAAAAGTTAAGTATTTTTGATGATAATTTAATGAAAAAGGAAGGTATCGTTATTATTTATTATATTAACGGGAAAGTGTTATTGACTAATCATTAGTTTGTATTGGATGGGTGGTGGATTGGAATGATTTAAAAAATAACGTCATTCTCATGATACTTATTATAGTGATTAGTGAAAGAACGCTGCCTTTAGGCAAGTTTTAGTAACGTATATTAGTTTCTCGAGGATTTGTTTTAAATAAAAGCAAAGAATGAACTAGCTTCTATTTCTATGTAACTTTTTATTGTCAAAAATAAATTTCGTATGGAAAAGGGGAAAAGCAAGTTTCGTGCTTAAAATCTCGCACGTTTCGCAAATAATTTAAGCGTATCTGAATTTATTTCAAATTCCACGAGTTAGAACGCATCTTTATGTAAATATAGAGCTATTCATATTTTATTAGTTAATAAATTCCATTAACAAAAACATTGAGGCACCGGCGCTGATTCCCACGTTATGTATGCAGATGCGATGTTAAGGCTCTTCATACGGATCTGCGGATGTCAAAAAAATAATTATTTACTAGTAACTACAAATTTTTTAAGGGTTATGAAGTAGGGATATTGTTGATGATGTTGGTATTGATTGTGTGATTTCCAAATCGGTGGTCATATTGTGAATTGAAAAGTGTTTTAAAAGAAATGAAGTCATAGTCGGTAAAGTCGGTAAATAAATAAATAAATAAATAAATAAATAAAGCACTTTTGATTATTTTTAGAAAATATAGAACATTTTTTTTAATTGTCTAAAAAATATTGATTTAAGCCTTTCTTTACATATATGTTTTAATAAATTTTGAACTAATTTCAAGGCCATATATATATAGAATGTAGCCTCTCACTCCTCTCCTATCCTTTCAGGTTTTAGAAAAGGTTCCAGTAGTGTATAAATGTCAGGTTGTAAAGTTAGCTAGTTACATTTAATTTTATATTCTATTTCATATCATTAGAAATGGAACTCAATAGAAAATTTTGGTTGATAAGAAACACACAACATCATTTTATATCCTATATTTTCCAGAAAAAATGATAGCTCCCGTGTGATATCGGCCTTATCCTAAAGCCCACGTACGGATAGACGCACGTTACAGTTACGATATTAATTATTCATCGGTTTGGACGAATAAAGCAATTTCACGCTTCTTTGCGCGCGAATCATAGCGCGCCATTGCAGATTATACAGCGTGCTCTTATTGTCTTTTTATATCCTTCGAGATCGATCGTATCTAGGAGATATAAATTTGAAATGGCTGTTAGGTTAAAGTGTGCTGAATACTTTATGGGAGGTATGAATTTTTGGATTTAGTTGTGCTTGATTTGATTTTAAAACAGGTTTATCAGATTTGTATATTTGACTTTTGTTCGTTTTCCCGAGTCAAAAATAGTTTATTTGAATTAAAATTTCTTGTTTCACACTATTTTGAGCTTTTTAAAATTGAGTTTTAGTTTTTGCGCATTCTTTATATTTGCTCTGAAAAATATGCAATTTTATTGAATGTCATGTGCACGAAGAAGCGTAAAACTTTATTATTCTATAGGTATTTATTTAAGAGTTACATTGTTGTTTGTGTACTTAATTATTATATTACACTTGGTATTAACTTAGTTCTATGATTGGGTAATGGGCATAACAAAAGGTTGATTACTTGAAGAATTAAAAAGAAAATGCATCTATTCTCCCATTAGGACTTACGAAATTAGAGTAGGTATGTTTATTTTTTGTATTTACATAATTAAATTTTTGATGTTTGGTTTTAAACAGCTAATTATATAACGAGCACGCTGTATAATAATAACTAAAACGCGGCTTAACCCAAAACCGCGCGATCAAATTTGCCGCGTCAGCGCACGCCTTCGCTTTTAATAATCATTGTCCTTCGTTAATTGATGTTGGCGTGTATGTTCATGTATTATTATAATAACAAAAGGGTATTTGATTTTTAATGTATGGATTTTAAGTTCTTTTCAATCGCTTTTTTATTAAAAAGCATAGGTACGCAGAAGCTTCACAATAGCCTAATAGTGTGATTTAATTTAGACGTTTATTTAATTCAAGTTTTAAGACACTGAAAATCAGATCTAAAGGGGGTTTATGAGATGGTTTCGATGTCGTAAATATGCAAGAGATTGAATCAAGTATGTTACATTAGTAGTTGTCATTCGCGGGTTCTGGCGCAATCACGTGTTGGCGAACCCGCAAATCAGTGGTACCCCATCCAAAAAAAAAAAAAAAAAAAAAAAAAAAAAGTTTGGACTCTTTTCCCACTAAAGCGGCCACGCTGAGTCGATAGCACTCACTCCCGAAGCGATAGGATGCACGGTTTCGGAGATGTGCAGATCGATTAACTCTTATCTAATTGATATCCGGTGGCCTTTTCCTATTATCTATCAACACCGTCCCAACTCGGCGTTCTTATCTATTACTCATTGTGCACCTCGCTTATCACTGCTTTTGTATTAAACTTCTTTGCTATGATCTACCTCGCTATTCTAACCAAACGATGTATTATTATATTCAAGAAAAAATACGTCTAAAATACTATAACTATATTTATATATTATCGTACTATATTATTATAATTGTTGTTTTTTTAAAAAGCGATTCGCTTCTGGCACTCGCCGACCGCTGCCGCGGCACGCTCGCTTTGCTCGCTCGGCTCGTGCGTTGTTTATCAAACTCTAACCTAACCTAATTGTTTTTCCGGGTAATCTGATGTATCGAACTTTGTTACGGCCCACCTCGCTATTCTGAATCATCAATAAAACACACTCATTTTACTGCCATTTTTATTTCCAAAATGTTGTTGCTTATTATCTACTGGTTTGTGTGCTTCCTCATCTACTTATAAAATAGGAGCGAAACATCTCATCCACTAAAATATCATTGTACAGTGTGTTCCCTGTAAATATGCTCGTAAAACTATGCATTGAATATCCCTGAAACTTATATAGCAAATACATTAAGCAATATTCACCACAAACTGAAGTCCAATTGGAAATAATGGTCAAGCATAAACATTATTTTCTTAATTTGCAGTTAAAAACTTCATAATTCGTTTAATTACAATATGAAAAAGTCATAGCAAATAATTTACGACGAAGAGGTTCGAGTACTATGGAAACTGCGGATATCTTATATTGTAGACAAAATGCGTCTAAAATCTGTCCTATATCCTACTATCTAATATATATTATAAAATAAATAAATAAATAAATAAAATAAAAAGTTCATTTATTTGCCTTCACAACTTAAACTATTACAAAGGAACTAAATATGTAAACGTGTAGCATTTTCGTTGTGAAGGACTAGTGTCTGAAATAGGTCTGTGAAAGACCTGTAGTACAGATCACTAGCCCCCCTCGCGGATAGCACTACTAAAAATACATTCAAAGTTTCAATAATCAAACGACAATAAGAAGAGAAAAGGCAAAAACAATAGACTGAACTTAAATCTAATTCTACTTAAAAAGTAACTTAAAAATAATATGCGTGACCAGTGTGTTAGTGAGTGTTTGTCTGCATGTATGTGTGCGCGTGTATGTTTGTATGTGTGGGTGTGTGTGAATGTGTATGTTAGTGTGTGCGTCTGCGTGTGTGTGTGTGTGTGTGTGCGTCTATGCGTGCGTTTGTGCGTGTGTGTGTCATACACAGAAAGTTGTTATTTTGTTAATATGCAGTGCGGAATAAACGTTAAGTTTTTATATTTAAAAGATTTTCAGTTTGTTGGTATTCTAGGGTTTTCAAATAATTAGTTACGGCTAGTTTACAATTATATTTATTTTGAGGATATATGTTTAATGTTTTATTTATTAGGTTATAAAGAAGAGGCCCCAAGAAGCAGAAAAAATTGTGTGAATGAAAACTTTTGAATTGTAATGTAGGGCATATTTTATCTTTACGACGTTGGCTAGATTGTAGGTTTTTGTCAAAAACTAGTTGAGAATGCTGTTTTATGATTGTCTGTAGTATAAACGATTGCCTAACCGTCAGTAAATCCCACTTTTTGTATAGCTCGGTGGTAGGGAAACGGTAAGGGAGGCCAGCACCAACTTTGAGGATCGAGCGCTGGGCTCGCTCTACTTCTATAAGGTAACTTTTTGCACTACCGCCCCAAGATGTGATACAATAATTAATTAAAGAGCTACATAGGGCAAAGTAAACCATTTTAATGACTTGTTGATCTCCTATATGTCTTAAGCCCTTAAAAATGTAGATTAATTTACGCAGTCTTGTTACAAGGACATTTATATGTGGTTTGAAAGATAGGAGCTGATCAATATTTATGCCCAGATATTTAATAGTTTCAGTCCTCTCGAGTATTGGACATTGGCAATTCGGAAGAATGGAAGAACAAGAGTGAGCTGCAATAGAAAAAGATGTAGATGGAAGCATTTTATTTCTATGTGCAAAGACCATATATTTTGTTTTCATTACGTTTAAAGTTAGAATGTTGCGTTGTAGCCAGTTACAGACACTATTAAATCCCTGTTGAGCGTAATTGAATACCTCCTCCCATGAATTGCCAACAAAGAAAAGGGCAGTGTCATCGGCAAAAGTGATGACTTTACCATTTGGAAGATTGAGGTTGCACAAGCCATTGATATATATCAAGAAAAGCGTTGGCCCGAGAATACTTCCTTGAGGAATTCCATATTTAACTGATAGTTCATCACTAGTTGCGTCACTATTTAGCCTGACACGTTGTCTTCTATCAGTCAAATAGTCACCGATTAGTTTTAATGGGATATCACGTACACCGATACTTTCTAGTTTATCTAACAGGTGAGGGATAGAGACCGTGTCGAATGCTTTTGCCAAATCAAGAAAGATTGTTATACAATTTTTGTGTTTATCCAAATTATTGATGATAGAGTTGACTAGCTCATGGACAGCATCACTAGTGGATTTGCCACGTCTAAACCCATATTGATTTAAAGAAAGCTTACTATTGGACTCTAAGAAACCAATTATATTATTATAAAGGCGAAAGTTTGTAATTGTAAGTATGGATGTATGGATGTTTGTTACTCTTTCACGTAAAAACTACTGAATGGATTACAATGAAATTTAGCACACATATAGAGGGTAACTTGGATTAACACATAAGATAGGTTTTATCCCGGAAATCCCACGGGAACGGGAATTATGCGGGTTTTCCTTTGAAAACGCGGGCGAAGCCGCGGGCGGACATCTAGTATTATTATAATTGTTTCTTTTTTAAAAAGCGATTCGCTTCTGGCACTCGCCGGCCGCTGCTGCGGCACGCTCGCATTGCTCGCTCGGCTCGTGCGTTGTTTATTAAAGTCTAACCTAACCTAACCTAACTGTTTTCTATTGCAAAAACCATTCGCCGGTCGCTGCCGCGGCACTGACTTAAATGACAATAAACAAAATCTAACCTAACCTAACCTAACTGTTTTCTATTGCAAAAACCATTCGCCGGCCACTGCCGCGGCACTGACTTAAATGACAATAAACAAGTTCTTAAAATATTCAGCATTTTTTTAATATTTGATGGACTCTCTTTATTTTATACGATCTGGCCAAATATCGATGACCAAATCATGAAACATTGATTAAACTTCTTTGTTACGACCTACCTCGCTATTCTGAATCATCAATAAAACACATTCATTTTACTGCCATTTTTTATTTCGAACATGTTGCTTATTATCTATTGATTTGTGTGCTTATGGCCTTAATAGGGGCTAGCGACCTTGCTAGGTGATTTACAAGGCGGGATCGGGGGACCGGCGCGAATCTACCGTAGTAAAAGTACGCATAAAAATTATTACAAAGATATTTGGATTTGGAATCAAAATTTAAAACAACCATGCCCTGTGCTTCAATTTCATAAACACACTGTAAAAATACTACAATAATTATTGACGTTATATTGACTTAGCGTTTTGGTTTAAAGACCAAAAAATCGACCTCAGTTCATGATTTTTTTTCCAAAAAACCTGATTGTAAAATAAAGAAATTAAAACAACCATGCCCTTTATCGTATTCAAAACTTTAATATACATTTTTTTAGATATGTACATTAAGAATCTAAGAAGAAAAACGGTTTTAACTAGAGTTAATTTTCGGTATTAAAAGGGAATTCTACCCGATTCAGGCCTTAAGGAAAATGGTCGAGCATAAACATTATTTTCTAGACTGGGATGAATCTTTTTCATATGTTTTTTGTAATTCTAGTGTATCCATGATATTACTATTATTAGCAGATTATTACAGTACCAATCTATTCAATGGTTGTCACTTGTCATAGGAATGTTCAATTATAGTGTTTTTTTTAAGATTAAATAGGAAGTTTACAAGGAAATAAAAAATAGTAAATTGCATACAATTTGTTTTATTTAGGCCCGATTTTTCAATGCCCAGATAAACAGCTAGATAGACTTTATTCTTCAGTTAACAAAATATTCAATTTTTCAATAGACGAATAGGACTTCTCTATCGAATAACTACGTTATTTGAGGAATAAATCTATTTGCCGCTCCAACGGCCAGATAGCGCGCTATTCGACGGTTAGGCGTTTGAGTTGACAACTGACGCGTCAAATTTGGGATATTTTCGTATGTCATAACATAGAGCGTAGAATTATTAACAATTAAACCTCTTTCTATATAATTATTATCAATTAAAATCATATTGAAATTGATGTTTTTGATAGTACTGATGACCATGCCATTGAAAATTTGCCGAACGCTGCCTTTAAGTATGTCGTTTCCATCGTAAAATATATAAATTGAAACACAAATTTAACCAAACTCTTTACTCGAATCAAAACAACAATCAAGAATCATAGAAGACAAGAGCAATACAAGACAAACTTAAAATGCACTCCTGACGTGAGTCATAATGACGGTTGTTGACAAATTGCAAGAGTTGACTCTATCCCGCTCTAACCTGACTAATTTAATATGTTTGTTTCGCCACTCCGAGAGCAGAGCTGCCAATATGGAAATATTTGGTCAGATAGTTATTCATCAAATAAATTACGATTGAAAAATAGGCGAGCCGTTATGAGTTAGATAAATAATTGAATAAATCTATTCGAGGGGTAGTTATTAGACTGTTTATCTCGGGATTGAAAAATCGGCCCTTAATTTTATAATGTTTCCTTTAGTTACATATACACAAAATGCATTAAGCATAACACATAAATCTAAAACATTGAATTATGTAAAAAACGTATTAGTTCAGAGAGCCTATTACAGCATTAAGGAATAACTATATGGAAGATAAAAACCCATGGAGGGTTGTCGCGTAAAAACCATAGGACAGTTCTTTAGAATATTATGATAATATACAGTTACATATTTTGTAAAATTAAATTGTAATACTGAAATGATTTAAAAGAGCAACTATGGAGTTTCATGCCGGTTCTTCTCCATAGATACTGCTTTCCGAATCGGTGGTAAATGTTAAAAATATGTATTGACGTTTCAAAAGTGCTTCTCGAAGAAGTCTAATTTAATAAATAAATGTTTGAGTTTGAAAACATAACACACACTACTATAGTCTACAGTAACATTTCTTAAAAACTACAATTATTTTACATTATTTACAATCAAACAATACATTTTAAATATGTAATAAACTATTATATAACATTATAGCAATATCATAATTTTACAATCAGTACAAATTTTGTATATACACACAGAAATAATAGTAAAAAGTCACTTAGCGTAATTTATAATGTCCCCGAGCCAATGTATCAGTGTTGTTGTTCATAATACATCGTTTGGTATCATTATATGATAAAGATGTTTTATTTATTTTTGCGTAAAAATAGTGTGTTTGATTGACTTATATCGAAGCATACTACAATATAATACATTTTTATTAAACAAACACGATTTGTAATTTTCCATATTCATTTTTGGTAACACTTTTGTTAACCCCTTTTGCCTTTGCTATAAATTTATCTTCTATTTCTAAGGCATACATTTTTGATCGCAACCCTACAAATTCCTTCAATACTTTACCATTATTCTCATCCTTAAAAAAAACCTAACTTTTTTTATTTATTTTTGGATATCCGTAAATATTATTTTCCAGGTAATCTGATGTATCGAAATAGTAAAGTGGATCTGGTTTTATATCCTCATAAAAATTGTCTGCAAAAATTTGATATATCAAACTATCGGTATCGGTGTACAATAACTTAATTTTATTATGAATCTTTTTAATCATGTAGTTATAATGAAATTCATACATAAGGGTCTTAGATATATCTAAAATACAAAATCCTAAATAAATCGGCTTATCATAAATTAATTTTGTTTTCCGTAATTCTGCCCTGATAACAAAGAATGCAGTAATCGACATTTTTGGGATTTTTACTTTTTGCAAGAAATGGGATCCCAAGGGGTTTATTAACATGAAGAAAAAATAATTTCATAAAAAAAGTACCCGGAAGTATGTTTTTTAGCTAACGATTTTTGCAGTACTTACATGAAAACTATATCAATGATAAGAAAAAGCGCCGTATTAAACATGTGCTAAAAAGAATGCAGTTCTTGTTAAGATACCCTAAAACAAAGTGCAGTAATAGCCATTACTGTAACATTTTATTCCAATGTCTGTAGATCAATTGCTACGTCAAAACGCAGTTCTCCACATTACTGCATTTGTGTGTAGTAAAAGTTCGCGAGTTCGTAACCGTACGATACAGTGCTGCGTTTTGTTGAAGCAAATCAGTGCGTCGTCGTCATATTAGTGGAGTGCCTGGAGCATTAAAAACCGTATAACCTCGGATTAGAGTAATTAAAGTGAATGAATTAATATGATCGATGTGGGATATTGTTTTTTAAACTATAAATTGCAATGTTTAACCAAATTTTTTTTGTGCACTCCATTGTTTCGTTGTTTAAAAAAAAATGTTATGAAAAATTAATGTTTGACCATATATTTTCACTTTAAACAGTATTTCTTTTTTTTTTATTCGAGTAGACATATAGGAATATTTTTCAAAGATATCTGTGTATAAAAATAGCAGTAGGGATCTCAAACAGATAGAAAAACGTGGAGGGGAGAGCGGAGCCACAACTGCTATGTACAATGGAATTTCTCGGCCGGTTTAATTATAAATTAAACGTACTCTATAATTGAGTACATTTAAAAAAATAAGGTACCTAATTAATTACGACTAATGAAAAGAAAAAAAAATATTAGTACCAAATCTGTTTATTTAATATATTACAATTACCAACTTTGTTGCCTACATCAAATATTTAGTTGAAATGATAATATCATCGTGAAAGCGTTCTATTAGTCGTTTTTTAATAGTTTTTTCTACCGGGATATGCTCTGTAGTTATGACGTTTTTCAACTTTTGCATGGTAAATTGGCAATCATCATTCTCTTCTATGTGGGTACTTGTATATTTGCTCCATTGCTGCATCTACTTAGATTAATTTTCTTTTCAACATTATTGAGATGAATTGAATTTTTCAGCAAATTATAATAATCCGAATGATATTTTGCTGCAAGTGTCTCTAAGTCGGTTATACCAGAAATCCTTTTCTGGATATCTCGATAATAATCGGATTTCTGGACGGCTATAAAATTCGTGATGGATTCATTCAAAGTTGAAGTGTTGATGTATGAAATCTGACTACGCCGGCATTTTTTTGTATGGAGATACTAAAAAGACCTCGTCTACTCGAGAGAATGCCGCAATTTGGACGAATTAACCCGGAAATTGAGAGTAGCAGAAGAAACCATTAAAATAATAAAAGGGTATTCAGACGTTTAAAAGACAACTTTTTCCGGTGATGTTGCACTTGCAGTGAGCAACAGGGGGGGTCATTTTGAAAATTTATTGTAATTAAACACCTTGTAATTGGTTTTATGTTGTTTGCATTAAAATTTTGCATTTACCACTTTCAGATTTCAATTTTTCGATTGAAGTCTTATGAATAATAAAATGAAATTTTCAGGGTAGCTACCTCATAGATAGAGTAAGTTTTTAAAAAGCCAAACGGATATTTTTTATGTGATTTTATTTTTTACGGGCCCTTGAAGTTATGAACATACTGGGTAATTTTGTCTTTCTTGGCATTAAATTCTTTTTTTATTCCATTCGAAGATCTAACCATAGTAAATGTTACTATACTGAATTAGCCTATCTTTCAGCTTAGCACACAAAAAAAATCAAGCATTTACCGCCATAATTCACGTCACCATAAATCAAAATCTCTACGTACTCGGCGATAGGTGAAAATTTGAAAAAAAACATCATAACTCCGAAAATACGAAAAATCGCATAATATACATGGGGGTGATTCGGATAGCCCTTCATGTCCTCTACCTCCCAGCTTCAGTATATCACTACTTCTTGGGACACCCTCTATGGTCAAACATGAATTTTTCACAATAATTTGTTTAAACAATGAAACAATGGAGTGCACAAAAAAAATTGGGTAAACATTGCAATTTATAGTTTAAAAAACAATATCCCACATCGATCATAATAATTCATTCACTATAACTCTAATCCGAGGTGAAGACCCCCAGGCACTATATTATATAGTAATTTGGATATTTCTCGTTTTATTTTTAAAAATTTATTATGGCCATTTTACTCATTAGGTTAAGTACTTTCAATATCAGTTAATAGTTTTTTGATATCTGTAATAGTTACGGAATAATCGCCTGTGCACACTTAACGATTACACCCTGTATACATGTCAGTTTAACTGACGTTAAAATAAATGTTGTCTTAATAAAACTTAATTTTCTTCTACAAATTGTTTAATTTTGATATCCCCGCAGTAGGTTTCAACCGTAGAGCATTTTTTTAAATCTGTGTAAAAGTGAGAAGATATTATGTGTACATCTACTTAGCCCCGGACATTAAAAACCTGTATTAAATACTAAACTATAACGCAGTAATCAACATGCGCTAGAACATAATGCAGTAATGAGCGCAAGTACTGTATTTAGACTTAGTGTCCTGTGATTTTCACATGTCCTGATGCTAAACCTAAACGCAATAATACGCATTATTAATGGATATACTAATTTATGAAATATAAGATAATTATCTTTGTAAAGCTTGTATTTTTTCCAATTTTATTGATAGATTTCAAGGGCTATAAAATATAAACATCTTCCTCAAATATGTAAAAATGTCTTTCCCGCGTTTATCTCAAAACCGCCATTTTGCGATTACTGCATTCTTAGTTATCACGGCAGAATTGTATTGCAACTAATTAATGTTCTGAAAATATTGATAAACTATGGAATTCTGGTTTTGCAATCCAATCCTGAGCACCTAAAACTTTACCACGATTATCCCAGTGAGTTAGTAGTTTAACGTTTACTCTTTTTCAATATTTTCCATAGTCTTATCGAAGACAGAATTGTTCATTAATTTAAAAAAGTCTTTTTCAAAGTTTGATGTAGCTAACGTTCTCAAACTAGTATTTAAGTCTATGTATTTCTTTAACCAAGAACTCTGTTTAAATTGTAAAATTCTATGTACTTTAATTAATCCAATTCCCATTTCAATGCATTGTTTTAAATTCCTGTAGTGAATGATGTATTTATTTTTATTATTTAAATTAGGAACTAATTTAGTTTCTTCAGTATTACCCACACATATGTTTTCAGGACATAACGAAAAGTCAGAATGCAAATTATGAAGTTCATCAGGATATTCCAAATCAACTTCTAAAACATAACCGAAATCAGAGTTATCCGACACATTATAATCTGTATTATAATCTATCCATTCGAACCCACCAACAGGAAGAGATTGAGTTAGGATAGTTCCTTTTTAGTTCTGTAAACTGATCATCATTAAGATTTTTAGCTAGTTGATCTAAACTACACGATAAAAATTTCAATGAATCTATGAATCTTAAACTTACTGATTGATTATTTATTGTTAGCAAAAATGTATTTTTATTTATTTATTTTTTTATTTTTTCACCTTCAAGAAAATTTCAAAAGTTCTATGTCAGTAATTGATATTTTTGGTTTATCGCATTCAAATGTAAATATTAATATAAATTTATATAAATGTCAGTATTTGGATTTGCAACCATATCCGGAATACAGAAATATTATTTAATCACATTCACACAAACCTATGCATTAATATTTACTTACCTTTTTTACGAATATTTGATATCCTCATACTTTTTTTCTTTACTTTTGATATTATTATTATGTCTATTTATTTTTCGACGGCGATAAAATTTTAAAAACTCGACCCCAAAATAAGACCATCCGCTCGATTTTGCAATTAAGCAAAAATGTATTTTTTTATTTTTTCACCTTCAAGAAAATTTCAAAAGTTCTATGTCAGTAATTGATATTTTTGGTTTATCACATTCAAATATAATTCGATTTTTTCAAATAAGCAAAAATGTATTTTTTTATTTTTTCACCATCAAGAAAATTTCAAAAGTTCTATGTCAGTAATTGATATTTTTGGTTTATCGCATTCAAATGTAAATATTAATATAAAATACATTTTTTAACTAATTGTATTAGGTGTAGTTTGGCCAAGTGTATAATTCATATTTAATTTTAAAATCAAAGTCAGCGGAATACAGAAATATTTTTAATCACATTCACACAAACCTATGCATTAATGTTTACTTACCTTTTTTTTACGAATATTTGATATCCTCATACTTTTTTTTCTTTACTTTTGATATTCTTATTATGTCTATTTATTTTTTCGAGGGCGATAAAATTTTAAAAACTCGATCCCAAAATAAGACCATCCGCTCGATTTTTGCAAATAAGCAAAATTGGATTAATTTTCAATCCAGTATTCGTTTAGCGAGCTTATTACAATATTAAGTACTATTTATTCTTTTGATTTATCTTTCCACCTTCCAAACAATATGAGATAAAAAATGTCGAATGATTTTTTTCTTAATAATAGTTTTTATTTTTTTCATCAGACGTTAAAATTCAAGATAAGCTTCATAAAATATGATCATATTATATTACAAAATAAAAACCTATGCATTAATATTTACTTACCTTTTTTACGAATATTATTTTGATATCCTCATACTTTTTTTTCTTTACTTTTGATATTCTTATTATGTCTATTTATTTTTTCGACGGCGATAAAATTTTAAAAACTCTTATATTACAAAATAAAAACCTATGCATTAATATTTACTTACCTTTTTTACGAATATTTGATATCCTCATACTTTTTTTCTTTACTTTTGATATTCTTATTATGTCTATTTATTTTTTCGACGGCGATAAAATTTTAAAAACTTATATTACAAAATAAAAACCTATGCATTAATATTTACTTACCTTTTTTACGAATATTTGATATCCTCATACTTTTTTTCTTTGCTTTTGATATTCTTATTATGCCTATTTATTTTTTCGACGACGATAAAATTTTAAAAAGCTCGATGCCAAAATAAGACCATCCGCTTGATTTTTGCAAATAAGCAAAAATGTTTTTTTGGCACATTAATTTGGCTGGCACATTCACAGGTTCGCCGGACTGGCGAACCTGTGAATCAGTGGCACCCATCCTAAAAAAAAAAAAAAAAAAAAAAAAAAAACATGCTTATTTGCAAAACTCGAGCGGATGGTCTTATTTTGGCATCGAGCTTTTTAAAATTTTATCGTCGTCGAAAAAATAAATAGGCATAATAAGAATATCAAATGCAAAGAAAAAAAGTATGAGGATATCAAATATTCGTAAAAAAGGTAAGTAAATATTAATGCATAGGTTTTTATTTTGTAATATAAGAGTTTTTAAAATTTTATCGCCGTCGAAAAAATAAATAGACATAATAAGAATATCAAAAGTAAAGAAAAAAAAGTATGAGGATATCAAAATAATATTCGTAAAAAAGGTAAGTAAATATTAATGCATAGGTTTTTATTTTGTAATATAATATGATCATATTTTATGAAGCTTATCTTGAATTTTAACGTCTGATGAAAAAAATAAAAACTATTATTAAGAAAAAAATCATTCGACATTTTTTATCTCATATTGTTTGGAAGGTGGAAAGATAAATCAAAAGAATAAATAGTACTTAATATTGTAATAAGCTCGCTAAACGAATACTGGATTGAAAATTAATCCAATAAAACATTCTCAAATATTTACATCATTCTCGAAAAATTAACTGACTTTGATTTTAAAATTAAATATGAATTATACATTTGACCAAACTACACCTAATACAATTAGTGAAAAAATGTATTTTATATTAATATTTACATTTGAATGCGATAAACCAAAAATATCAATTACTGACATAGAACTTTTGAAATTTTCTTGAAGGTGAAAAAATAAAAAAATACATTTTTGCTTATTTGCAAAAATCGAGCGGATGGTCTTATTTTGGGATCGAGTTTTTAAAATTTTATCGCCCTCGAAAAAATAAATAGACATAATAAGAATATCAAAAGTAAAGAAAAAAAAGTATGAGGATATCAAATATTCGTAAAAAAAAGGTAAGTAAACATTAATGCATAGGTTTGTGTGAATGTGATTAAAAATATTTCTGTATTCCGCTGACTTTGATTTTAAAATTAAATATGAATTATACACTTGGCCAAACTACACCTAATACAATTAGTTAAAAAATGTATTTTACATTTGAATGCGATAAACCAAAAATATCAATTACTGACATAGAACTTTTGAAATTTTCTTGATGGTGAAAAAATAAAAAAATACATTTTTGCTTATTTGAAAAAATCGAATTATATTTGAATGTGATAAACCAAAAATATCAATTACTGACATAGAACTTTTGAAATTTTCTTGAAGGTGAAAAAATAAAAAAATACATTTTTGCTTAATTGCAAAATCGAGCGGATGGTCTTATTTTGGGGTCGAGTTTTTAAAATTTTATCGCCGTCGAAAAATAAATAGACATAATAATAATATCAAAAGTAAAGAAAAAAAGTATGAGGATATCAAATATTCGTAAAAAAGGTAAGTAAATATTAATGCATAGGTTTGTGTGAATGTGATTAAATAATATTTCTGTATTCCGGATATGGTTGCAAATCCAAATACTGACATTTATATAAATTTATATTAATATTTACATTTGAATGCGATAAACCAAAAATATCAATTACTGACATAGAACTTTTGAAATTTTCTTGAAGGTGAAAAAATAAAAAAATAAAAAAATAAAAATACATTTTTGCTAACAATAAATAATCAATCAGTAAGTTTAAGATTCATAGATTCATTGAAATTTTTATCGTGTAGTTTAGATCAACTAGCTAAAAATCTTAATGATGATCAGTTTACAGAACTAAAAAGGAACTATCCTAACTCAATCTCTTCCTGTTGGTGGGTTCGAATGGATAGATTATAATACAGATTATAATGTGTCGGATAACTCTGATTTCGGTTATGTTTTAGAAGTTGATTTGGAATATCCTGATGAACTTCATAATTTGCATTCTGACTTTTCGTTATGTCCTGAAAACATATGTGTGGGTAATACTGAAGAAACTAAATTAGTTCCTAATTTAAATAATAAAAATAAATACATCATTCACTACAGGAATTTAAAACAATGCATTGAAATGGGAATTGGATTAATTAAAGTACATAGAATTTTACAATTTAAACAGAGTTCTTGGTTAAAGAAATACATAGACTTAAATACTAGTTTGAGAACGTTAGCTACATCAAACTTTGAAAAAGACTTTTTTAAATTAATGAACAATTCTGTCTTCGATAAGACTATGGAAAATATTGAAAAAGAGTAAACGTTAAACTACTAACTCACTGGGATAATCGTGGTAAAGTTTTAGGTGCTCAGGATTGGATTGCAAAACCAGAATTCCATAGTTTATCAATATTTTCAGAACATTAATTAGTTGCAATACAATTACGGAAAACAAAATTAATTTATGATAAGCCGATTTATTTAGGATTTTGTATTTTAGATATATCTAAGACCCTTATGTATGAATTTCATTATAACTACATGATTAAAAAGATTCATAATAAAATTAAGTTATTGTACACCGATACCGATAGTTTGATATATCAAATTTTTGCAGACAATTTTTATGAGGATATAAAACCAGATCCACTTTACTATTTCGATACATCAGATTACCTGGAAAATAATATTTACGGATATCCAAAAATAAATAAAAAAAGTTAGGTTTTTTTTAAGGATGAGAATAATGGTAAAGTATTGAAGGAATTTGTAGGGTTGCGATCAAAAATGTATGCCTTAGAAATAGAAGATAAATTTATAGCAAAGGCAAAAGGGGTTAACAAAAGTGTTACCAAAAATGAATATGGAAAATTACAAATCGTGTTTGTTTAATAAAAATGTATTATATTGTAGTATGCTTCGATATAAGTCAATCAAACACACTATTTTTACGCAAAAATAAATAAAACATCTTTATCATATAATGATACCAAACGATGTATTATGAACAACAACACTGATACATTGGCTCGGGGACATTATAAATTACGCTAAGTGACTTTTTACTATTATTTCTGTGTGTATATACAAAATTTGTACTGATTGTAAAATTATGATATTGCTATAATGTTATATAATAGTTTATTACATATTTAAAATGTATTGTTTGATTGTAAATAATGTAAAATAATTGTAGTTTTTAAGAAATGTTACTGTAGACTATAGTAGTGTGTGTTATGTTTTCAAACTCAAACATTTATTTATTAAATTAGACTTCTTCGAGAAGCACTTTTGAAACGTCAATACATATTTTTAACATTTACCACCGATTCGGAAAGCAGTATCTATGGAGAAGAACCGGCATGAAACTCCATAGTTGCTCTTTTAAATCATTTCAGTATTACAATTTAATTTTACAAAATATGTAACTGTATATTATCATAATATTCTAAAGAACTGTCCTATGGTTTTTACGCGACAACCCTCCATGGGTTTTTATCTTCCATATAGTTATTCCTTAATGCTGTAATAGGCTCTCTGAACTAATACGTTTTTTACATAATTCAATGTTTTAGATTTATGTGTTATGCTTAATGCATTTTGTGTATATGTAACTAAAGGAAACATTATAAAATTAAATAAAACAAATTGTATGCAATTTACTATTTTTTATTTCCTTATAAACTTCCTATTTAATCTTAAAAAAAACACTATAATTGAACATTCCTATGACAAGTGACAACCATTGAATAGATTGGTACTGTAATAATCTGCTAATAACAGTAATATCATGGATACACTAGAATTACAAAAAACATATGAAAAAGATTCATCCCAGTCTAGAAAATAATGTTTATGCTCGACCATTTTCCTTAAGGCCTGAATCGGGTAGAATTCCCTTTTAATACCGAAAATTAACTCTAGTTAAAACCGTTTTTCTTCTTAGATTCTTAATGTACATATCTAAAAAAATGTATATTAAAGTTTTGAATACGATAAAGGGCATGGTTGTTTTAATTTCTTTATTTTACAATCAGGTTTTTTGGAAAAAAAATCATGAACTGAGGTCGATTTTTTGGTCTTTAAACCAAAACGCTAAGTCAATATAACGTCAATAATTATTGTAGTATTTTTACAGTGTGTTTATGAAATTGAAGCACAGGGCATGGTTGTTTTAAATTTTGATTCCAAATCCAAATATCTTTGTAATAATTTTTATGCGTACTTTTACTACGGTAGATTCGCGCCGGTCGCCCGATCCCGCCTTGTAAATCACCTAGCAAGGTCGCTAGCCCCTATTAAGGCCATAAGCACACAAATCAATAGATAATAAGCAACATGTTCGAAATAAAAAATGGCAGTAAAATGAATGTGTTTTATTGATGATTCAGAATAGCGAGGTAGGTCGTAACAAAGAAGTTTAATCAATGTTTCATGATTTGGTCATCGATATTTGGCCAGATCGTATAAAATAAAGAGAGTCCATCAAATATTAAAAAAATGCTGAATATTTTGCGAATCGCTTTTTATAAAAGAAACTATTAAGTATAGTAATATAGTGGCCATCGACATTTGGCCAGATCGTATAAAATAAAGAGAGTCCATCAAATATTAAAAAAATGCTGAATATTTTAAGAACTTGTTTATTGTCATTTAAGTCAGTGCCGCGGCAGTGGCCGGCGAATGGTTTTTGCAATAGAAAACAGTTAGGTTAGGTTAGGTTAGATTTTGTTTATTGTCATTTAAGTCAGTGCCGCGGCAGCGACCGGCGAATGGTTTTTGCAATAGAAAACAGTTAGGTTAGGTTAGGTTAGACTTTAATAAACAACGCACGAGCCGAGCGAGCAATGCGAGCGTGCCGCAGCAGCGGCCGGCGAGTGCCAGAAGCGAATCGCTTTTTAAAAAAGAAACAATTATAATAATACTAGATGTCCGCCCGCGGCTTCGCCCGCGTTTTCAAAGGAAAACCCGCATAATTCCCGTTCCCGTGGGATTTCCGGGATAAAACCTATCTTATGTGTTAATCCAAGTTACCCTCTATATGTGTGCTAAATTTCATTGTAATCCATTCAGTAGTTTTTACGTGAAAGAGTAACAAACATCCATACATCCATACTTACAATTACAAACTTTCGCCTTTATAATATATATTAGATAGTAGGATATAGGACAGATTTTAGACGCATTTTGTCTACAATATAAGATATCCGCAGTTTCCATAGTACTCGAACCTCTTCGTCATAAATTATTTGCTATGACTTTTTCATATTGTAATTAAACGAATTATGAAGTTTTTAACTGCAAATTAAGAAAATAATGTTTATGCTTGACCATTATTTCCAATTGGACTTCAGTTTGTGGTGAATATTGCTTAATGTATTTGCTATATAAGTTTCAGGGATATTCAATGCATAGTTTTACGAGCATATTTACAGGGAACACACTGTAGAATGATATTTTAGTGGATGAGATGTTTCGCTCCTATTTTATAAGTAGATGAGGAAGCACACAAACCAGTAGATAATAAGCAACAACATTTTGGAAATAAAAATGGCAGTAAAATGAGTGTGTTTTATTGATGATTCAGAATAGCGAGGTGGGCCGTAACAAAGTTCGATACATCAGATTACCCGGAAAAACAATTAGGTTAGGTTAGAGTTTGATAAACAACGCACGAGCCGAGCGAGCAAAGCGAGCGTGCCGCGGCAGCGGTCGGCGAGTGCCAGAAGCGAATCGCTTTTTAAAAAAACAACAATTATAATAATATAGTACGATAATATATAAATATAGTTATAGTATTTTAGACGTATTTTTTCTTGAATATAATAATACATCGTTTGGTTAGAATAGCGAGGTAGATCATAGCAAAGAAGTTTAATACAAAAGCAGTGATAAGCGAGGTGCACAATGAGTAATAGATAAGAACGCCGAGTTGGGACGGTGTTGATAGATAATAGGAAAAGGCCACCGGATATCAATTAGATAAGAGTTAATCGATCTGCACATCTCCGAAACCGTGCATCCTATCGCTTCGGGAGTGAGTGCTATCGACTCAGCGTGGCCGCTTTAGTGGGAAAAGAGTCCAAACTTTTTTTTTTTTTTTTTTTTTTTTTAGGTTGGGGTACCACTGATTTGCGGGTTCGCCAACACGTGATTCGCGGGTTCTGGCTCAAAATTCAAATATACTTAATTTTAATTTGAAAGTTAACAGGAAAAGAAAATTACAAACATCATATCTTTCTATCAAAATGTCTTTGAAATATTACATAAATCACGAAAATGAAAACACATTTCAATAACCGTTCAAGTACTTAAAAAATTAACTTCATTAATGAGTTGACTCACTTTGAATTTTTGATTGCGTCGTCAAGATCCCCTCGTGTTTAGAGAGTAAAAATCCGAATTAGCATATTTTATATTAATTGAATACATTGTCTTACTCCCGGTTTTAGCATGTAATATCGCTCTTTATTTCTTTTACGGATGTGTGGTTTAAAACTGATTTTATATTTGTCTTTAATTAAATTTGTGTGTATGTTGTAATGCCCTGTCATGGAATGGATTGATAGGATACAATAAGTACCTACGTTACGTTGAAATAATATTCTCAAACTCAGTTTTTAATTTTTGACCTATTGAAAAATTAATTTGCTATTCTGCTATTTAGAAGAGAACTATTAATCTCTATTTGTCAAGTTCGTGATAACCACCAAACCTAGGAATTATTTAAGGTATTGACTGAACTAAATAATTGAATCATAACACATCGCAATGCCTTTTTTAAAACCACCTACTAGATGCTTTCTCTGTTTTATTCTAATTTTAATGCACACAGAGAAAATGATAGCAAAGAAATATCTATCTATTAACAATGTTAAAAATAACAAATATACGAAACCAAAAACAAAAAGATGAAAAGACGTTTTCAAAGTTTAATCAAAAACCATGGAAATTTGCATCTCAGTATTTGTTAATCACGAACCAAGTAGAGGGTTAAATAAAGTTATTGAAGGGAAAGGGCCTCAAGATCTCATCGCGATTCGGTGAATTTTAATGTGCAATAAAACGTCTTACATCCTTTTGTGAAAAGTTAACATTTTTCAAGTCAATGATGCTACCGTTTATTTTGAGAGTTGAGAAGTTTTCATTCTTAATTCTCGATTGAAATGAATTTGAATTTTTATTAAACTGGTCTGTTGGGAAAGGATTTTAGTAAGTTATTAATGTAATGAATGGGTTGTAATATAATTAAATATATAATAGAACTGATTTTAATGCTATAATAGCTTATTATAAAAAAAAATGAAAGAATGAAAAACCAAACATTAGATACTTTAAAGTGAGCTAACCAAAATAAATTTTTAATAACAAGGAAATTGGTAGAAAATGAATATATAATTGAATCTGAATATATACAAAAACAAATAATCGTTCTTAATTCTCAATGAAATATTATATTCCATGAACAGTAACACTAAAGAATGTTATCTAATAAACTTAATAAGGGAAACAAGCAATGAACACATATTGCCTTGCAAAAACGTACACACCGTACCTTCGGAGAATCCCAAATTAGAGAACAAACAGGAATTTAATAAGGCATTGAACAATATTATCGTATTATTAAATAAATAAATATTTAAGACAATTTTCGGACACGGCACGATCTGATCCCATACTAAGCTTTAGCTTGTGTTATGGAAACCACATGGCTTATAAACATACATATATAATTTTAAATAAATACTTATATATAGATAGTTAACACCCAGATAATTAACAGAATATCATCGGATTGTTTTGATTGGGCCCCTCGTGAAATTTTTAATTAAACTCTTATAGATATTTACTGTTTCGACTTGAGCAATTAACAAGGGAATCTTGGATTTTCGAAATAATAGCGATTTAATTGAGTTGTGCAATGAGTTTTGTGATTTGACGAAAGCCGGGATATTTTAGCTTCAGTTTTATTTTACTCGGATTCAATTTTAACTGTTATATACTTTTTATCAAATGTTTTGGTAGATTTTGTTATTTTCCGACAATTTCATTTAAGATTTACTTAAATATACCTGTAAGTGACGTTAACATTTAAAAGTAAAGTTAAAAATTATATATTACTAGATAATACCACAATACATACACAGTTCTCGTTGATTCAAAAAGTAATATACACACTTTTTTTGTAAATAGACACTTATTGAAAAAATGCCTTCATACGAACTAATATTAAAACACATCAAAAGCAAGCATGTTGAGAAATTGACTATAAAAAATTAGTTTCCTAAACATATACTTACAGCGATCCAACAAGTTATTACACCCCAAGAGCAAAAAGGTAACGTCTGAAAAGTTTGATATCGAAAGTCTTGAAAAAGCGAATACCTCGCGAAACTAATAACACTCCTTTCAGGATATGTGGATTTAAGAAGGCCCGGTAAAAAGGGGTTAATTTCGCGCAACAATAAGCTAAATACCCAAAGGAGAGCGGAGCTGAGGTGACAATATTATTCGAGCCAAAATTGGGAGCCGGCGCATTTATTAAAGCAAAAACCGGCTACAAAGGGATGATATTGAATTGTAAGGAAAGACGTGGATTTATAAAAGTAATAGATGGTAGATGTGGCATTCTCGAACTTATGAGAGGTTCTGATTTGTAGTGCTATCAATATTGAATATTTTTGGTGGTAAAGGACTCTACCCATTATAACGTATCATACTTATACTTCCTATTAGAATGTATCAAGATCAGAAATATACACGATGTACTAATTTTCACTTCAAAAAAACAATAAGTATCTTAGATAATGTATTGTGGAAGACGCCACAGAAATAATAAAGTATCAATGCATGGATCATAAAATATTAATACCACTTGTATGTTTGATATCTTTCAAAGTGCTGTTTAATGCTTCGATTAAATCGTTTAGTAACATTTATACGTAATATAATATTGCATAGTATAGAGACAACTATTTGTTCACCCAAGCTCTGTCTACTATAACCATAAACGTGTTTTATAAATTTTGAAAAACTTAATGCAGGCTTAGACAATCCAAGAAATTTGTCATTTAAATATAATCAGCAGTTCTTGAGATAAAAAAGGTGGAATTCACATACCTTACTTTTATAATAAGTTAGATAAAGATAATATATAATATAGATATAAGCACATCGAAATATAAGCTTATTTTCGTTAGTAAAGTCGGTCGGGTCGGCGGTGACACGCATAAAGATCTTCGACTTCTTTCATTGTAGATTAAATTCTTGGCTTCCCGCACACCTAGCGGTCTTGATTCTACTTAAAGCTATACTAGTGCTTTGATTTATTTGTTAAGTATAATATGTTTATAATAATACATGTAGTATCAAACCTAGAACTCAAGAATACACAGTAATGTCATAAGGTAATAAGTAAATAAAAATAAGAGAAAATAGTGGAATGAAAACGTATGCTGATTAGGCTACGAAAATTGGTGCATAGTTAAGATTTTGTTATGCTGTATGTTACTATTAATATGTTGTTACCTTCCTTATAAATGATAGATATAATATACTTATAAATAATGTTCGTGTTCATGTACACTTTTGATCGCGATACAATATAATATATCGAAAAGATAGATAAAGATAAAAATATATTTATATCGAACCTACGATATAAATATAGCTTAAATAAATGTAACATTAGCATAGCTGTGTGTGTACCACCAGCTTCGTTAATATCGGATCTTTCGTAGCGGCTTAATCTCGCTGGCCGCGAATTTAATACATATTTCATTGGAATATTTCACCAAGTATTACTTCCTTTGGTGTTTGTTAAACATCGGTTTATTACGGCGTTTAGTCGAATTGTTCGCTCTAATAGCCTTTTTGTTTCTGTGTTAATGAGATTCCCTTTTTGGGTTTCCCTTCTTTAGACGATCTTTTTATAAACAAAGCTTTATTATATTGAGGTGGGAGTATAAAATTAGATTTTTAATTTAATAATTTATTTAATGTTTGTTTAATATCGGTGTAGCGTAGCATGCTCGTAGCAGTCATAAATAAAATTATATTTATGACTGGTATATAATATTTATGGTGCTGGTTTCAGATACGATAAATGAATAAATAAAACTACAAAAGTTGCTACAAAATTATATCGTTCAGTTATATTTTTAATGTAAATCTAAATAAAAAGGTACATATTATGTACCACACCTACCATGCATACTATACATACATATTATATATACAGCATATAGAATTAAACCCGTAGAAGGGACAAAATGGAATGAAAACTGACCCTCTGACGCAAACCTTTTGACGCAGTAAACCTATAATGAACCAATAGTATCAATGCATCCTACATTTCATTTCTGAGAACTCTATAATTTGGTATTGTGATCTAATTATTAAAGCATAAGCTGTAAGCCACCCACTATTCAGGGAACTTCAAATCAATACATGTGGGAGTACTGAATTTACACCTCTGCCTATTGCTCTTAGAATACATGATGTGTATAAATACAATAGATAAATCGATGTGTATAAATACAATAGATAAATAGATAGATAAATCGGGTTGGATCTTAAAATAATTTTAATCTTAGAGATTAAGCGATAATTTCTATATAATATTATAAAGCTAAAAAGTTTGTTTGCTTGTCTGTTTAGTTGACCGCGCTGAATTTAGGAATTACGAGTCCGTTTTGCAAAATATTTAAGTGTGATAGCCCATTTATCGAGGAAGGTTAAGAAAGTGGGATAAGGCTATATAATATGAACATTAAGACCAATAAGCGTACCGGAGCAATGCGGGTACAATGACCGGGCATAACTAGTAGATATAATAATATGATATATTGGTAGTAGAAACCAAGATCAGATTTAACGGTGTGAAACAACCACTAATTAAAATTATCAGATCCTGAAAACGAAATTACATGTATCAACCAAACATATATCTATAATACCATATATGCAGTAAATTATGAAGTCATATCTTCACAAACAAAGGGCCATTAAGAGAAATCAGTTGGAAGTTGTATCTGCGAGGCGCGAACAATTGTTGCGACTTTAAATCAAACAGTTCAGTCGTTAAGGCCACGTGCGTCTGCCGTGTAGTCGCCGGGTCCAATGTCGCGGGCGGCACGATACGACATTGTTTCGATATAATCATAGACTATAAATATTATACTAGAGACCTAATCTGTGCTGTGCTATGCGGTTTCACCCACAGACGAATGCTGGGTAAAGTTATTTCTATAGTTTATCTGTTATTCTGGTACATAAGCTGCATCACTCCTTTCTATCAACGAAATCTGTTTAGTAGTGAAGACAACTAGACAGAAGATAATATAAACATATTATTATGTACTTTATACTCTATAATCGTTTAAAAATAATGAAAATTAAAGTCTTATATGACTTAGGGGCTTCGGCATTTGTAGCTCGAAGCAGCTAGAGTCTCTTCAAAATATACCTAGGTATGAGAAATTGTTCATGATTTAGAAATGCAATAATAACAATCAGTACTAGTTCTCTATGTATCTCAATTTTAGGCAGCATTTTTTAACTCGCTGCAGGAATTTCTAATTGTTTCACAAAGCATTACTAAAACTACATTTTATGTGAAATAAATAAATGCATAATAAATAATAATCGAGACAATGGAAACGTAGCTGAAGAATAATGAAAGTACAAGTGAACGGACACCCCTGTGCCACGATAATAAGGCACAGTGTTTTGTCTTAATTTACGCGACGCAGCAAAGTTTGATGTTAAGCAGTCACAGAATTGTGCCCATATTCAAACTTTTCCAAGTCAATTTGGGAAATTATGTTGGCTGAAAAGATGTATTTTATCGAAGTTGTACAATAATTCTTCATAATTTGAATGGATGTCGAAAAAGAGGGTTTTATTTACATACATATTCTATGATATTGCATGTACTAAATACACGTAGGTGACGTAAGGTAAATTAATCGGTAATGGAGGCAAAAACACTTTCATAAGTTCGTTTTTTGTCTAATAAATTTACTTTCTTTTTACTTTTCTACTTCGTTAAAAAACACGTGACCTCAAGACCCTATTCAGTTATGCTTTACTTAAGCTTTGAAATAGATAACACGAGTCTCTTAGTATTTTGTTTCTCATTTCGATCCTACGAACTAAAGCTGCCTACAAACTAACCGTTTGAATTAAATTGTCACTGTCGTTCACTAAAATAAAACTACTGGAACACAAATAGAGATACAGCTTCGTAAAATCACGAGTGAAATATGGTACCTCAATAAAATTTAGCGCCGCATTGTTCTAAACAAAGTGTCGACAAAAAGTCGGTGACGTTCACCGCTAACCGACGTGTTATATGACGTGATTTGAATGTCGCATTTTGGGTTCCGTAACTTTTACAAATATGTAGCTTTCCGCCCGCGGCTTCGCCCGCGTTTTCAAAGAAAAACCTGCATCGTTCTCGTTCCCGTGGGATTTCCTGGATAAAACCTATCATTGTGTTAAAACAAGTTACCCTCTATATGTGTATCTAAATTTCATTGTAATCGGTTCAGTAGCATTTGCGTGAAAGAGTAACAAACATACATACACATACATCCACTCTCACAAACTTTCGCGTTTATAATATTAGTAGGACAAATAGAAATTGCTTCGCTAGGGTACGTGGATAAACAGATCCGATCAGCTGTTTTTCATTCACACAATGCACATTTATAATATAAGAAGGATAGGTTTAATCCATACTAATATTATAAATGCGAAAGTAACTCTGTCTGTCTGTCTGTTACTCAATCACGCCTAAACTACTGAACCAATTTGCATGAAATTTGGTATGGAGATATTTTTATACCCAAGAAAGGACATAGGCTACGTTTTATTGCGAAATAATTATGTACCACGGGCGAAGCCGGGGCGGACCTCTAGTAATATTATAAATGCGAAAGTGTGTTTATTCGTTTTAATGTGACATGGCCATGGGTAACTTTTGACAGCGGTGAAATGACTCATACTAATGCGAATTTAACATCAGGGGAATCCGCGGGCAAAGAAAAATATATGAATATTGTTTTCAATAAAAAAAAAAATTGGTTGTCTGTAAAGTCGGTTTACTGACGATAGTTGAACGTGACAACGTCCGATTGTGCTTCTTTGTCGCTCGTTCCGCGCTCTCGCTCGCACTTCAAGCCTTACATGGAACGCCTCAGAGCGAGGTAACGCCGCATGAGTCATGTTTTTTCGGGTGTGCAGCCGGCTCTATCGAATTATAAGACGTTGTCACGTCAAAATGATCGATGATATTGTTCATGAACGCCCAACGACCAGGCGAGTTTATACGTTCGCTAGCTATGCAGATACTGAGCCATCTGCGCACGCGCGGCCTGTGGATAGAGAGCATAGCGTACGGGATGTGGGTGGGAATAGGTGGGTGGTTTACTTTAATCAGTCGTAAAAATTTCCAATTTTAGGAAGATTAGAAAAATGATTTAAACAATAGTTAGGGAAATTTCGATTGACAGAAAAATTACGATAAGTCAGGAAAAAATTCTATAAGTCAGGAAAATTTCCATAAGTCGGGAAAATTTCTATAAGCTGGAAAATTTCCATAAGAAAGGAAAATTTCTATACGCCAGGAAAATTTGTATAAGTCAGGAAAATGTTTATAAGCCAGGAAAATTTCTATACGTCAGGAAAATTTCTATACGTCGGGAAAATTTCTATAAGCCAGTAAAATTTCTATACGCCAGGAAAATTTCTATACGTCAGGAAAATTTGTATAAGTCAGGAAAATGATTATAAGCCAGGAAATTTTCTATACGTCGGGAAAATTTCTATAAGCCAGCAAAATTTCTATAAGCCAGCAAAATTTCTATAAGCCAGTAAAATTTCTATACGTCAGGAAAATTTCTATACGTCGGGAAAATTTCTATAAGACAGGAAAATTTCTATACGGCATGAAAATTTCTATACGTCGGGAAAATTTCTATACGTCGGGAAAATTTCTATAAGCCAGGAAAATTTCTCTACGCCAGGAAAAATTCTATACGTCGGGAAAATTTCTATAAGCCAGGAAAATTTCTATACGTCGGGAAAATTTCTATAAGCCAGGAAAATGTCTATACGTCAGGAAAATTTCTATACGTCGGGAAAATTTCTATAAGCCAGTAAAATTTTTATAAGCCAGGAAAATGTCTATACGTCAGGAAAATTTCTATAAGTCAGGAAAATTTGTATAAGTCAGGAAAATTTCTTTACGTCAGGAAAAATTCTATAAGCCACGAAAATTTCTATACGTGAGGAAAATTTCTCTTTGCCGCAAAAATTTCTATGTCAGGAAAAATCTATAAGTCGGGAAAATTTCGCTAATACAGGAGAATTTCTACACGTCAGGAAAATTTCTCTTTGTGGGGAAAATTTCTATAAGTCAGGAAAATTTCGATAAGTCAATAAAAAATAATATTATAGATAAATTATGATAAAATACGTATTTAAGGCGATAGAAACGATTCAACTATAAATTTATATTTTAACATGGTATGCATAATATAACCTTATATTTCGTGTTTCTCAGAAATAATTCAGAAGAGAACTTAATACAACGGTTCCGTGAGATGGGAGAGGATACGGAAGATTGCTCTAAACCTTGTTAGGCGATTGTGAAGGTAATATTATTATTTATTTAATTAAGTATTTAATTTGATTGATAAATTAAAAAATTTAATCAGAGAGATAATGTAAAAAGCAGTTTTAATCCTACTAATATTATAAATGCGAAAGTTTGTGAGGATGTGTGTGTGTGTGTGTGTTTGTTACTCTTTCACACCAATACTACTGAACCGATTACAATGAAATTTAGCACACATATAGAAGGTAACTTGGATTAACACATAGGGTAGGTTTTATCCCGGAAATCCCACGGGAACGGGAACTATGCGGGTTTTCCTTTGAAAACGCGGGCGAAGCCGCGGGCGGAAATCTAGTATTGTATTAAAATAATACAAATTCTGAATGTATCTTTTGTTATTTACATGAAAACTTTCTCAGTGTTCTCGTATACTTAGGTCCTATCTCAAGGTTGCAATGATGCGTTTAAAACCGGCATTCATTTAAATCTGAAATCAAAATAAAATTTATTGCACTATAATTAAAATATTTTATATTTAAAGAGGATAGAATTTATTGTACTATGTTCACGTATATATAATATTAAATACAGAACCCTAGAACTTTTTCGGACGGTTACAAATCGGATGGGCGACGCAGGCAGCAAATCTGTTCAATGTACCGTGTTACGAGCCCTAACGCCACACCACAAGCTATGGGCCTCACTTAATTAAGGACATACAGTACTTGGATTTATCACTCACTCTAATGTATATACTTAGCATTTTTATTATTACATCAGGCATTTACCTATGCGAGAAAAGGCTATTTTGCATTGACACCATCAGCAGTAGCTAAAAAGCCATTTTTATCGACATCATTTGGTTTATTTATCTGTGTGTCTGTTACATTATTTTATTATTTACCTATAATAATGAATAAAAGCTTTTCTTGGTCGATAGATTGTTTGCTACTTGTGTATAAATCAAAAGATTCAAAATTAGTGGCAATATGAGCCAACTGACTGATGATTAATACGGCTCTGCACGTATACAAAGAGAATTTGTAAGACGTGGCACAAGTATAAGACAGTTGTTACACACAAGAGCCAGTATATTGTTCAAAAATATAGATATAGTACCATGATAAAAGCCTATTTTTCTTTCTAACCTGCTAGTTTCACATAGATTAATATGTATGTTTATTTTCATATATTATTTGTGTTTTCAGCTCACAGATATGCTGAAAAGAACAGATCCAGAAGCAGCAATTCCTGCATTTTCATCAACTAAAACTATTCAGAATTATTTCTATCGACGTCACATTGAAAATACTCATTTCCACCGAACCATCCTTTATCTGAACACTGTTACAGTTTTCTTGTGAAATATAGAACGATACAAGTCAACGTCAATGCGTATACATCCGATACGACACGAAGCCGCCACGCAAAGACAAATACCATGCAACTGGCGAAGCAAACATCATCCCACTTCTGACACCCCTATTTCAATTGCATAAGGTCCAATTTCCACTAACCCACCTGCAATAACGAGATACATTATCTGGTTTCAAAACCCTAACGCTGCGGTTTCGTGAACCTTACCCATTAATAAATAAGGACGGTTTTCGTTTGATAAATTTACGGTTAACTTGTGGCTACGTAAGCTGCATTGGACACCAAGGGATTTATCGTTTGAGGTTTTGACAAGGCTTTGTCTTTGAAACAACAAACGGCTTACGTATTGATAAAAGAAATTTTTTATCTTCTTAAGTGGAATGGACAGAGGCAATGAAATATTTTGCTATTGTAGTTTTTATTTGTCTGTATGCAAGGAAGAGCAACATGGTTGGTTGTTAAGTACCCAGACTAGCATTAGATACTAACTACAAAGGCAATAGGTAGTTGTAAGAAGAATTATAATATTCTTAGTGATTTTAAATTCAAGCTAGAAAGGTTTTATTCCTTACAAAATGACTTTATATGTCTACTTTTCAACAATAAAATAATAATCGACTGAAAATAATTATCAACACAACTAAACACAACCAAAACGACCGTTACGTCCGAGAGCCAAATGCAAAAGTGTCAAATCCGCTGTGCAACTCATTTTTATAACCACCCCCTCGGTTTGGGTTGCCAGTAATTGGGGATTTGTTTCTAATAATATAGATTTATTTGTTTATTTATTGTGCACGAAAACTAGTACATAAAGGTAACAATATGAAAGAGTATATAACGCACAAAGGGCGGCCTTATCACTGTGCAGTGATCTCTACAAAAAAAACGAAATGTATTATTGAACAAAATTAATACATTTTTTTAGATATAAAATCCTTATAGGTTTTTAAATCCAAGAAATCTGTTCGGCCTATTTCACAGTTCAAATCAAATTAACATACACCGTTCCTTTGGCAATGGGCCACAGATTTACTAGATGCTTGAAAATTTGATTTTAAGTGCATAAAGAAGATTTTTGAGATATATAATATACATAAAACTCATATTCACACAGTGTAATTTACTCAGTAATTATTTACAATTATTATATTAAACTTGTAGTTAGTAAATTATGTTTAATTTTTTAAGATTTATTTTTGAAATTATGTTATACCTACAGCAAAATATAAACTAAAAATTATTATTTTTTAAACAAAAAATATCATCGCCAACTTCAATATAAGTATATTTGGAATGGTGCAACTACAATTACTCACACAAACATGTTTTGCAAATAACAATTAAATTAAAAAATGAACACCATTTTATGTACACACAAAAGACCATCTACTTTTAGTATCAAATCGAAAATAAACAAGGTCCATTACGAATTTTAACACCCTTAACGAGGGGTCAACGTGATTTACATTGTTTAGACAAAAATCAAAATCAACAATAGCCCCAAACTAAAGACGGGTTTAATAATAAAAATCAACATGTCCGTCTGTCCAGTGAGGGACAGTCAGAAAGGGTCCTTTAATAAGATTAGTAATTTCCAATTCAAACCTATCGTCCCGCGAATTACATAAATGAATGTTTGTGTTTGTAAGTTTGGCGTTTGGCAAGGCGTTGTTCTGGGTAATCATTGTGATGAGTTGGTTTTGATAGAGTTTATAATTTAGTCGTTAGTTTATAAGTGTACGATATTGTGTAGATATTTATTTGAAAAAATCGTACTACATACAGTATTATTATTAAGGATTATTATATTTAAAAATTTAATGCGTATATTCCTCATTCGTAATAACAATCATACAAAAAAGTGGCATCACTTTTAAAGCTCGTGTATTTATTTGAATATTCGACCTCAGCATCCAAATGTATGAACTAATCAAGCATATTTTGCAGAATTTTTAAATATGGAAATTGTTTTACAAAAAATATATTCATCGAAAATTTAAAATATAGTTTAAAATTGAAACAGATATTCCATCAAACATTAAAATATGTCCTATAAAAGATAACACGATCGAAATATTACACTGAATTGAAATGTACCATCCGCAAACAGCACAAAATATCACAAAACTGAACAAGCAGTTCTAAGAACCAGTCAGCAAGTAACCATAGTTTATTTGTCACTATTTAAATGACAGGAAACTACAACAAACATTCCTAATGAAGCGACTTGGCACAATGTTTTGGTACATTTTTGGTTTCAAGTCGTGACGGGAATGCCAGTAAATGTTAACTCCTCAATGTAACGTGAGAGGCGAAATATGAGTAAATACGGGTGACGTGCTTGTTAAAGTGTTCGTGGGTTTTGTTACTGAAGTGTCCAATCATGTTCCAAAGGTGACATAGCCTTATAAATACAGTAGAAGAAGTTTAAAAGAAGACTGTTTCTGTTATTATAATATACTAAAACTAGCGACCCGCCCGCGGCTTCCTCCGCTTTGTCTAAACCCAATAAATGATTTACTAAAACCTTTCTCGACAATCACTCTATCTATTTAAAAAAACACATCAAAATCTGTTGCGTAGTTTTAAAAATTCAAGCATACATAGAGCTATAGGGACAGAAAACGGGACTTTGTATTATACTATGTAGTGAAGATATCAAAGAGATCTCTCTTAAATCTTTAAATGTGTCTATTTTAAATCTGAATTAATTCAAAGTAATATTTGTTAAAACAGTTGACGATTATAGCGGAAACAATGTTCGTATCAGAATCAGAAAGCATCGCATTTTAACTCGAAAAGGCGAAATTTTTAGCAGTAACCGTGTAGTATTTCTTGAAGTTAGACCATAGCCGTTCGCCAGAGTACCTGGATAACCTAGCTTCTGCCTATAGTGGCTCTATAATCTGCCATTCCTATGCAAATTCGTTCGCTGAAACAACTATGACTAAATAAAGGGATGCATTCCAGGTAAGGCCGTCGTATTAGACTAATTATGTATATTTTGTAGCCGTATTATAATAATCTGAACATTGTTTAAAGTTAAAGTATTGAATAACATGAAGTTAATCAGAAATACATTGGCTAAAAAAATGTAAATTTTATTTCTTACTATGCAAATAAAACATCTAGATTAATAAAAAAGTAATACAATTTACTTATATACATACGTATTTTATACAGACATTTCTATATCAATCATAACTCATACAGTCCCAGTAGCACGTGTTTAATTTAGCCATTTTAATGTCAACAGCAGTCAACACCAGTGACCAGTCGATATAGACATAATACATTAAATAAGATAATTTCAATATCAGTTGAAATAAATTTACAACGAAATTTTTAAACACCTCACTCACAAACACACATCCAATTTAAAATATGTAGTTCTACTACCAAATGCGGCCACCTAACCGTAACTACCCCCATCCTCAATGTTTGGAACGACGTCCGCTGTAGGAGTAAGTGAATTTTCTCTTTATGCAGCCACTTGACTCGGCTACAGAAGGTTTTATCCTTTGATTACACTTTGGGAAAGTTCGCAACCCGATGAGGCCCGCGGGCCAGCCGATAGATGGGAATTGTTTCAAAAACTCTGTTTAGATGACGGCGGAGACAATCTTCGCGAATTTAACTTTGTAACAAGAACGCGGAATTCGCTTCTGGATTGTGATTTTTTAAGGTCGTGGTTTTGGAGTAATTAATGTTTGATTGTAAACTTCTATGCGATGTGAATAGGACTGTTAGTGGTTGTAAATAAAATATTCTTGATTAAATAATTTTGTATTATAATGTAGGTTGACAAATTTTCTACTTTTTGTATTATGATATCACAGATAAATACGTATCTGTACGCTATATCTACAAGTTGTTTAAATCCACATTTTAAATAAGTGTATGTTGTTGCTGACAGTACAACAATAAAACCACCAAAGTAACACTTTCCCAACCTCATAAAAAAATCTTATAAACAATATCTTATCTGAATTTCCAATCAGCGTTTAAAATCACTTGCCAATATCTTATCCATATCGAATCGCACTCAAACACCGCAGACGGGAATCGAACCCCGATCCACGGCTTTAATTAGCTAATAACAAGTGTAAGGGTGCGATCAAAGGGCCCCTTGATTACTGCAAGCTATAAGTGTACCGCTTGACCGTGGTTGAGATTGTAGGCACATTTTCTAATCAAGGTTTCCTGTATTGTAGAAACTAGATCGATCCTTTCTATGTACTAGATATAAGAGATGGGTAAGTAAATATTAATATCCAAATGCAGTATTTTATCTTATCGAAATATAGTAAACAAATACTCATTTAGATTCAAATGCACGTGTTAAACTGATGAGTAAGCTACCACATTGACTTTACTATAATGAACGATAATTTTGTAAGTTTTTATTTCATGACAGAATATTAAGATTTTGAAACATATTTCATATTTGCCGCATAGTACTTTCTAAGTAGCAACAATCAAAATCGATGTTATGTAATCGAAATAAAAACTTTATATTAGGCATGTTACACCATAAGTTATAGGTACACAGCATTAGAAACATTTTGACAAATAATTATCGAGATTTAAATACTCGCAATCTATTAGTTTACACTAATAGTTTGAACTACCAAACAAAATAAAGATGTAACTCTTACACAGACCCTCTTCTTACAACTTACAAAAACAATAATAAACGTATTTTAAAATTCACAGTATATTCAGCAAGAAAATTCGCCATACCAAGGGTCCGCTTGCGACACTCGGAGATCGGATTTGAATGAGAAGTAGCTTTAAATTAACATAATCCCGTATTTGTTGCCTAAAGTTCGCTCTGAATTATTTGTAAGACGTCTCAATGACGGCCCGACACTGATCTTAGATATAAGATGTAAGTTTTGTGCTCGATTGTATGCAATTATTTGTGAGTGCTGTTTTTATACCGGGAAAGGGAATTTCTATAGCTTATGTAATATTTTTAGTACATAAGTGTAGTAGTACCGTGTTTCATCAAAATTCGTTCGCTGGTTTTTGCCTGACAGAGTAACATCTATCTATTATTCATAAATTATCATGTTTATAATATTAGTAGGATTATAATACGAAGAGTAAACTATAAATAAAATATACTTAAAACCATCTTACAAGAATAATAAAGGTGTTTAAAACTCGTATTAGTTACCACGAAATAATATCGTTTAGCAATTTATTTCGTTTCGTAAATGTCAATATAAATCAACATAAAAAGTTTTTGCTTGTGATTTCAATATCTTGGTAAATGGATTATCGGTAAAAGCGTTTTGATGTTTTTGAAAATCTTTACTTTGTAATCATAAAATTTATTCAATATTAATTCAAGTCACAGAAAAATAGTCTTCGTAAAAATTACATTTAAACTTCAACTAGTAAAAATAATAAAACTCTGCTGAACAAGTAAAAAATAATTGGTTGCAGTAAAACCAAAATAATTGGCCGGACGCCGTAGACAAATCCGCTGACGTGAACTAGCGTAGCAGCTCGTAGCGCGTAGCACCGCCCGTAGCCATCTGCTAACAGTGCTAGCTACATTGAAAGCAATCCCATTATCTCGGTAAGCAATCAAACTTGTGCTCACATGAACTTCCATCCTCGGATTCGATTAAACCTCTTGCAAATTTAACTTCGACCGCTTTGACTTTCAAATCGATTTCAATTCGATGTTAATTTGATTATATCTATTCTAAGAATGCTGAATTGCCAATCGGCTTTCATATTTCGGTGCGGCTCTTTGGAGCTTAGCTGATTCAGCGGAGTTGTGATTAGTCAATGTTTGACTATAATTAGAGTTGAAATTTTGTCTATAAAAATTCGTAACTTAAAAACTATGTGAGTAGGGCTGTGTGATAAGTGATTTCATTTAGAAAGCATAAATTAGTCTAGGTATGAATTAAACATTAAACATTAAACTCGCTTCGTAATTATCTATTCTGACATACTTATTGCATAAACGAGTGTTTTAAAGAAACGCAGTTTACAAATTCATATTTATTAACATAGAATTACATTGTATTTATTGTACCTACAAATTAAATAAAAACGTGAGCCAATTGCACAAAAGAAATCAACCGGTCCAAACCAGATAATCAAAAAACGTCACCAACTAATTTGTCCTAACATGTGCGCTGACGCACGACGTCCGCTCGTGACGGGAACCATTTGGAGCAACCCTTTCGCGGGTCAAGCATCACTAATACGGCCAAGTTTCTTGAAAGTAAGTGACCAAGGGTTGGCACCTTTGGTAATTAGGTTTTGGGAATCTCTATTTTGTTCTGCTATTCTTGTCTTTACAATTGGAGCGATATAGGGTAAGAATACGATGTTAAAGAAAGACAAAATTAAAAAGTTTGATCAGGGTTTATACGGGAAGTTTCGTATCTATAACCTTTTTTTGATATTAAAGAGAATTTTATACATAAATTTAATTTTAATTACGATTCAATTCATGAAAATTGCCTGTACGTTTAAACGTACATAAAAAAATAATAAATTAATTTTATAAGTAGATGTCTACAATAAAGTAGTGCTGTTTTGAACAAACACACAACTAGAAAAACCTAAACTTAGAACAATATAGTAGATTTGATCTACATCATACCTTCATATTTATTTTGTTAATTTTAAAATAAAGTTCCTTAAACTTTACCTTTCATTCTTAAATTTCAAACTAAAATCAATATACCCTACGTATGTATTGTGTGCCAAAAATCCGCATTCTCTTTGATAGTTTTTGAAGCGCCATTTTCAATTACACGTGTGGGGGGAGGTGGGGAGGGAGGGGCGTCGCTTGTTTCTTTCTCTGCTCGAGCCGATTATCACGGCTAAATGACCGTCTTAAGACTGTTTGTGGTGTAAGTTATAAGAGTTATGAGAATTGTTTTTGTATTAAAATTTGTTTTGTTTTTGTTTGGTTCTTATGTGGTGGCAATTCATATTATATAGCTAAGAGACTAGACGGCGATAGAGTAATATGATAGAGGGGATATGATGAAAGTCGAACCTACGCCTATTCAAGCTGTTTAGCAGGACAGTTTGCTCTGCTGTGAAGGGTTAGTTGGTAACCCCCCAACGGTCCAGGCCTTGTCGCGGCGGAGGGGCTCAGTAGCTCAGAGTTATGGCCCTCTGAGTGAAGCGAAATTGGACCAGCTAGGGGCTGAACGGCTGGTTTAGAGTTGGGGAGATTCGACCGGCCCGACGGCCAGGGCTAGGTGTGGCCCAGCGGCCGCTGTGTGCGGCCTGGGATGGCGACCAGAGGTCGTGGCTCGGCGGACCCCGTGTCCACTAGGCAAAGGTGGCGCTGAATGGCAGTCGGGGTTGGGAGGCCTCGACTGACCCGACGGCAGAGGTCCTGTTTGTGGACCAGAGAGGAGCCAGCCTTTATGCGGCGGTGGATGGCGGCCAGAGGTCGCGGCGCGGCGGGCTCGCTGGTTTAGCAAGCCACGCCGTGCAGCGGAGGGCGGGATCCCGACGCGTCATTGTGATGACGCGCGGAGACTCCTGCAGAGAGGTGTGGGGCGGCGGCCGCTGTAAAACGGCCGTCTGCCAACTCGTAATCCGGTCCGTGGGGCCGGACCGAGGGCCGCCACCTCTGGTGAGGTGGGCTGCGAGGTAATCTCTATAAAAGTGCGCCGGAGGGTCCCCCGACCCTGTATTTCACACATCGGAGGACCTTCCGGCGTGCACCCTCCGGCCGGACGGTGTTGGGGTCGGGGGTTCGGGGGAACGTGGATGATGGAGCGGGGAAAGATCCATTGTCTGCGCGTTGGTGGCATAAGTTTCAGCTTCGTTCCAGCAGCCGCCAGCGAGGGGGGTTCTAGTGGTGGGCCTGGAAACGGGCATCTGCTGGGCGGGACACGCGGTAGAGTCGTAACCGTTCCCGCAGTTCCGTCCAAAGCAGCGCGATGGAACAGAGTGGGGTTTTAGTCGGTAAAAATCCGACATAACCACGGCTCCATCCCCGGGAGCCGGGGGTATCTAAGAAGATTTCCCCACTTAAAAAAAAAAAAAAAAAGGGTTAGTTGGTAAAACTTACCTCTTTATATCAATGCGTGTATAGAAACGATTTATTTTGTTATGTGTGCTCTATGTATGAAAACACTTTTTTACTATTTTGTTATTATTAAGTACAATGTTTCAGAAATATAACTACGAATTATTTAACGCATAACTTCAAAGCAACAGATTGGCTCTCGTTGGAACCTGGAAGACGTGATAACATAATTAACTATACAATTAAGCTAATTGAAACAATTTTAATAATGTTTATTAAAACCATAACTTTCGTTTCCCTTTTTAAATAAAACGGTACACATAAAATGTTATCACGTAAAGATAAACTGTAAACAGCATAGTATGTACCTATTCTACTACATGATGCATTAGAATACATACTATACTATATTATGAACATAAGACATTATTATCATTATTATTTCATTCCGCTATTCCGCTATACCTTGTACCACATCGGGCGGCTCGCAGGCTCCACTATTGCCATCGTTATGGGACTCATCTTGCGATATAGGGGATTGATAACTGAACCTTTTTATTTGAGGGAAACGCTCGGAACTTCTAAGGGCTTCGCATTGTTACCTGTTAGTGAGACTCCTAATGTATGTGTCTTATAGGAAATTTACACTCGATGTGATTTGGATTGTGTGTCATTGCAATTCTTGGTTACTAGGAATTGTAGCTATTTTAACGTGGTTTTTATAAATGTAAATATTATGTTTTACGGATTGAATGGAGTTTCTTGCCGGTTCTTCTCCATAGATACTGCTTTCCATATCGATAGTAATATGGTAAAAATATGTTATGACGATTCAAAGTGACAAGAAGTATTATCATCACTACATAGTATAAAACAAAGTCGCTTTATCTGTCCCTATGTCCCTTTGTATGCTTAAATCTTTAAAACTACGCAACGGATTTTGATGCGGAATTTTTTTAATAGATAGAGTGATTCAAGAGGAAGGTTTTAGTATATAATTTATCAGGTTTTCGACAAAGCGGGCGAAGCCGCGGGCGGTAAGCTAGTAGTTGAATAAATAAATATTTGAGTTTGTCTATTTTTTGATAATGTGAGATGGATGCATGGAATTGTGATGTCAATGTAGTTGCTATTTGTAATGGTATATTTAAAATTAATTTTATCTACAAGTATAGATGATTATTAGTTCAAGCGAATCGTCGGAAATTTTACTTCGTTAATTGCAGTATTTCCAAGATATGATGTTCTAGCGACTGTTGCAGCTGTATAAAATATTATTTACAGTATAATTATAATACTGATTATTTTTTATTAATTCTGTTATTTACGCTCACTTGTATTTTTTTACAAATTGGTCATATTTGAAGCAAGTGTAGAGATAAAAATAATCGTATGAAAGCAAAAAAAAAAACGCATCCATATATTTTCAATACAAAAGCAGTCGATTATATCATAATTCGTTAATGACATGAAATGTCAACAGTTGGAAATTAACAACTCAATCAGAAACTGTTAAGCGCGCTACGTGATTCCAATGCTAACATGTCGTTTGGAATGCGTTCATATTCTGAGGAGAGGCGAGGAAATATTGTATTGTTTAAGTATTGGTAAATATTAAATTGTGTAAATTCAAAAGCGTAGCGTAGTTTGAATCGTTTAAAACTTTAAATTACATTTAAAACCTCAGTAAACATACAAGATGCCAGTAATAAATATCACAGGGATATTCGTTTAAAAATTGATTACTCTCTTTTCCTAGTTAGAAAAATAAAAAATTAGGCACTAACATTATAGTACTTGGACACTTGGTTTTCTCGCCAGAAGCAAGAATTGTACGCACATCTCATAAACATTTTTACCTATATATCGAATTTAATAAATGAATGAACTGAATTGCTGTGTGAATACGTCAGTCTCTATGATATCTGAAATCATCTACATAATATCTAATATATTTTTTACGCATAGGGTGCCCCGTCAACTGATGATTAGTACTTTAATATTTACCTAGTAACATTAGCTTTTAAGTCACGTACTAACATTAATGGATCTCTGTCATCTAATTGTTTAAATAAAATAAATAAATAAATATTTTAAAATCTCTTCGCCCACATCTCTAAACACTACGCTAGCAGATAAAACGGAAAGGCATTCCCATCACGTAGATAGCTATTCAAAAAGCAACGAATGGCCAATTATAATTTGTGAAAATCAAATGAAGCGACACATTGCGGTGTTCATACGATAATGTTTGCTTTTTTACATTTAACGCGTCTGGGCGTATGCTAATGTGTGAATTCATTGAATTAACCGGCTTTTTGTGTTCTATGAAAATATTTTTTGTTCAAGTTATTTAGTACCTAGTATGGAAAAGAACTGCGATACTCGATAAGAACTGCGATAGTGTGAAAATATGACGGTCTAGATGTTATCACAAACGGTTGTTACAGTTTTTAAACAATATAATTTATTTATTTAAAAGTAGGTTAAAAAAATAAAAGAAATAAAAAGTTCATTTATTTGCCTTCACAACTTAAAACTATTACAAACGAACTAAATATGTAAGTATGTAGCATTTTCGTTGTGAAGGACTAGTGTCTGAAATAGGTCTGTGAAAGACCTGTAGTACAGATCACTAGCCCCCCTCGCGGATAGCACTACTAAAATAAAGCACATACGATCAAAGGTGGAATAACACAAATTTTTTTTCCAATATTCATCCGCTGAAATAGATTGAAATTTCATTATGTGTGCTTTGAAAATTTTAGTATAGATGTTACTTAAACTTTCTCAACATGACGTATCACATAAAATAATATTACTATAAATCGGTTCACTTTCAGTTTATTATTATTTTTTATGTATTCAATGCAACGAACATACATTAGGAAATTAAAACAAAATTTACAAAGGTTTATAAAAAATATCATTAACAAAAATACATGAACGATCTCATAACCATTGAATAGGTAAGTACGCAAATCACTCGATTGTCCCGCTCATTCTGTTTATGCTAACGTTGACAAGCTATTATGTACATTGTTTATGATAGTTACCATAATTAAGCGTAGTTATCATTTCACTTTTATACAATTTTGTATATATAATTATACTTTGAATTGAAAAAGGCGAGCAAAAATACTTCAATTTGCAACTCTACATCTTTAAAGATATATTTTAACAGCCGTACAAATAAACGAGTTATAACATTTTATGAAAAGAATAAACTAAGAATAAGGAAAAATCATACAAATAAACGAGTAATAAATGAAACCTAGTATAACGTCGGAATAAGTATTCATACTAATGCTATTTCGTCCTCATTCCGGCTACCACCCTAGTATAAGTCTGACATAACCGAGTCATAACCTATCTTTTAGTACATTGTGCTGTGTTTTACAAGTTTTAGAAGCAATTTTCAATCTAAATTTGAGATAATAGCAATGAGAGTAATACGAGAAGTAGAAAAAGTTGAGCATATTAATAATTTAATTAAATATTGAAATGGAAAATTTTGTATGAAATGTCAAAACATACGAAATTATGAAAAACCCTTTTGATATTTATAATGATTTATTTATTTACGGCATGCGCCAAACCATACATACATAAAACTTATTTCTAAACTTATCACAACAATATAGACTTTCGTTGAAAATATAAATCTTCTAAGCCTGGAGTTGTATGTTTTGAATACCAGTTATTTGGCAATTCTCTATCTCAAGGTGGGTTTATCTTCTGTCCTCCAGATATTGGATAGATCGTTCTCTTTCATTTGCTTGCATATATTTAATGATATATTTAAATTATTTCCAATAAATATTTAAAAAATAAATAAACAGAACATCGTATGATGAAACTTCACAACAAATTCGACGAAGTCAAACGAGCGTCAAAATGACAGCACCAAGGCTTAACCGTAGACAATTTCAATGTTTTTCATAATTTTATGAATGAATTGCTACGTTGCCGCTTCGCGCCTATTGCATAGCGTGAGCATAGTTACATCGACGTTATTCCAAATTTATTTATAAGAAATTATGACATCCTTATTCTTTATTTATTCTTATCATATCTATTCATTGCATAAGGTTTGAATAAGCAAGTTTTTATTTGTACGGCTGTAAGCTTTTAAACAATATTCAATATAAAAAATTCGATCACGAGGCGGGATTCAAACCCGCTGTCTCGCTTTGTAGGGCTAGGCATGTCCATATTTTTTGTTCTTTAAAAAATTATCGTATATAAGCATTATTATTCGGTTTTGCCTCAAACATTTCTTACTGTGGGTACCCCTCTACCTTTGAATTAATTTTCACCTTATTCGACGACCAATTTCACACAGTTTTTCCATCCCGTCCCCTGATTAAAATACCGCAGCCAACTCGGGCGTTAGTTGAAGACCTAAAAACTCGTTTCAACGAGCCAGCACTAACAAAATTAGTAGCCAACAGTTAAACTTGTAACAAGTAAATCGGCGTTAATTAAACGGGCGGTTGTCTGCATAGTTGTATGTCTTCAATTTTGGACACTTGAAAGTAGCGTTATTGCGCTTGATCGTCACTGGAGCTTCACTTTGTGGTGGAAAGTATTGAATGGGAACTAAATTGAGGAAGGAATTTGTTAATAAAAATTGTTAATGGAGGTAACTGTTTTAAATTTAATTATTATATTAATACAAGGTGTGATAACAGTCCATAAATATATGTATAATTCAAGGCATAATATTGTAAATTTCGTACTACCAGTACCTATGTCTATTTGTACGCAAAAAATTGTCCGAACTACGAACTTGTATTGAACGAACACTCAGCTTTAAAAATGTGTTAAATGATAAAGTTGAAAATGATAATAGAATGTAAATTTAGTTTCTCAATCTATTGTTTAAAAGAAATCGTGCTAGGTTTAATACAAATACATAAAGAGACCAATAAATTCAGTTTCCAACCCATAAATTATACCAATGAATTTAATTTTACAAACCAAACAGAGTAGCATTATAACTAACTAACTACACACAAAATTTGAGTTGAAACCTTCTTCATTCAGGTGTAACATAACACTTATATGAATCCACTTGAAAACTGAACGTTCGGTATTTGCATTGAATTTGCAGACCGTACATAGTTTTGTAAATATGTATTACAAAACTTGTTAACTCCGTGCTCTTGAGTTATGGGGATTGTGTGGGTTTTCCTTGTAATTGAGTATTGGGATCTTCTATTAGAGTGAGTTTTAAATTAATTTATTACTTGTTAATTTACATACTATACAATGTAGATAAGTCTCCGTTAATAATATAAAAGATGAAAGGAGGGAAAGGTAAAGGGTTGATTTTAAGCTATTGCATAGCTTCACAGCTAGCTATTGCATAGCTGTGTCCTAAGACACAGATTTATAAAAAAATGGACAAGTGAGCAGTAATAATACAATCCAATTGAACACCTCCTTTTTTAAAGTCGGTTGAATAAAGGTAAGTCTTCCAAGTATGCTCTCTTTTCCGAACTATCTTTTAGGTAGGTATTTTATAAAATTAGCATTGATATAGTTTTGCGATATTGTATCGTAGATACGCAGTGTTAGCCAGATAAGCTCTGGGGTAATACTAGATTCAGTGTAAAGGCTCTATTGGCATACTAATGTAATCCCTATAGATTTGTAATACGGTTGTAAAATATCCTCTTAATATTAGTTACAGTAAAGTAAACGTGCTGTTATTTCACGTGATTCAGATGACGGATTTGGACGAATTTATATTCAAACAGATGTAATAAAGTATGTAGTAGGACATAGGTTATTTAATTATTTGGAATGTCATGTTAGTAGATAGAAAATTGCATTAATAACGTAATAATATAAAGATGCTGCATACTCAAATAATTTTAATTATTAAGGACATGTCAATCTAATCGAAAACAAGCTACCGGTCAGTCGAGAATTTAACTTAACTGAACATAAATGTTATCACAGTTTTAAAAACCATTAAAAAGCATACATTACTTTGTATAGAGCAAATTTCATGTTAGTCATTTGTGTAAGAGAGAGATGACATGATGAATAACGATGTGCATGACAGAGATGGAGACAGTGGCTTTTGCCATTGCACGAGTGAATGCACCTAATGTATGGTGTGCATGTAAAACAATAATTCGATCACTTGGAAACTAATTAAAATGAGAAGATGTCTTAAGATGAAAAAAGATATTTTTCTATTATATTTATGAATTTTTTTAAGTTATAAGGGTGATAATAATATAGATAAATAATAGTATAAAGCTGTGAATCCATTTTATTTAACACTAATACATTATTTTAATAACATCAAACTTTCTATTTGCTTTAAATATTTAAGCAAAAATGGTATGAATTCTCTTTAAATTGTGAACTTATTCAGCCATTAGTTTTAAAATTTTAAATAATAATGCCGTTGTAGAATAAAACATGACAAATGTGGAACATTTATCCCAAATTGTCATAAAACACTATATTAACATTTTTACATCCATCTTAAATAAAAATATTACAGGCTATTACATTATTCTAAAAAACAAAAAGAACAAAAAAGCCACGAATATCCAGCAAAAACTTAACAATTTTAAAACGTTAATAATTAAGTGGTAATTTAATTAAATCATTTATTCTGACGGTACACACTCACACGTGGCACAAACGAGCCGGCCTTATAATGAATAGCCGTCGCCTGGCCCGATATTTCAGTGAATTAACAAATGGCGTCCTGTCACAAGGCATACGGCGGACGATTTTTCTGCACACGGTACTGACCTGATGTAGGTGCGGTGGCTCTGCCGTCCTCTGGTCTGTGGTTACAGACTAAAAATCTATTAATGGTAATTCGATTTTATTTATATTTTATATGTTAATATTTATTAGTGAACATTATCTATGTGTCCACGTGATCAAGGTCATTTAAAAGTGATATGATTATTATGAAATTAATGTAATGATTATTTTAGTATAACATGATAGAAATACTAGTAGGTAATAGTTGATGTTTATATGTTTCAAAATATAATAGAGATGGTTTGTACAAATAGTTGCGCACTGAATATATCTTCTAGGGCGGGTTGACTCTATTTTAAGTACTTAAAGTAAAACAATTGTTACTGCATCTTATACAGCTATATCATACTGCAATTTTAAATTACACTTGTGTAATAAATTTAGCGATAATATAATGTTTAATATACGTAGTTTTAAAAAAAAACATTCAATCAACTTTTTTGAATGATATAATTATTAAATGAACAAATTTAAATAGTAAATCTTTTCACATGTCCCCAGTTTCAGTTTTTGTGTCGTAGCACTTTTTTGTAGACTGTATTTAAATGTGGTTAGTACTTCACATCTAGGCGAAGCTGATGTTAGTGGTGCCACAGACTAAAAATATAATTAGTACGCAATTTTACGACGATTCTTTACTTGTTTATTCAACAACATTTTCTTCTGACAGATTATTAAGAAATCAAACATTCTATGTGGATTTTTATAAGCATATTTCATGGTTTTTTAAACATAAAAACTTTGTTTCATATTTCAAGAGTTTGAACTCGTTGATACTCTACATAGAGCGAGCGATAGGACGAGTTGATGATCATTCCTTCATGAATGAAATAGTGAGACGCAAAGATATTTTAATGATTCTGACTTCTGACGACTTTTTTTCATTTTTAGTAATCAATACATACCGAATACATAAGTTAGTTTGTATGTTCATTGCCATTACACCCAATCCATTAACTATTGTCCTTTACAAATTGTAATTTTTTTTCATTATATTTTCAGGTATAAAACTTTGTATCTGCATGTTCTTATACTATGTAAGATCCAAATTAACGACAGGGCTAGAGGCTAGCCGGCGCAGGTAAGCCTACTTCAGCTGAACGTGTGTTAACAAACGAGCTACAGTCACTCTAAATAGGAATATTGGATTTTAATACTTGGAACTCGAAATATACGGAAATTTGTACTTTTAATACTTTGTAAAGTTGATATTTTTGTATGCTATTATAACGGTGGCGTATTTTTAAAAGCTTTATTAAAAAAAGGAAAGGAGAATGGCAAACTCCCATAGGACTCTGGGCCTGATCGTTACACTGATGATTTATGGGGAATTAAATAGATAAAAATATACAGATTCTATGATATAATAATTATAGATCTGTTCTATGGGATAGCAGAGATATTGGGGTGTAAAGTAACAAAAATAAAAGTTAGTGTGCTTGAGTTAAATGAATAGCATTGCCTTTTTCTAGGTCCAGGTAAGTTTATTTTCTATCTACATTGTCTAGCTAATAATAGTGTAACACTAGAACAGTCAGTACCTAATAGAAATATTGGATCCAACACATATTATTCAACACACATTTTAACTTACCAAAACATCAACAATCACTAGGTAGGTACATTTCTTATATTTTTATAAATGGATGACTCAGGATTCGCTTTCATAATAAGACTAATCAATTCAAATAATATCTTTAGAGTAAAAATAGACGATTAAGGCAATTTTGAATATAACGTTACTAAAACTTCACTCAAAAGACAAACAACAAACATAACAAATCACTCATCAGACATCACTGACACAATTATGATTAAGAATTTGACATTTATTAATGGCCAGCTACCTAAATAAAAATGTTATAATTATTATTGATTAAGTAAAATATGTTTTTATTTTATAGAATGACCTAAATAAATTAAGATGTGTGTTAAAAAAAGTTAAGTTTTGCTTCTGATTTTTATAGCATTTGAATTCAATAAAACTAAAAATGAAAAATAAACATTCATTCGTATTAATCTATATATTTCACTATTTTACTCCTGACATCTCTGCTTGATAAGACCGATAGTGAACGAATTATCTTTTTTTCAAAGATTTGTTTTCCCATAGAATCAGAAGTCAATATTTTACAAATAATTATTAAAATTAACATAATGAATTTTAAATATATTATGATTTCTGTAACAGTTAGGCCCAATTTCGCCATTCTCCTTTAATTAATAAATTCGCAATAATTATAGCTGACAATATGAGACTAAAAGCTTCACCTTTTTTTGAATAAGGGCCGATTTTTCAATCCTTGGATAAAACTTACCCGTCCAATAAAGTATTACACGATAATATTAAAATGTCACGTAAACTGTCAAATACGGGCAATTATTAGAATACGTTTTTAAAATGGTAGTTTTATACATTATTCGACGAATAAGTTTTAACCAAGGATTGAAAAATCGGCCCTAAAAGTAATATTAAAATTCGACCTTTATTTCAAGTCTATGAAAGTTCAAATGCCTTTTAATTCAAATACATAGACCTATTATGTATAGGTAAATCTTACACATAAAAAACCTATTTACAAACAAAAATTTAAATCCTTCGTTCCTATAAAACAATTTACTACAAACCATACTAGTAAATCCCTACAAATTCGTCGTGATAAAGTCATTCCGACGTGATCCGGGCCAATCCGGGCTGGGCTATTTGTATGGAACTAATTGAGACCCCGGGGACCCCACCTGTCACGGCCCGTAAGATTTTCGACCCCAACTTATTGAATTATTATAAACTTACCTTTATTACGGTGAATTGAGTCGATGCACGGTTTTGTTTTTAGTCAACAATAGATATTTTTATTTCTGTTCTCATTATATATCGAATGAAAATGTTGTTAGTAACTATTTATGGTATCTAGTTCGTATTTAACTTTTTTTAGGCTCTATCAAATAAATCTATGTTCTTAGCAAGCAATGGAACTCACAAGAAAATGTAATTTATACGTACTATTTAAATGTCTTTTGTCATTCAATATAATATCTTGATATTTACTTGATATCGTAAATAAATTCTTATATTGTTTTCTAAGAGTAAACATACATTTGTATTATATCTATTTGACAGTGACCGCCTCCTTGGTACAGTAGTTGACGCGTGAGCGAAGAACCGAGGGGTCCTGGGTTCGATTCCCGGTGGAGACGAAGTAAAAAAAATGTCTCGGTCTGGCAGGACACAGAAGGCTGATCACCTACTTGTCCCTAAAAAAAATCGATCAGTGAAACAGATGTATCCATAATGCATCTGCCCCTTACCCACTAGGGGACATGGGACTTAACTTTATTTGACAGTGATTATACTTAATGTGAGGAAAAGGCAATTAATAATATTAAATAATTGAAGCTCCTAATCTCTTATTAGAATATGCAGATGATAACGATCTATCGCCTATCATTACCATAATTAGGAGCTCAAATATCCCATAATCGAATGCCCATAAGCTGTTCATTCTACTCAAATAATGCTCGTAATTGGCCGAATGGCTTGTAATTTTAAACGTGTTGTTAGGGTTGACACTAATGAATACTATTTAGATGTGAAATGCAATGTGACGTTTAGAAGCGGTTTTTAGTCGTCTGAAAGTTTCTGACGTCGCTAAATATTATGTGTTAACCCATTGACCACCGAGCGGCCCGATCGGGCCACGACACAATAGATTTTCTATTGCGTCTGTGATTCCGGGGGCTGAGGCATTAAATAGGTAAGTAAGGGATATATTATCACCTTTCTTAAGGGAGCATCATTTACAAGAGAATATACTGGGAGTTGGAAGCCCAAACTACAGATTACTAAATAGTTTCTACATAACCGAAACTCTCACACGTGTTAAAAAATTAAATAAAAAGTTATGATTAATTTTAGTGCCAAATATTGTGTGCGGCACGTAATTATTTCACGTAACTATTTTATTTTATAAGTAACACATGTAATTCAGAATATTTCATGTAGTTAAAGTATTTTTTTATTTTAAAGCAAAACATATTTTCATGAAATTTTATACCCAAAACGAAGCTGATGTTATATGAAATAATTAATAATTTAGTATTCAATTTCTACTTTTATTTATTTGTAATTGTGTTCATGCCCTATAAAGGGTCATGTACTATTGTAAAGACACACGTAGGGTCACGTGCCACTAGTTAGTAGTCATTGTGCGACCTGCGACGTTTTGTGACGATCCAACTAGTTGTATAGCTAATTTTGTACTACATTTGCATGAATAAATCCTTTTACAAAGGGTAATAGGTGATTTAAAGTCAGAATAATGTAATAGTTTATTAATTTTATATTCAGTTATTGTATAATTATGTTACTGTAGTGTAGACAGTAGCAAACGCAGAAGTAAATGAGTTGTAATTTTAAACACAGTGTGGACTATGTTTACAAATAATCAAGCGTTCACACACACACACACACGCACGCACACAGATGTGTATCTTATCGCAAAAACACGCACGCACACACATCCGCGTACCTTATTGTGCGCATACACACACACTATTATATCCACAGAAAAAAATGATAAAATGGCATTGGATATTACTATTTCAAAATGTAAAGCAAGGTATCATGATTCTTACAATAAAACAATCAATAACTTTTAAATATTTGTTTATTCTGGTCCAAAGTAAATTCCACTAAAGATGTCTTCAACGTTTAATAAATCGGATCTATCATAATGTATGCTGATAGAGAAATAAAATGGTCTGTCAGCTATCGCCTCCATCGCGAAGCGTTGGTCTGCTGGTTTCGGTTTGAGTTCCTCTGAAATTAAATATAATAATTACAGTTTATTATTGGTTTCATTTATTTTCACTTACAATATTATAAATAAAATATTAAATAGAGCTAGAAAAGAACTTTGTAAATATTAGAATGAAAAATAAACGAGTAAGTAGTATGAATAAAGATAATTTTTTTAAGGAATAGAGAAAATTCCATCACGTAGCGGGATTCGAACCCACGGGCTTATAAAGCATTTGAATGCTATAAAATTAAATATAAAATAAAGCTTACAAAGGGTTATACATTTAAGAACTACAGAAAATTTGAGTGATTCTTCTGATCAAATAGTTCTAAGACAAATGTGGAGAAAGAAAGAAAGAAAAAATTTTCACTATTTCATCCAATTTCAATTATAAATTTATGTTCTTATTGATTTGAGGTGCATTACGATTCCTTTAAAATATGATATGATTATTAATTATACCTTGTGGTGGCTGGCGAAATACCCCCATTTCGTCTACTTGCAGGAAGTTCTTTTGTTTTGTTTTATTCAGGTGAATGTGGTGATTTTGAGCGGTTTCCTTTAATATACTATCGAGTCCTGTGGTGTTTTTGTCAAATATAGATTTTAAACCAATCTAAAATAAAATATTTTATAAGAAACAAGTCTATTTTTGTAGCCTTTTTCGCTATTTTTAGGGAATTATTAATAACTTGATACAATTAATCTTTAATACATTTTATTTCAATGCTGGACGTCTTGATTATCAAGAACCTGATTGAATTAAATACATATTAAAACAGCACTGATGAATTTTAAAATATAAATCGTTAAGAAAGGAGAATGGCGAAACTGGGCCTAACTGTTACAGAAATCATAATATATTTAAAATTCATTATGTTAATTTTAATAATTATTTGTAAAATATTGACTTCTGATTCTATGGGAAAACAAATCTTTGAAAAAAAAGATAATTCATTCACTACCGGTCTTATCAAGCAGAGATCTCAGTGTTGTCAGGAGTAAAATAGTCAAATATATAGATTAATACGAATGAATGTTTATTTTTCATTTTTAGTTTTATTGAATTCAAATGCTATAAAAATCAGAAGCAAAACTTAACCTATTTTTAACACACATCTTAATTTATTTAGGTCATTCTATAAAATAAAAACATATTTTACTTACAATAATAATTATAACATTTTTATTTAGGTAGCTGGCCATTGTAAATGTCATATTATTAATTATTGTGTCAGTGATGACTGATGAGTGATTTGTTATGTTTGTTGTTTGACTTTTGAGTGAAGTTTTAGTAACGTTATATTCAAAATTGCCTAAAGATATTATTTCTTATTATGAAAGCGAATCCTGGTTCATTTTCCATTTATAAAGATATAAGAAATGTACCTACTTAGTGATTGTTGATGTTTTGGTAAGTTAAAATGTGTGTTGAATAATATGTGTTGGATCCAGTATTTCTATTACCTGACTGTTCTACTGTTACACTCTTATTAGCTAGACAATGAAGATAGAAAATAAACTTACCTGGACCTAGAAAAAGGCAATGCTATTCATTTAACTCAAGCAAACTAACTCTTATTTTTGTTACTTTACACCCCCAATATCTCTGCTATCCCATAGAACAGATCTATAATTAATAAATTTATAGAAACTGTATATTTTTATCTATTTAATCCCCCATAAATCATCAGTGTAACGATCAGGCCCAGAGTCCTATGGGAGTTTGCCATTCTCCTTTGTTAAATTAGCATTATTTTCTTACCTTTTTCAACGAATCCATCCAATCAATAGCAGTTTTTATCTTGAATCTCGGCAATTCAACATCAACAAGCTCAAAACGCATCCTTCTTTTAATTTTTCTAAAGAAGTCCGGTTTGTCCAAGTTGTTCAGAAAGTCATTTAGACTTTGCAAGTCAATGGGTATCACGACAGTCATTGATATTCCTGCGCTAGCTAGCTTCATGTTAATTACCTGAAAATGAGCGAAAAATATAAAAAAAAATATATCTTGTAATAGACTGAAGATTCAATTCGTATCAGCCGTTTCTAGATTATTTTTATTGTCATTATTTACACAGTGAGCATTGTTTCTAAGCTGAATTATTGTTAAGGGTGCTTTTCCACCAATAATGTGTGAGGATGTGTAGCGAGGAATGTGTTCGCTTCAAACTTCAAACTAAAAGCGATATGATTGGTTCTTTACAAACACATTCCTCGCTACACATCCTCGCACGTTATTGGTGGAAAACCATCCAAATGGTGCACACTAAAAATTAGAGGATCAAAATCAGCGCTGTCAAACAAGTTAAGGGTTGCCTGGTAGAGATCGCTACCTAGCGATAAGGCCGCCTTTTGCTTGTTTTATATTATGTGTTGTGTGCTTTTGCATTTGTATTTATTTATAAGCAATAAAGAATTTTCATTCATTCATTCATTCATTCAAACTACTTACTAACTTTTGCATAACTGTTTTCTATACTTTTATAATATGTTATTTTTGTATCAATAACGTGAACTAATTCATTATGTTATACAACCTAGCTTTTTTACTCTTATAATATACTAGCTTACCGCCCGCGGCTTCGCCCGCTTTGTCCAAAACCTAATAAATTATACATACTAAAACCATCCTCTAGAATCACTCTATCTATTAAAAAAACCGCATTAAAATCCGTTGCGTACCTAGTTTATAAGATTTAAGCATACAAAGGGACATAGGGACAGAGAAAGCGACTTTGTTTTATACTATGTAGTGATAGTGATGTACTTTGACAAACTTTCAACAACTCACCCATGTACTATCTTACCTTAATTTTATTAAAATCATCGTCAATGTAAAGTACAGTGTCAGTTTTACGCATCATTGGCACGGAGGATATTTTACCATTATACTGTCGGAATTTGGAGTATTTTGTTTGTCGCAAATCAAATGGGACTTCCAAGGTAACCTGAATAAAATAAAAAAAAAAAATAAAACTAACTTTTACTTTTATTGTGGTATTTAATTTTACAGCAGTAATATTTTTCGCTTAACATAATTCGGTTTCCATTTGTGATGACGGTTTCAAAATAATAAATAGAAAATTTGGCAGAACAGCTTTTGAGTGCGTTTAAATGGATTTTTTGTCATCATTTGAAATAAATTATTATTAAATACTTGTCTTATTTTTGGTGCTGTTTCATGTTGTCACTTCTATTGTGAGCAGAAATAGATTTTAGATCATGATTAGCCTTTTTATTTATTTATTATAATATTAATAAATTAATTACTTTGCATTTGAATATTAAAATTCAACGTACTTTAAGGTAGGCGACGTTGATAGCTAATAACGAGGTTTCGTTATGTATATCATTTGTTTCTATCACATCCGTTATCCGTTTATAGGTTACGCCATCGATCTGCATAGAAAATCAATAAAATATTACATATTATATGAACGATAACTATATATTTTATGTATATAGTATACTAGAATCCAATGGTTGGTTCCACTACGCGATGAAACATGAAAATTCATTGGACAAATCTATACTTAATATTATAAAGCTGAATAGTTTATTTGTTTGTTTGAACGCGCTAATCTCAGGAATTACTGGTCCGATTTGAAAAATTCTTTCAGTGTTACATAGCCCATTTATCGAGGAAGGCTATAATATTATATCATCACGCTAAGACCAAAAGGAGCGAAGCAATGCGGGTAAAACCCCGGGGCACAGCTAATAAGTAGGTAATACGCAAACAGCGATATATAGGTAATAAACTATAAGTATACCTATGATAATAATAGTTTATTGGTAAAACATCTCAATTTCATCTAAACTATAGTTGCGAGAAGAATCTTATTTAATTTAAATAAATAGTAAATTGTTATGTACAATGTACATACGATCGAGCTGGATAAGTCCAAAAACGTATGTCCTGTATGACTAATATTATTATAAAGTGAATTTTTACCAATTTATCTATAAAAGAAGTAGCTGTATCTGGATATTTAAATCCAACTTTATCGACCTGAACTCCAAATTCAGTTGATAAGAACGTATTTTTAAACTCATTTGTGTAGTTTACAAATATTCTGTTGAATAAAATGAAATCGATGTTTTTCAACTTTGACAATGGTTCTTCTAGATCTTCATAACTTGTTTTTATCTGGAATTACAAATACGAATGTAGTTTTGTAAAAAAATATTCAAATTGGTTCATAACTTTTTAGAAAAATTAAGATTTCATGTTTAGTTTACTTTTTTATTTTTCTATGAACAACATTGCAAACACATTAAAGTCAATTTTAAGTTATTCGTTAAAATGTTTACCTCACTTATCTTCTTATAACCTAGAGTGGATAAAAGTTCATCTTTAACACTTCCTTGAGCGAAAGCCGCTATCTTGCAAAGAGAGAGACGTAGACTCAAAGTTGATACAACTGTGCTAGTGTTGAAATGTGATAGTAAATAGTCCTGTAATAGAAAAAATCTTCGTTCAACTCAATAAGAATAAGTTAGTAATTGAAGTCAGAACGTTGCAATGTTTAAGCGTGTCGATATAATGTAACCGAATTATTGAAAAATTATCTGAGGGTGGAGACAAACGTCAAAACGCAAATGAATAGATTCTGCTATCGATACTAATTGACATAAGCGTATGATGTTTTGCTAAGGATTTAAGTCACCTTACCAACGGCCACGACGACCACGAAAAAAATTTTCATCCAGTCGAAGTGTGACCATTACCAAAATGTCATGAGCTTATGTCAATAATTAGCGATAGCAGTTTCTATTCCTTAGCGTTATTCTATTCGTCTGCCATTTGTCTCGGCCTGCTGCTTGTCAAACGAGAAAGAAATGTATTGATGATTCCCATGGGAATGCGATTTTACAGCTGTAAAAATTAGCCTCTGTTCTCTCCATTGCTACGTAAAAGAAAGACATACAAACAAAACATACTTTTCCATTTATAATATTATTGTAAGGATAAGGATATATATATAATAAAAAGAGCATGTGTGTCAGAAGTCAAACTTCTTTGGCAAGATTCAAAGATACCAAAATCGTCGCCTTACATGACGTGACGGTAGTCACTCCAAAAATTAACATGAACACTTACTGCCGCTAATTTTCTTCTAATTCCATCAACAATAAGGCACATAGAAACTGGCAGCAAACAAAATATAATTCCCACTGGAAAACGAAATATTATTTTTATAAAAAATACAAAATTAAGCCCACTGATGTAAATGAAATCCATACATTTAATTAAAATCATATCCACTAGTGAAATGAAATGCTTGATCAAATCGAAATACTCATACCGTAAAGTAGTTCTTGGAAATGTGTTTGTACTGTAATTTTATTGTTTTATTATTATTGAATTATGTAAACCATGCTTCAATAAGAAAAATCTATTTGATGATATCATTGGTATATTTGTTGCTCTTTATGTAAAAACTACTGAATTGTTTTGCGTATATGTTTATTTTTTAGTTTTTAGCGTAGATATTTAGCGAAGTCATTATGATTTATAAAATTATAAGACAATAAGATTTTTACTTTCCTTTAATTTTTTCTTCGTTTTAATATAATAAGTACTTATAAATATTAGCAGTTTCTGCGTAATCCACCATGCAAGTAAAAGCATGCAAAACATTATCATCATTTCAAAACCAGTTAATATTATTTTCCATCTTTCAAAACTTATGTGTTCTGAAATATATTAACAAAATATTCATAGATGAAGATTCTGAACAAGTAGGTGTACAATTTATCGATAATGGAGTTGTTAAAGACAATATCTTGGAAACATATTGGATGCAGCTCGGCGAATGTGTAAGCGAGCGCGCGACTAACTTAAGGATTGAGGTACAATGGGAGAATTTTGGGTAATGGGTTTAAATCACCGGTTATAAGAGTGAAGTCCGGATGAGTAGTGTAGTGTTGTGTAAAATTGATGACTAGTGTAAATAATATTATGTGCGATTTCATAAACATTTGACTAGACTTTTTTGTGTGAAAGAGTAAAAAACATCCATTCGTGAATACACAAAAGCATATTTTACGAAATATCGTACAGCATGTACAAATAGGCTAATAGAATGTTATCAAGTTTAGTTTGTTTGTAAATTATTATTATTACTGAAAAGGGCTAACTATATTGGTTACTAATTTGTTATATGATTATTATGAAAATGCTTATAAATCACTCTTATTAAACATAACATAAATATGATAATATTAATAGTGAAACCTGACAGCTACATCTGCTTAGGGATATTATGCTCTGGGTCACTTCTTTATAATTTTTCACTAGTTTATTTATAGAAGCAGAAGATAAAAATACGTATGAATCATTTTAGTACGACCAATGTGCCACAGTGATCTTAAATAATTATAAATGGGTTAATAACCGTTTTAACCAATAAATAAGAAACAGTCCAGTGTGCCCCATGCTTTTTCAAGCGATAAATCCGTAGCTACATCTGGGCAGGCGCTCAATTCAATTTTATTACTATTCTCCGAGACTTATTTGATTCAGTCGTCAAAGCGATCGGAGACTTGGGTGACATTATCGCTTCAACAGTATCTCCTGCAGTGGAAATGGGAAACGGTGAATAATTTTGGGAATTTTTTTTTAAATTGCGGTATGGGGTAAGACTATGACGTCTTGTGGTTTATATTACGGTGTAGACAGAAGATATAGGAAAGTTTAATAGGGGGTAATTTACATAGCTTATTCATTGTTATTAATTCAAATATAAATTGAAATATTATTTGGTTGATGACGTTTTGTTTTTCTTTTCCTCGCTTACCCTGGACGAGCTGGACTTAGCCTACCCTACCTTAATTTTAAAATCATTGATTCAATGCACACACACATGACCGCCTCCTCGGTACAGTGGTTGACGCGTGAGCGTACCACCGAGGGGTCCCGGGTTCGATTCCCGGTGGAGACGAAGAAAAAAAAATGTCTCGGTCTGGTAGGACACAGAAGGCTGATCGCCTACTTGTCTCTAAAGAAAATCGATCAGTGAAACAGATGTATAATGCATCTGCCCCTTACCCCACTAGGGGACATGGGACTTCACTAATACACACACGTGGAAAGTTACATTAAAGCTATATAGAGGTCGCATTAAACACTCAAACATAAATATTAAATTTATTTCGAACAATATGCATGAAAATAAAAATAAAATACTCGGAATAGAATGAAAGATATTTCTATTCAAATATTTTACTTAGAAAGCACTGAATTAATTTATTATTATTAGAATAGTAAATTGTTATAATAATTCTAAGAGTAAATATGCTGTTACGTGCAATTATGAAAAATTAACCCTTGTTAGTCAAAACGTAACAATGCGCGCGTTAATAAGATAAACAAACACTAATAAATTAACGGGAAATTCATCAGAAAATTCACTAGCATGTAATTGAATGAATATTCAGCCATCTTAATCAATAGCAGCATTACCACGGAGGTCCTAAAGGCATTCACCGTGAAATTGGAGTCGAAACGAAAGGGACGAAGCTATACATATACAGCTGGAGTGAAAGAGAGAACAGCTAAGCAGGGTTTTATAAATCATTTTTCTCGGCACGGCAGCGTTTTAGGATGTATGCACACGCAAGACTTGCGCGTAATAAATTTTAATTTTTTGAATTTACTCGACGGGAATTGCTTATTTGCAATCTTGTGGGAATACGTAATATGAATGTAATAAACTAGTTATTTAAGGGTAGATAATGTTATTTTATTGAGTTCGTCTGAGAGTGAAATAAAGGGTATTTAACGTTTAGAATTGATTGTGTAATATTTGTTGATATAATTCGTGATGATGATGTTAATGAGGGAAAGCTTGTTAGAAAAAAAAAACGAATTAAAAAAAGAGGCTCTGTGTAATGTGGAGTTCTAAAATTTTAGAAATTGATTATTAATAAATAAAAAAAAATGTGTGCGTGTACTAGTGTACACACGTAAGAAGTGAAACTTCTTTATGACCTTATTTTTCAAAAAATAATTTACTGTAATATGCAACTTTACAGAAATTCGTCGAATCACGCGTGGTAGGGATAAGAAAAAGATGGCGCGTAACGGAAAAATGTCACGCGTAACGAAAAAATGTTACACTACTTTTTTTCCAACCCCGATAAAGAAGTTTCACTTCAAATATGATATAGGTAAATTATTAAGGCTCACGTAAAAATTGATAGTCACTACCAAGCCTTAGTAAAATGCTGAATCGCGATTATTTCTCTTTGCGTTTAGTAAATCAATTATTCTAATATTGTTGGCGTGGTCCGGCGATTGCCTGACACCGCATATCGCACGTTTGCTTGAATCATATGTTTTTGGTGTTTTCTTTGTCCTGAACTATTTCTACATTAAAATAAATGTTTTCTGAACAAATAGAATGTACAATATTTTAAATTTAAATATTATTTGATTTATTAAATAAACAATTGCAGTACTTATTATTTTAAGTTCCAATTGCATTAATCAAATGTTCACTTATTGACTCAACGTTTGTATTAGCATTTTACATTTATTGACTTACTAGCGGTCCGCCCCGGTTTCGCCCGTGGTAAATGTTTACGTTTTCTCTCCATAAGAACCATCCTCGTACTTCAAGGAATATCATAAAAAAAGAATTATCGAAATCAGTCCAGCCGTTCACCCATGATACCCCTGGGGAAATATGGATTCATTTTTATATATATGGAGATTATCGACTTATCAGACATAATTCAAGGCAAAATATACAAAATTGTAAACGTTAAGGGCCAAGTCCATGTCTAGTGTCCCAGATCCATCGAAAAAGTGAGATTGCAAAATTTAGAAGCAAATTGGAGCGATCTAACGGTGAGTATGAGCAAACTTATTAGCACTGGACCGGGTTATCGTCTTTTACTTTTTACAGACTGGATTGATTGGATGCTCAGGCAGTACCAACGTCCTACATGCCGTATGGGTAGGTTTAGCGTAAGTGTGATACATATAGCGCGAGCTGCAGTATAGATTGATTTTTGCAAGCAAAAAAATTTTTGACGTTTAAAGTCAACAACGGACAGATTTTGCGTATAAGTTTTTGATGAAATGACTAAGATAGGATTCATTTTTTGAGGCAATTACCTACTCGGAAAACTGGTAACCTATTAAAAATCGAATTTCTATTACCCGAATCTTAAAATCCCGAAAACGGTTGTTAGAACTTTCAAAAGACAGATGTAATGAATGACAACTTTTTAAAATTCCTTTTTTAATTTCCCGGATGAATCAATTTCCAGATACACCAAAACCAGATTTTTAAAAAGTATTTTTTTGTTTCCCGTATTCTCATAATCCAGATATAGTTATACTAGATTCTCAGAATACTTTTTTTTGTTTCCCATAGTACCATTTTCAATACAAACTATTACCAAATTTTCATAATCTTTTTATTTGGTTCCCATATAATCGTATAGCACAGGGGTTCCCAACCTTTTTTTGTCTACTGCCCACTTTAAGAATAAATTATTTTTTAACGCCCCCCTTTTTAAACATACTTAAAAAACGCTAAGTACTTATAACTGATTATCGAAACGCAACTTTATAGTAGAGTATCTTTTATTGAAAATAAAACAAACATAATCAATTCTTATATAAAAACTAATGTGAAGGTTGAATCTGATGCTGTTCAATAAGTTTGTTGATATCAGGTTCCAATTTACTCAAAAACAGCCGCAAGTCGCCACGTTCGGTAACACGCAAACGATTTCTCTTTTTAGTAAGCAGCGTTGCCACAGCACTAAATCCACGTTCACACAAATATGACGATGGGAATGCTATCAACAATCGTTGAACAATTGACCACAATCCAGGGTACAATTGTGGGATCGGTTTTTGTAGCCAAAATTCTTGATATCCATTTTTAAACTTGATTTTTGTTTCTTCGTTTGTTGTCAATTCTATAAGTTCTTCTTCCAGCTGAGGTGACATTGCTGTGTTGACATTTGAAAACGGATCCAACACCCAGTCTGGTATTTCCAAGTTTAAAATGTCCTGGTATCGTTCGGTGAAGTCAATGTGGAGGTTTTCCAAATGTTGGCAGTAGGCAAACAAGTCGTCGTTACTGCAAAATACTGATAAATTCGGAAAATTGTGAAACTCACGTCTGCCCATATTCTTTTTGTGCAGAAGCAGTTTGGCTGCGAAAGCAGCAACGACATTTTTTGTTTTAATTAAATTTAGTTCATCGCCTTGCAGTTGGAGGTTCATGTCGTTGAACAGTTTATACAGGTCTGTCATGTAAGCTATATCATTCTTTGATGTTATGAGATTGTTGCGCAGTTCTGTATCTTTAGTTTCCAAGAACTCTATCACAGAGTCAAACAGGTTGTAAAATCGAATCAGACAATTGCCTCTTGACAGCCAACGAACTTCAGTATGAAGCAACAAACGGTTGAAATCTTCGTCATTAGTAGCACAAAGCTGATGAAATAATCTATCATTCAAAGAGCTGCTACGGATTTTATTGACTGCTTTGATGACATATTGCAGTGATTGAAATAGTCGTTCACTTAAGTTTCTAGCAACCAAATGTTGTCTATGAATAACGCAATGTATAGCAAGGACATCTAGAATTTTATTCTTTAAGTACGCTATGAAGCCTTTATGGCGCCCTGTCATAGCCGGAGCGCCATCCGTAGCAACTGATATAATATTTTTCAAAGGAATCTCTTTCTCTTCACAAAACTTTTCCAATGTATTGAATATGGTTTCGCCTTTTGTATCTGTCTCCAAATTTCTGGCAAACAATAGTTCTTCACGTATTTTCTCATCTTTAATAAACCTCCCGTAAGATAGCAACAACGCTTCATTAGTTGGTAAAGTGGACTCATCGAGCTGAATTGAGAATTGACTAGTCCTCAGATGATTGCACAATGATTCTTCAATGTTTTCAGCCATTTCATCAATTCGTCTTTGCACAGAATTATTACTCAAAGGAATTTTTCGGATAATATCTGCGGCCGGTTTATGAAGCACAGTAGTTATTACTTCCTTTATTGCTGGCAAAATTAACTCTTCTCCGATGTTGTGTGGTTTGCCTTTTTGAGCAATTAACAAAGAGATATTGTACGAAGCTCGAAGTCCGTCGTCATCTTGCTTAGCAGCCGCCGAAAATAGTTTTGATACACTTGGCTGAGTATTATGCTTCTTCTCTGGGTCTTGAAAATATGCTACATTCTTGTCTTTCTTATCTGGATGCATTTTATTCAAATGATCTTGCAGTCTTGAAGGCTTCATTGCTTCGTTCGAAAATGTTTTTAGACATAGAAGACACAAAGGCGACGACGGGTTTGTGGGATTTTCAATAAATCCGAATTTAATATATTCCGCAGAGTATTGCCGTCTCTTCTTTTTTACTTCCGACATTGTTTTGTTTTGAGAAATACGTAAGTGTTGAAATCAAGTACTGCTTATCTATTATGCGCGAAACCGCAAATGAAAATAAAATAAATTTACGTCGTTTATATAGGATTGCATAAGCAGCACGCACCAACAGGAATAAGACATCAAACGTGCATAAACTCGTTTATCTCATTCGACGCCCAATCGTACTCGACAAGCAAGAACAAGTATTATAGAACCAGCCGATTGATACAGGAATGTACAAATCGGATTATTTAACAAAAACTTGTTAAAACATGATTGCCCGCGGTCTATTATATCGAACCGATTTTGAGCTATATCTTAATTAATATTAGTTGATGTTCACAAGATGTCGACTCTCGAAGTCGAGAGCTCAGTCGGTTTCTAAGAGTCTTCCTAGCTAGGTAGATGAAATTATAAATCGACCCCAAAGCCCTACACAACGCCCCCTTTTTTTTCTGGATCTCTTACCGCCCCCCTTTAGGCCTGCAGCGCCCACAAGGGGGCGTTATCGCCCACGTTGGGAAAGACTGGTATAGCAGATAAACTATTGCCAGATTTTCATAATCTCTTTATTTGGTTCCCATACAATCGTGATTATACCTTTACTATTATATACAGCGACCCCCTGGAAGGATTTCGTTTTTCTGGATATCGTTTATTTGATTTTCAAAAATCTGGACATTGTTTGTCTGGATATCAATCAACTGTATTTCAAAAATTTGTGTTTTAAAAATCTGGCTTTCGTGCATATGGATTACGGTCATCTGGATTTTGTGCATTTAGATTTCGTATGTCTGGAACTCATTCGTCTGGATTGTAAAACGTCGTACAAATGAAGAAATGGGCAAATGAAATTCGGAGTTGCGATTATATGGCAAACAAAACTTCGAGATTTTAAAATTCGGGGTTATGAAAAAATGTCCAAACGTTTTCGGGATTATGATATTCGGAATATTAAAATTTGAGAATAAGATAGGTAACCCGGAAAACTACATAATGTGTTAAAAATTTTTATTATCACCAAAAAGTAGATGTTGGATGATTAAAGTAGATGCATCTAATTTGGATTAGATGTTGACATGTCTTGGAGCTAAATATTTTGATTTTTAATTAAAATATCCAACTACACATGAACTAAACACATACGACTAAATTTAATTTTATATTCGCTCCCAAATCGTAACAGAACATAAACAAAGTTCTTTTAACACGGAATTCGGCAAATCCGGAATCCTCTTAGCGCTCATTGCTATACAGTAGCAATAGGCTTTGCATTATCACGCAAGCCGGACGATTTGAATTTCAATATATTTCACAGACTGAGAATTCACTCCAGAATTGGTATTTGTGGAAATTATTAATATGCTTTTGTACAAGTTTAACCCACTAACGTTTAACGACATAATTCGTGAGCCACGTATGGCAGATGTTTAAAGTCGAAATAAATAGTTATAAATGACGTGATGTTTAGTTTGAGTAAGGATTATGTAATAAATAGTTCAGTGAAATTTATATTAACAAGGTTAGTAGTAAGATTATTCATGATTGAATATGATACTTAAATTGAGGTGATAGTAGTTAAGGGTAAAGATTTTCATTCGGATTGTTATATAAAGAATAACTTATGTAAAAAAGTATCTAATAAATAGTAATTGTTGCAAGTTATTATTGCAATAAAATAAATAATGGACTCAAACTCAGTCTCAAACATTTATTTATTCAATTATACGTCTTTTAAAAATCACTTTCGATTCGTTATTACATATTTTTAACATCATCACATCACATCATCACATCAGCCTATTCCCGTCCACTGCTGAACGTAGGCCTCTCCCAGATCTCGCCACTTTTCCCGTTCTTCTGCATATCGCATCCACCCAATGCCGGCCACCTTCTTTAAGTCGTCAGTCCAACGCGCCGCAGGGCGTCCTACACTACGCTTGCCTGTACGTGGTCTCCATTCGAGTACATGCCGACTCCATCGACCGTCTGTTCTTCTACACACATGGCCAGCCCACCGCCACTTCAACGTGCTTATTTTGCGAGCTATGTCGGTTACTTTGGTTCTTTGTCGAATAACCTCGTTGCGAATTTTATCAGACAAAGAAACTCCTAACATAGCTCGCTCCATAGCCCGCTGCGCAACGTTGAATTTATGGATGAGTCCGCATGTAAGGGTCCACGTTTCGGCTCCGTACGTCATTACAGGTAGGATGCACTGGTTAAAAGCTCGCGTTTTTAAGCTCTGTGGGATTGCCGACTTAAATATGTAACTAAGCTTGCCAAATGCTGCCCAACCCAAACGAATTCTTCTGCTAGCTTCCACGTCGAAGTTGTGTTTGCCTAGTTGAATGTTTTGGCCGAGATAGATGTAGTTTTGCACAACTTCTAGTACGGATCCACTCACGCTCACGGGTCTAGGGACTATGTGTGCGTTGAACATGACCTTAGTCTTGTCCAAGTTCATCTTGAGACCAACCCGCTGAGAAGAACTGTTCAGATTGTTTAACATTTCATCGAGCTCTTGCACGGATTCTGCTATGATAACTATATCATCTGCAAAACGCAGATGCGAGATGTATCGGCCGTTAATGTTGATACCCCGTTCTTTCCAATCGAGTGTCTTGAAGATGTCCTCCAACGCACTTGAAAAAAGCTTTGGCGATATGACATCGCCTTGTCTTACTCCACGTTGCAGTTGAATTGATCTTGTACTCTGTCCTTGTACTTGAACGGTCATCGAAGCGGTTTCATAAATACATCTCAGCACCTCGATATAGCGGTAATCAATTTGGGCTCGCTGCAAAGAGTCCAATACAGCCCAAGTTTCAATGGTATCAAAGGCTTTTTCGTAGTCAACATATGCCAGACAAAGAGGTCGGTTATATTCTTCTGTTTTTTGAATGATTTGTCTCAGTGTGTGTATGTGATCTACGGTACTGAAGCCTTGTCGGAATCCTGCTTGTTCAGGTGGCTGAAATTCGTCAAGCTTACGAGCGACACGATTTGTGATTGCCCTTGAGAACAGCTTGTATACATGGCTTAAGAGGGATATAGGACGGTAGTTTTTCAACGCTGTTCTATCACCTTTTTTGAAAAACAATACCGTTACACTCCTACTCCATGTTTCTGGGATTGAGCCGCTGTGGAGGACAGAGTTAAAGAGCTTGGGATGTAAGGGGATATCGACAGACATCTAGATAGCCCAACTGCCAACCTTACCTGCTCGTGGTACATCCTGCTATGCAACGGACAAGGCACTGGCGACCGACAAATGGCGGTATAACCATTTCTAAATCTGAGACTTACAAATCTAAATGATCGACAATGGGCAGCAGCATTGCCGATTAAAATAAGTCTCACTGCGGTCACCAACACGCCTGCCCAGCGCGGTGACTAGGGCATATCCTCCCAGATATAGGAAAAGAATATGAAAGTTGCATCCAATAAACGGCCCCCAGTTCCCGGTCGCTCCGCTATTCCTGGTCATGGTAGCGACCTAGGTAACGGCGGGGCAGGGGGTGCTAGGAATCCCCGGGTTAACGATGGCTACCGTAAACGATTGACCTTGGCTACGTATAACGGACGAACTCTTCGACTAGACGAACACATCACAGAACTTGAGACCGAGCTTAGCCACATCAAATGGCACATTGTGGGCTTATCTGAAGTCCGAAGACAGGGAGAGGATACTGTGACCCTAAAGTCAGGCCACTTACTATACTATCGAGAGGGAGACCAACTTTCCCAAGGCGGTGTTGGTTTCGTTGTTCATAAGTCACTCGTTAACAACTTAGTAGAAATCGGGAGTGTGTCTAGTAGAGTTGCGTTTTTAGTACTAAAGATAACCAAAAGGTACTCCTTGAAGGTTATCCAAGTGTATGCTCCAACGTCTGCGCACTCTGACGATGAGGTCGAAGCTATGTACGACGACATAGCCAAAGCTATGTCTAATTCTGAGTCACATTTCAAGATTGTTATGGGTGACTTCAATGCTAAGGTTGGACTTCAAGAATGGGGTGAAACAAGAGTGGGTCCGTACGGCTATGGATGTAGAAATGCAAGGGGTCGAATGCTTGTAAACTTTCTCGAGCGCCAGAGGCTATACAGTATGAGCTCATTTTTCAAAAAGAAGCCTCAAAGAAAGTGGACATGGCAGAGCCCAGATGGCATGACAAAGAACGAGATAGACTTTATCCTTACCGACAAGCGCTACATATTCACCGATGTCTCTGCGATCAGTAGGTTTAATACCGGAAGTGACCATAGAATGGTAAGAGGTACGCTTAATATTGATGTGCAGCTAGAGCGTAAGCGCCTGATGAAGTCCACTCTACGTCCGAAGCTACTTTATACCCAGGATGTTTCTGAAAAGTTCCAGCTTGAATTAAAAAATAGATTTGAAGCGTTGCCATTGAACGACAACGATGTTAATACCACTAGCAATGAGCTTGTAAGGATAATTCGTGAGGTGGGACACAAATACTTTCGACCAACGAGGAAAGAGCATAAATCGAAGCTTTCTGGCGCGACTCTAGATCTGATGCGCAAGAGGAGAGAATGCGATAACAAAGATACCTCAGAATACCGAGAGCTGAATAAGGAAGTGAAAAAACGTATTCGGCATGACATCCGCCAAAATAATACAAAAACCATCAAAGAGGCCATAGAAAACAACAAAGGCTCTAAAGTCTTCACTAAGCCATATACTTCCCATTGTCACATCACCAAACTCATAACATCTGAAGGTAACATAGTCTCTTCGAAACCAGAAATACTTATAGAAATCGAAAGATACTATAGCGATTTATATGGACAGAAAACACAAAGGCCTGAAATGCCTACTGCGGTCGATCCAAGAGCCAAGCTAACTCGCCACTATACCGACGAACTGCCGGATATCGACGTGGACGAGATCAAGATAGCACTGGAGCAGCTTAGGAATAATAAGGCTGCTGGGGAAGATGGAGTTACAGCTGAGCTCATTAAAGCTGGAGGATCTCCGCTAATAAAGGAACTCGCTAAGCTCTTTATTTTTAACAATTACCACCGATCTGGAAAGCAGTATCTATGGAGAAGAACTGGCAAGAAACTCCATAGTTGCCCTATGGGCTATTCAACTATGGTTGAAAATACATCAAATCAAATAAAAACCACTATTATTGGCAAATTTTCCCGCCCTCTAACGTTTGCAGCAATATTTTACAAACACTGTTTATTTACGAAGCCCAGTTGTCTATTGGACAATCTTGGACGATAAATCGGGGGATTTTTCTTGCCTTTGAAAATTCTTTATACGTATCTTTTCGCTCGAATGGCGTCTTTATCTAAGTATATTGAGGGCGATTTGTTTTTTGCACTCTATTTTGTATTGGACCTAATTATATAGTGGAAAATCACGTAAGTCGTAGGTTTTCAAATGTTATTTTAATTATAACTGAAAAATTAGGATATTATACTTAATTTAAGCCATTTTTATTACATAAGAAGTATATTTCTGTGAAATAATTATCTATATCGAAAAAAAAATGAAACTGCATGCAACTTGCAACAATGGTGCTATTGTACACATAATATACATAATATATTATTGACTTAGATTAATAATAATTGTCTTTTTTTGTTTATTTATTACTAGAAAGAAGACGCCAGCTGATGATAGTAGTAATATGTCCTAATAAAAAGCAATATAATCATTGAAATCTCACTCCATATAAATTTCAATATTAGAGAAAATAAAATATTCCCGACGTTATTAATTTAAAGTGAACCTGCTCCACAGTTTTAATGTCTTCACGTTACACTCATCTTGAATAATATTCTACGATACATGGAAATACTTTTAGTTTGAAATGCAATTAAGTTATTTAAAAGAATATGACACTGAACATAGACGTGATACAGAAGAAACATTATAATATTGTAAATCATAATATTGAAAAAATTTCAATTAAAAATTTACCAACTTTAAAATATAAAGTAAATTAATTATTAGACAAGTATTAGAATTCGTCAATAATTTAATAAAAATTTACTATTTATAATACAAGTACTTTGTTATTATTATTATGTAAGTATTTGAAATTCATTCATTATTCATTTAAATAGATATAATTAAACTTAATATGCCATATCTAACTCTATTCTTTTAATATTTCAAAAATTCGTCGTCACAAATCAAAATCACATTTCTATCTGAAAATAAAATGGATTTATTAAGAATTAATGAACAGTGTAATAATAATGATATCATTGCTAGAAAATATTGATTCAATTATAATACGAGACGGGAACGAGAAATTATGCCGACGGATGAGTGAGGGGAGTTTAATGGTTTCTGTTACGACTATTAATTTTAATAATTATTATGTAAAATAGGAAGAAGATTCATGTAGAAATGAAATTGAATATGTATGTAAATAACTGGAGTGATAAAAAATAAAGAGAATACTAACAGGATAATAAAAAAAGACGTGTGGCACTCGGGGACTGCCGCGGTAAAGCTATGGCATAGCATGCCTTCAAGCCACACCTCCGAGCCCGTCGGAGTGGGGAGCGTGAGGTTTTTTCGTTACGGAATTTCTCGATTCGGTCTCCGCGCTCAAGGCCCGCGATAGAAGCTATGCAATAGCTTAAAAAAGAAAGAGATTTAAAATTAGTTTTTGATAACGTTGAAAGAATGGTGCATGAGATAGGTTTTAGAAAAACTGTTGGTTACTGGTAAGGAAGGTATATTTTCAGACAAAATGTCGATAATCACAGATATAGCCAGTCACTGACATGAATCTTACATAAAATACGTAATTAAACATGTATAGAATACAATGTATTTTAAATCCATAACAAAATATGAAAGTGCTAAATCAGGTAATAGAAAATAATATTATGATGCAAAACCGAAATAAGTAAAACAGTACATTAGCATATTAATTAAGCGATTAAAATTTACGCCAGGAAATATTTGCATTAAATACTTCTCGAGAAATTAAAAAGACTTTCGGCGAATAATTTCACGCGTATTTGCTTCGGAGTTTCAAACAATTTACATGATGAATGAAGTAGCAAATAAACTCAAGATTTGAATCATTTTGAATATAAAAATCCCGCCAAGATTCATTTCTTTAAGTGGAATGTTAAACTTTTCGGAATTGGTTTATGCATATCAATATTTATTAGCCAAGATCTGTGTGTAGGTATTGTCATTACTTCTGGTTTTATGAATAAAACTTTGGCTAGGACGAGAAATTATCTATACTTCTATAATAATAATATTATAAAGAGGAAAGGTTGGTATTGTGTATGTATGGTTTTCACGCATAAACTACTGGACCGATTTTGATGAAATTTGGCACAGATAATCTTTAGACCCTGAGAAAGAACAAAGGCTACCTTTTATTGCGAAATATGTACCACGGGCGAAGCCGGGGCGGACCGCTAGTATATTATAAAGCTGAAGAGTTTGTTTGTTTGAACGCGCTAATCTCAGGAACTACTGGTCCGATTTGAAAAATTCTTTCGGTGTTAGATTTCCCATTTATCGAGGAAGGTTATAGGCTATATATCATCACACTAAGACCAACAAGAGCGGAGCAATGCGGGTGAAACCGCGGGGCACAGCTTGTACCGAATAAAATTAAGATTATTATTTCATAATAAACATAAATAGCAGCTATTTATTATCTTTTCTATATCTTCTCTATATTTATAATTCTCGTGAGATAATGTTAGTTATCTTACTCCTCCGAAACGGCTGGACCGATTCTCATGAAATTTTGTGCATACGGGTAGATCTAAGAAGCGGACAACATCTATTTTTCATACCCCTAAATGATAAGAGAGGCAGAACAGCGTTTGCCGTTTGCTAGTTATTGTATGAAATTTAGCATTTTGATCAATTAACACAGCAGCCTCAATCACAATATAACATGAAATTATTTCATACCACATTCACCACATAACACTTTCGAATAATAAGAAATTTTACAGAACTGTCAGCAAATTTAAACCGAACTCCGAAGGGGCTCCAATATCCGCCTACATTATTATCGCCACGTCATCACAATATAGGAAAGTATTGTTGATATTTTCACTTTGACGTTTGATTTCTTGTGTAAATATTGTAATTTACGATTTGAAATTATTTACAAGCGTAAATGGGTCTTTCTATTGTAACATGAAATATGAAAATGGGTCTTTTTGTTGTAAAGTGAATTAAAAAATTAGAAAAGTATTCGCTGAAAGACGTCTTCCTTCGATGTATTTTTAATGGTCTTATAGGATCTAATTTTTATCAATGCATTTCAATGAGGTTATTTGTAAGATAATTTCTTAAATTGTACTTTCTTTATGATATAATGTAAGAAAATTGCAGTGGCAGTGAAGTAGTTGCTATAACTAACTTATCCTGAAGTAATTTGTAAGGAGGTGAAACTAGGAGCTGTGATAAACTTGTAGTTTGTATCTGTCTGTTTGTATATCATCATTCGTCAAGGCTCTCAAAGGGATGAACCCATTTGAATGCATTTTGTTTTTGTTGAAAATGTATTCAGTCGCGATACTTCTGAACTACGTTTAGTGTGAATGGAGGCTTTCATTTAGAAGATAATATTCATTTTATATGAAAGATTTGTAGCTAAAAATCATTTTTTATATGATAGGTTTTTTCTGTGTAGGTTAGTGATATTTTAATGTCAAAAAAATGTATAGTTATATGTATTATTCGTCACAACTAGTACTTCACTACATAGTATAAAACGAAGTCGTTATATGTTTGTCCCTTTGCTGAGATCTTGAAATAGATTTCTTAGAGATAGATAATAATAGATTTCTTAATTAGAGATCGCTGAGATCTTGAAATAGATTTCAAGATCTCAGCGATCTCTGCGTAGACGCAGCAGATTTTGTTGTGGTATTTTTAATCGATAGACATTGCGATAGACTGGTTCAAGAGGAACGACGATTAAGCCGCAGGCGAAAAGCTAGTATTTAGCTCTAGTATAGTACTTATATCATTATCCACAACACTTTTTTATCCCAAACGCGTCAAAATATTCAAAGCCACCCTTGACATTAAAGTAGTTACAGAATCTTATTCCTATCTCCGGCCGTTTATCCAGGCGGGCGTCACAATGGGCAGTTAGCCGAGCCAGGCAATCTGCATATTAACAGCCTCCCTGTGCAGGTATGAAATCAATGATTGCATCATTGCTTCACTATCGACCATTCAATACATTGTAATGAATATTGATTGAGCTGATTGTTAGTCGTGCGTTAATAGTTATGGACTTGCGGGTTTCATTTTATTACGCAGTATTGCAGATATTTTGCGGCAGTTTTCGTGTGATCCATGTTTTGGTAGCGATACTAATTTTTGAGAGTGTACGAGCAAGCACGTCCAAGGTGCAATATGGCGCTTTGCTTGCATATTGCGTAACTCAAATTGTTTCCAATATTTCACACATTATATTATATATTCAAATCAGTTCATCGTCGACGGTCATTAAGAGTACCTCGCGTGACTCATCCATTTTATTACAAGTTTCCGTTTAATACAAGTTTCAATAGTTTAAATAATTCTTTTATTTCTTATTATATTAATTAATTATACACACGTACGGGATAGCCCGTACAGAGAGCGACTGTTCAAGTTTTGGACAAGTTAAATAAAATGCATGCATTAAATATTTACACTTGTATAGAATTAATTATAAGATAATTTTGTTACTCATTATTAAATTAGAGCATTTCATTCTCAAATGTTGAACACCATGGCTTTTGTTATCTGTATGTAAAATAACAATAAAATATTATGTTAATAGCTCTACGATCTATTTCAAGTTTAAACCTATCTTTAAACAGTTCATTATCTAGTTGGTATTACTATACTCCAAAGTGTTTGCCTTGCCCCCATGTGATATATAAAATAAATACATTTTACCATGTGTTTTCCTTATTTACTAATAGGTACTTGATACCAATAGCTGATCAGCCATTCGTAGCCTGCAAGAATAGGGCTATTTTAGTAGTACTGGATATGTTTTATCTTATCTGTCAGGAAAAATGGCAAAAAGTGTAAGAATTTTCTACGTCAAAAAGTGTTAAATGGGCATAATCGTAAAAGGTGAAACTGGCTCGTTTTTTGTTCCTTCCTGTTTTTTACTGTTTGTAGTTGTTTTGTTGTGTGGTTTAAAAAGCAATTTTACAGTAAAATAGTTACCAGAACCTCATCTCATACCGTATTAAATACCAACACTATCTTAAGCTAATCCCGGAATAAAGCTAGCTTTTCCAACGAGTTAAATTACCTGTGAAATTCAAGGGAAGGAATACATACAGAGGCTGGCGTCACACAAAAGATGCATTTACATAACAAATTGGGGGTCTCTCTGACCCCCGGCGTGGTCACTGCATTGTGTTAACGCGTGAATTGCTACTTTTGACACTTTTGCTTTTTATTTTGTTTGTATGTCGGTAGATGCTAAATAGGTGAACCTTGTGCGGTTAATAGACGGTAATTGAGTGGTGATTAGTTTTTAGTATGTATGAAATGTGTGATAGTGCAAAGTTCCTTTATAAAAGGTATAATTAATATCAAATAAATTAGTTAAAATTTTCATGTTTTTTGTCTTTTTAAATATATCTCTCAATGGTACTTATATTATATAGAATGGCTCTAAGTGGTACTGATTTTAATTAAAACTCATGTATGTAAAGCCTATGTGTGCTTTCATAGTACAATAACAATCGGCCTAATATATATAAAATTTCAGTTACAGTGCGTCTCTAAAGCCATGTTTTAATCAAAAATTATATCATTATACATCCGTACAAAATTACTTGTAATTTTTAAATGTTTGAATATGTCTCAAATCCGTTCAGATACCCAATAAATACCTCTCCCAATATGGAGTTATACCAAGATATTAAAGTCAAGGAACGCCAGGGTAATCTAGTATATTTTACAAAAAATTAGAACTCGGTATAGCGTGTGATATCAGCAAAGTATTAACTAAAGTTTATTACAATACAGCTGATGTTGTTGCAAAGTTAGAGTATGTTTCAAAAGGATATCTACCTCTTCAAGTATTGAGTTTTAACAATAGATACAAGTAAAGCCAGTGTAATCTAGTATATTTAACTATAAACTAGAACAGCCTACAAGCCCATACTCGGTAACGTGAGATAGCAGCAAAGTATTAATAAAAGTATATAATACCGATACAGATTTTGAAGCAATTTTCACAGATTACATACCAATAATTAGATATATCTTTGAGTGGTAACAATAGATAATAAACTCAAGTAAAGCCAGGTAATCTATACTAACTTCTATACTTAATGTAATATTATAAAGCTGAAGAGTTTGTTTGTTTGAACGCGCTTATTTCAGGAACTACAGGTCCGATTTGAAAAATTATTTCGGTGTTAGTTAGCCCATTTATCGAGGAAGGCTATAAGCTATAGTATTTCATCACGCTAAGACCAAAAGGGGCGGAACAATACGGGTAAAACCGCGAGGCACAGCTAGTATAATATTAACAACAAATTAGAACAGCCTACAGCCTACAAGGATACCCGGTAGCGTGCGATAGTCGTGGCACCGTCTCGCTTATCGCGACTGATTACAATAAAATTTTACCATGCAAGGAATTTCTTGTTCACATTTACATATGGCGGGATAATTATTCACCACCGGTGGTAAATAGCTGGGGAATATCTTTACGCGTTGCGTCGATTTCAATGTGTTTTATGTCGTATCTATTTTCTACCTTATTTGTTTATAAAATTACCTGAAACTTTTTCTTTCAATGAAGAGCTTTCATACTTTCATTCAATCATGTGTTTTAAAATAATCTAAAGGCAATTTGTGTTTCAGTCCAGTTTTTCCCTAATTTTATTTAATATCAATGATATTTATATTGTGTAAAAGGACTAGTTTACGAATGTATTCTCAAAGCCGATTTTTATTTTACATCAATAACACAACTCAACCGATCCTATTATTAGAATGGATTATACTTTTGTGTTTACGCATTCATAGATGAAGACTATTGAAAGTCTTCGTGATTATGAAAACCACTACAAAATAACTTCTATGTACGTCCCTGAAAGTTATATACATAAATGGAACAAATAGAAATAAGATCTTTTAATATATAACTACAAACTTATTCTATAAAAATCGATACATATCTCGGAAAACAGAAGGTACATCATTAGAAATAAGCTCGAAACGATAACGATAACTATACCTCATCAACATTACACAGACCATCGGTGGAATTGAATCGCTACAGTAATGACATCTATGAGCCTTGCGTACGGCCAATCCGGACGCAATTGTTTTAAATGTTATTTTGAAGTCCTGAAGGTTATTAATAAAGTTATAGGTATTTTTTAGTAGCAGATTTTATTATTTTATAATTTATGGTACCTATTTATTATTATATTCTATGCTTCCTCTTCTCTGCGGACATTACTTGTACAAGACTTGTTGTACTAAGAAATTGGGTTTTTTATTGACTAATGCCAAAGATCTTATGGATTTTCCTATAATTTAGTTAGGGACGATTTTCTAGATACAGTGATTATCTATTTATAAACACATACAAACATCTTACTGGTATTAACTTTAAATACATAACTTGGTGTGTCCAAGTTTGAGGATTTTTTGTGCTGCAAGAGTATTGTAGAAAGAAAAAAAGAACGTGTGTGAGCACACGCGTCAGAAGTGAAACTTCTTTGGCAAGATTCAAAGATATCAAATCGTCGCCTTGCTCCATGACGTGACGGCATTGCCATGACGCAACCTTCAAATTTTACTCTCCGAAGAAAAAATGCATTATTTCAACTAGTAAATACATTCTACATTATTGAATTCGCTTGTTAACTTAATTTAGAAATCATTCAAATTATATCCAGAAATAGCAAACAAAATTACATACAGTAGCTTCAATAGAGATTATACCATTAGTAATGCTATAGACTAATCCACCGGGATTCGCTCGCATTGACTATGGCATTAACGGTGACCGAGTTATACTTCAATTACATTTTCACTCGATTACGCTTTATTTTTATTATTATTTTATGTATTAACTGCACTCCCAGAGCCGTTGAGTTAACTAGCTCTGTTCTACGGTTACCTACGTATATTTAGTTTGTATGAGTACCTATTAGTCCTTGTTTTTAATTGAATAATAATAATTGGTTACAAATAGGTTTGAAGTCCTACTTATAGACGTAAAATTCATATTTGAATGTTTAAATTTCAATTGTTTAAATTGTACCTAATTTAAGATTTGAGGAGCAAATATTTTCACTGTTTAACGTTATGCATATATTATGAGGAGTTTTAGCTCTAATTTTAAATTGCTTTTTTATATAGCCAGATGTTTCAACTCTAAATGTGTTCACCATACCTAAAATGTAAGAAACAGTGGTAGACTTTCTCGTATCAATATATCACTGTTACAAGAAAATAAACAAAATATAATAACAAAATAAATCTATTAACAAAGTATTTCTCTACCCATACTAAACACACACACAATTTCAGTACTATATACAACCAGACGCACTTGTATTCCCAGAACTAGCCATAGACTTAAGAAGCAGATAGAGCAGACAGTACACCTGGATCTGCAAGCACCTGCAAGTTCCAATCTAATTAGTTATGGAAATGCGGCCGGTCCATGTAATTAAATATTAGATGTAAATTGTTTGGAAGTTTGTACACAGTGCTTGTGGACTAGTAGATTGATAGCGAGCTGTGGACTGTTTGGATGTATGAGACTGCTATGCTGTTTTCAGGTCTATTTGGAGACATATTAAATCGTAAATGAACTCGCCATTGTGCTGTTTTTGCCGCGTTAAGCCGCAATAAAAAAATTAACAAAGCTCTACGGTAAAAATGGAAACTTTCGTCACAAATAAAAAGAAAATCTAATATTTCTTCTTTGTTATATTATTTTAGTATAAGAAAAATAAACCCCCTTTTAATATACCTATCTAGAAATTATGTAAGTAATGTGATCATTAAAATAAAAAAGGGCTTATTTCTAATGGTAAGCCTTGTCATTCCTAATATATCATTAGAAATAAGCACAAGTTAATTGTAAATAAAAACGTCAAAAAAGCGCCATAAACACACATAATTAAATGCACATAAAGCTACGTACACACTGTAGTAATACACTTAAGTGATGTACCCACAAGGACAAGACAGCGGACAACATATTTGCATAGCAAATTGTAGAGATGGTCCCCGGCGATTTTTGTAAACATGAGTTAGTAAAGCCAGTTTACATTTGTTTATGTTTTATTCGATGATGTGCCCTGGGGTTTAAGTCTTTTATTTTCTGCGTTTGTATTATTTTAAGTTGTATAAAATGTTTATGTACGAAACTCGTATATTAAGATGTGCAATAATTTGGAATAAGGTTATGCTTCTACCAACATAAATACTATAAGTTTTGTGGTGGCCTGGTAGGAAATTATAGTCAAGTTGCGTTTTATACATTCGAAGAGAAGTTCGCATAATGGTTATCCTCAATTTCCCCCATTCCATATTACAAAAGCGACTTTTAATATGATTTCATGACATTTTATTTCAATAAACTTTGTTCGTCAATGTTGTTATTTAAATACTGACTTAAATTAATTAATGTGATCATTAATCAATTTTTATAATTATCAATTATGATCACTGCTTATATCACGGTACTTATTTATTTCTTATTTTTATAAAATTTGGACATTATATCGAAGAAAATGTCTCAAATATATCTGTCTGAACGTAACATTCCCATCCATACAATAGACTAAACTATAATAACAAAAATGTACAAAATACGAGCATTACAATGCGCTCACTGCACAATTGTATAGAGGCGTCTTCAATCAGTGGCTAAGAGCTTCACATTTCCGCCGAGAGATGGCGCTGTTCGCAATCACGCTTTGTGCGAAGCGATAGCCCTTCCGGCCGACATGTATGTAAGAGATGTTGAACGTTTTCAGATTTCGTTGGTGGTATATTTTTACTAGACAATACAAAGATATTTTATTCAATACAATACAAATATAATATAAAGATTGTTCGAGGTATTTTTAAATTAGTAAGTCGAACTTCTATGTGCAGGTTTATTTATGAATTATAGTTTAGATTTGATTCCACATAACCAGCTTGAGCACATTCTTTATGCAAGAGTAACTGCTTTAATATGAATTAATATGCTATGATATCGACTTATCTGTAAAACGTAACGTAGAGCCCTCAATTGTATATCTAAGCTTAAAATTATCCGGACAGAAGAAATATTATATCGACAGTCACTTCACTGTGTTTAAAATGTATGATACATAATATTTAGTTAACCAATTGTTACAAAATGTCTCTCCTAATTTTTTGTCAAAAAGCTACTTTTATAGTTTATTTTTGATTCTTTTCTAAAATCCGTGGTACAAAAGTTAACATATAAAATAAAAATAACTACGTTAAAAACAACCGACTTCAAAAACGGAAAAGTCAAAAATAAAAAAGATTATATATTATAGTAATTAATAATATCAAATCTTTTTTATTTTTGACTTTTCCGTCTTTGAAGTCGGTTGTTTTTAACGTAGTTATTTTTATTTAATACTTTTTAGTGAATTTTTCAACACGAATCAAACGAGCCCAAACTCGATAAAGTTGAGTCAATATATTACTGAGTTCCTATGGCCACCTTCCGATTCCATCATCAAATCAGCTCTATGTCATGATAATGTTTCATCGCTATCCAATTTATATACGTATACAAAATTTCAGCTCAATCGGTTACCGGGAAGAGAATCAAAGTTACTTGCTACATTTCAATTAAGTCATCGAGATCAGACAAAAATGCTCATAAAATAAAAACTACTGGGCCTATCCGAATAAAATTTTTATGGGACCAATTCGACACCATTCCGCGTCAAACAAAAAAAGAATCACGTAAATCGGTTCAGAAACCATGGAGAAATCGGTGTACATACATAAAAAAAAAAAACATACCGGCCGAATTGATAACCTCCTCCTTTTTTTTGAAGTCGGTTAATAAGTTAAACCTACCTTTGAAAGAAGTTAAGTTAAAAAAAAATGTGATTCGTTTAGATTACTCCGTATATATGATTTGAACTTTTTCCACTACATACCAATACCTCGCACAAAATAGTTCCCAACTCTTACGTTCCTAAAATCATGGGCCTTTGTCTCTTTGGTGCGATTCGTCAATTTCTTTGGTCGGCCATGCAGAAACCAATAACGGTGAAGTTTGATTCCAGACTCGTTCAAGTTAGTTTTGTTTCCAAATTGGAATGTAAGGCTTTGTATTTAGCGGTGCTTTACGTTCAAGAATTTGGGAAAGATCGTAAAAACTTGGAATTGGTTTTGATTCTGTTGTAGGCAAATGGCGGAAAACTTGCGGAAAATTGACGTAAAATGGTAAATGTTTAAGTAAACGTGTAGTGAATTAGATATTTAGTCTAAGTTATTATATAATTATAATCAGATAGATACATAATAATAGGATATAATTTCATAAATTTATATCGATCACTTTGTGTGCAATATTCGCAATACATAACAATAATGCTCAGGTATAAATAATAGTACTAAGAAATAAGAAATAACTGCTAAATATTAGTACATAAAACCTTTCTCAACTCTCCGTTTCAGATTGAAAAGCTGCCTGTTCTAATTATATTCTTTACTTTATAACATGGCCTATGGCATTATAAAGGCTTTATTATTAAGTTGCTTACAAAGAATGAACTTGGGTTCTCGGGTAAAAACACTCTAAGTAATATCATTGTTCGCCTACGTCGTAGCGACGCATCCGTAGACGCGTAGCGCAGCGCTACGCTTTACTGTAGCAACGTAGAGGCTCAATATAATATATAATAATAATATAAACTTTTATTCACATAATATCAATTATAAAGCTCAAATTTAAACGTCCGAATAGCATTTAAATTTCATTTCGGAAACTTTTAACTCCGTCCACGGGAGCCCGTTAAGCGTAAAATTACAAGCCGCGCTGTATGCACTAGGCTATACGTTATATGCACTAGACTGCTATCAGGCATTACCGTGTCTGATAGCTCAGTACCAAACCGTCGTCGAACCGGGCTGGACGCGTTCAGTACTTTTTATAAAAAAATCGAAAAAAGTTTTCCACTAAAAAATTTCTGATTTCTAACCGCGATTTCAATACTATATTTAGGTTTAGGTTAAGGTCTGAAGCTAACTCAGTTGGTTGTGAATTAGTGTAGCTGCTTGTATCGTAGTGTAGGAGTAGGCTTTCAAACTTCTCTGTGTAGACTTTGTAGTGTATCGTGATTAGTTACGACGCAACTTCTAGTGGTAAGTGAAAACTTTTTCTGAGCGTTCTCTTATTTTGTTTCTATTCTTTTCAAAATTCTAATGTACAAAATATGAATAAAATTTTATGTAAAAAATAAAGTACTCGTTTTTTATTTGCAAAACTAGAAAATCGCTCAACCGGCGTTTTGTTTTTAACTAAATGTAGAATGGGGATTCATTTCCACTTTACATAAAGTTTCGATTATTTTTCGATCTGGTGTTGGCGTTTTAATATCGAATAATATATAATTTATTAAACTTTATGGTTCCACTATAAAGTTGAATAAATAATATTATAATATTTATATTGAAGATAATAATTTTGTTAATAAAACGCACCAGAAACTATGTACATTATGTACAAACTTTTGAAACGACAAGAGCACCTCAAAAGTTTTGCCGAACGGGTTTTATTCATTACTTTTAAAATCAAAATGTATTCCGTAATATTATTTATGAAAGGAAATTAAATGAAATCTGAAAATAAAATAGTCTTCTATACGCCAGTATTACTATAGAACTAAACAGCTGATATATCTTTAAACAAAGCGAGCGAAGCTCTGGTATAAAGTTAGTAATAAAATAAGTATTTTGAAATACAATTTTCATATTTATTTTAAAAACTCACTATTCCTTAATGCTTGTAAACGTTGAAAGAAAATAAACGTATATGTTCCACTAAAGTTCTTGTATAAGTAGATAATAATATACAATTTTCGAGACATAAATTGTTTTAATACAGATAGAAATAATTAATAAATAAAATAATTATTAAGGATTAATAACGAACACATGTTTCGTTATTTTCTCTCTACTACCGTGCCCAAGGGGTAACTCAAGTATATTTTTTGTATATTACAGTATTTACAAAGATATCAATATTATAAAATAATATAATAACGTTCTTATAAATTTTTCGTCTTCTGTATAACTGGCAGTAGATGCGGGTTCGAATCCCGCCTCGAATTTTTTATATTCTTTAAAAATTTATATTTATGAGGCATTTGAATGCTATATAAACTAAAATATCAAATTAATGACGTTCTCACGTTACAGTAATCGTAGTCACTTACAGTAATTTACTACGATGAACTCTTATTAATATAAAATTCAAACTACAACTCAAAAATTTATTTATTCAATTAGACTTCTTCTAGGAGCACTTTTGAATCGTCATTACATATTTTTAGCATTTACCACAAATCATGTAGTATTACATTATTTAAAAGAGCAACTATGGAGTTTCTTGTCGGTTCTTCTCCGTAGATACTGATTTCCGAATCGGTGGTAAATGTTAAAAATATGTAATGACGATTCAAAAGTGCTTCTAATTAAAAAAAAACTAGAACACTAAAACCTTAAGAAATTACAGTTTTACAATAAACATTTTATCTATTAAATTGAGTATGTTTTAACATGATTTTTGCTCAAATAAAATATAGCATATCGGTTTCGAAGACCTAACATGGTTAGACAAATTTGCTGGCATAAACTAAACATAATATAAGTCACACAACAAAACAAGAGTGGCTTAAAAGAAAGGCACTTTTTAATACTCTAAAACTAAAATATATTATAATCTATCTCTTTACAATTCCATTATTAAATAGAAACTGTATATTTATTATGTAGGGGTAATGTTGGATGAAATGTAACTCAGCGATGCGTACAGTGAAACTTCGGAAGGCTTCTATGCTAAATGGATTCTGGATTTTATTATCTATGCGTTGATATAAAAACGTCTCTAGGGGATTAAAGTATTATAATTAAAATTATGGTGTCTATACTAATATATAAAGTTAAGAATTTGTTTGTTTGAACGCGCTAGACTCGGGAACCACGTCCGGTTTGAAAAATTATTTTACTGTTTGATAGTCCATTAATCGAGGAAGGAGACGTACAATAACGCTTAGACCAATAGTAGCAAAGCAATACGGATAAAACCGCTGGGCACAGCCAGTTTAATAATATAGGCAATTAGGCAGTAGGAACCTACGAAAAATTATTGCACGCCTCATAAGCGAAGCGTTGAGGTGGGTACTACTGTCACTTCGCGCAAAACATCTGATTTTTCAAACTTAAAATGTCTTTATGTATCATACATTGCACTTGTAAGATAATACATACACACACATATTAAGAAAAAACACTATTTTTAACATTCATGATATTTTTGATGTCATTTTTGTTATTTAAACTAGTTAAAAAACAGTTTAAAAAAGTTCTGTCTTGGACGTCCGTGTGTCTGTATGTGCGGAGGATTTTCTTGTTAACACGATAGCGACCGAAATACTTTACTAATCGAGTCTTTTTTTTTCTCTTACGCTTGAGTATGCTCAGGAATTTTTCAGGGTCTGATTCGATGTGGTTTAATTGTTATTAAATAAACAAAAATAATAATTAATAAATAATTATTAAAAAAAAATTATGAGGCGTGCACTTTTGGATTTTCCAAACTATTTTAATATTTAACATACATTTTAAAATATATTTGTAATATTATTTTTATTTGCTCATAAATTAATACCAAAGGCCGGTAACCGTTAGACGCAAGTCATGGAGACGTTATTTATTTTCATTTACTAATGAATCTCATTTATATAAGGTTTTTAATGTTTTATTATTTTGGACTTGTAAGGTCATCTTTTATCCACAGGGCTTAGACCCGTAGTCTGTTTCGTCCCTAATTACGTTCTTAAAGTTAATTACAATAGACTGAATTGATAAAACTAATGTCATTTTTGCTGTACATTTGTACACACGTATGTATTTGCGTACTTGCATATATTACCATCATAATTATTAGTATTAAATAATTAGGAAAATTGTGAATCGGTCTCTCCGTGACGCACTCACTGTAGTGTTCGAAACGCCGGTTTTTATATTTCAATGAATCGCGTTTCGAATCCGATACACCGTATTTAATTTCTAAATTTGAATCACATAATTTCTTCAACAGATGAATGAAATTTTTAAATCATATTTTTGAACATAAAAAAATAAAATACCTCAAATTTAGTGAAATTGTTACTCAAAGCAATGATCAGACATCTCAAATCAACTTAAAACTGCAAACAGCGGAATCAGACAATATATTAATGGATTTGCTTAAACTATTAGAATGAAAGTGCCTTATTAATACAGCCTTCAGACGTTGGTATAAAAATATTTGTCCAGCTTTTAAGTAATTACCTTCGGTGTTTGCGATTCGAGGTTTGTCGAGAGGAACCGCCATTGTGAAAAATCTTACCCTTAATAATAAGTTCTGTTATTCGGATGCACTCACTTTTAACGTAATTCATTCTGTTAGGGATTAAGTTTCAGTAAGATTGTGATTTTAAAGATTATTATACCCTTCTTTTCAGCGGTAATCTGTAGGCATTGATATACCGTTTAAGATAATAATAGTATGTACATTAGCATAATATATACAACTAGCGGGCCGCCCCGGCTTCGCCAGTGGTACATGTTTACGTTTTCTCACCATAAGAACCATCCTCGTACTTTAAGGAATAAACCCGTTCACCACCATCCGTTCATGTGTGATGCAGTGACCAAGGGAAATAGGGATTCATTTTTATATAGCTTACCGCCCGCGGCTTCGCCCGCTTTGTCTAAAACCCAATAAATTATATACTAAAACCTTTCTCTTCAATCACTCTATCTATTAAAAAAAAACGCATCCAAATCCGTTGCGTAGTTTTAAAGATTTAAGCATACAAAGGGACATAGGGACAGGAAAGGCGACTTTGTTTTATACTATGTAATGATAATGATGTTCATTTACACAAATAGTTATCTATGTTTTGATAAAATTTGAGAGAACAAATAAAATTGATAAATTTTGTTTGTACAAATAAAACGTATCGATGTCTTTGCATTTTATTCCATACTATTAAAAATTTAACCGTTTTTATTTCGCAAATAAGCAGATTTTATTTTCAGTGAAATATGAACACAACTAAAGAAGCTTTATTAAAAGTCCATTAGGTACATTTTTTTATTTAAAATATCTCTTATTTTAAATGTTGTGAATACTCACTCATTAAAAAAATAGTGTTAATATAATAATAACAAAATGTATAACTTATTATGTAATTCATTATTGTTTGGAAACATTACTCTACTCTAATGTTTTCAGATAAGAACATTGAAGTACCGTCAGAATAAGATAACAGAATTTGATTCGGTTTAACATATTTCATGTAGGTACCCTCAGGTTCTGCGTCCGAGAAGCTAAACCTATTTTCTAGACTCCGTTCCATACTCCAAAAGATTGGCTTATGCAAGGGCTTATGTAAACGGATGTTACAGTAGGTGTGGAAATATAGGCACCTTCGTAATTGGCCTGGACTTGGCGACTTCACTAAAAAATGGTATTTATATGTTGCTATGCCTATTTTTTGAGATATTTTTTAAGCTTATGACGTGTTGAAGGTTATTTTTTCAAGACTATCGTAATCTAAAGCTAAATAAACGTATAAGCTAAATAGTAAACAGACAAGTAGTAAAACACATCGTTATTTTTTTAGTTCTATCTTTTTAGTCATTCATGATTATTTAAACAGTAGTTATAATATGGATAATATAAACCTATATTGTGACAAGTCACAATGGGTGAAATTTACCATAATAATAAGAAAAGTTGTTTAACCCTTCGAACCTGGAGATTAATAATATTTTAGTACTACAGAGCTCAACCCAAACTATTTTTGTTAACTTATTCAAAAATACTAGTTTAAAACGTATAATACTTACCGCTTAGTGACCTTGAACAAGAAATCACTTCCAGCCGGCCCATGAAATTTGCGAAAACAAATTAATCATTAAAATTTCAACCCAAAAAATAACAAACTAAAGTTTAAAATTGTGCAGAATTTATTCGCTTATCGCTTTTTAATTACAAACATAGAAACTATAGGACGTGTGGGCATCAAGTGGTTGCCCAAATTTATAGCTGCCCATCCCTCTGAATTAGTTTTTGTACATCTTCTAGTTACCATAGATAGAGCGTGCAGGTCATAAGCGCAAGCGGGTTATTTCTTTATTAATCACTTGATCAATTGATACACTAGTTGAAACTTGTCCTTATCTATCTAGAGAGTAGGAAATTGTAATAATATCAGCTTTTATAAATTTTATAACATAAATTCTTATATTAATCTTTAAAAAGGGTCGCCGTCCTATAATAGTGTATATATTTTTTATTCACACTACGCAGACAAATTTGACTTAAGCTTTCTTTGTAAAAGATTGGATTACAGTACTCCAAAAGTAATAATGCGCATAGAAATCTTCGTCACTGTTCGGCAACTGTCATATTCCCGGAGCGTCCGAAGATGATATGTATATAGAGTGGTTAAATGCATTTTCTTCATGCATAATTTAGTCAAATTATGTGTTTTGTGCTAAAAGAGATTAATATTTATTTGTAAGTAACGATTTTGTTTCGATAATTCCTTGTAAGTAAATAGCGAGGATAAACCCACGATTGCGAATAATTATATCTTTGTTGGATTGATTTACTTGGAAAAGTTTATAGTACTTTTAAAGTGTCTTACTGCAGCTGGTGTAATGATGGAAGAAAAGAAGGTTAAAATAACACAAAATTTATATTGTAAATCTTATCATTAAAATCTCAGTTCAAAAGTATTTACAGTACTGATCATTCTTCAATATTATGACAATTACAAAAAAATAAAAATAAAAACAATCAAAATCAGGGATTATCTTTATTTCTGACATTTTAGATACATCGGAACTTTCATTATGCTTTTCTTCATATTCACTTTCCCTACTGCCATCACCTGTGTAAATCATTTCATCGATTAATTCAATTCACCTTTATAAACAAAACCAAGAAGGGTATGTAATAGCAGCTCTATATAATTCCACACAGAGAGAGCACGTGCAGTCACCACCAATATTTAAAGACGACTGACGGATTTTTGAGTTTTTTGACTGACAGGCTACCGTCACCTACCGCCTGATTTGATTTGATTGTGTATGACCGTGAATTGACTTCTATTTCTTTTAAACAAGGTGTAAAATGCAAGTGCATTGTTTAGGGCTCTTATGATTCAATAATGATTCGAGTGTTTTCGGAAATACGACAATTAGCGAAGATTTGCATGCACATTATTAATTTTGGAGTACTGTACTATTTAATCAATTTCAAAACTGCTCTTAATATACTTAAAACTGCACTATGATCGAGAGTTAATCGCTATATTCCTAACCGAGCTTTCACGTAACAAAGAGGAAAAGTAATATAGTAGTTGATTTCATTATAACCTCAAGCAATTCTAGCTGAAATATATCGCCTGTTTCGTGGCCCGCGTGTCGCGAAGGGTCCCAAATAGTTGCGGACTCACCGCAGTTTCTAGGCGACCTGTTTGACATATTCATAGGTCGCGACTCTATTCAATTTATTGTTTTAATTAAAACTCGTTCTTAGATAGTTTTGGAGCATTAATTTTGCAGTGGCTAGTAACAATTGGTTGTGAAGGGTATTTGTTTTCGTTTATAATTTACGGATACATTACTTTGTAGTATGTGGTTGTTGTTTTGGTTATATGTTTGATTTGGATAAATATTAAATTTGTATAGATACTTCGAGTATAACTAGCCGCTTATACTGGTTGGGTTCATTTAAGACTGTCTACATTACTCGGTAAAGATAGAGCAATTTAATCCCTGTACTAATTATAATATTATAAATGCGAAAGTAACTCTGTCTGTCTGTTACGCTTTCCCGCTTAAACCTCTCAACCAATTTTGATGAAATTTGGCACAGACAATCTTTAGACCCTGAGAAACAACATAGGCTACCTTTTATTGCGAAAAAACATCACGCGAGCGAAGCCGCGGGCGGAAGCTAGTTGTAAAATAAATATGAAAGATGTCGAATAGTAGTGTTGGTAAATGTTTAAAAATATATACATATATAAAGTGCTTCTAGAAAAAGTCTTATTGAATAAATAAATATTTGAGCTTGAGTTTAATAGACGAATTACGACTCATGTGCTTGGAAAAAATGTCGTGTAAATATATTTCCGGTTGGGTTTAACTTATAAAAAATAACATTCACTTTAAATGAAACAACAAAAACCTTCACCATATATTCAATACGAAAAACAGTAATTTTCAGAGCTTATCCGAAACAGGGGATGGAAAAAATAGGAATCTATCGAAAGACACTTATCTATAGCGAGAGGTCGTTAAGATACACGCATTTATCTCGTGCGGTTCGATTGAACTGTTTTCTTCGTTCGATTTATTGCGGGTAGGCCGAAATATTGCGAGCCAGGTGTTTACTTTACTTTTTAATACCTTTTTTGGAGTTTTATAGCGGTGTGTTTGTTGGGATTTTGATTGTAAAAAGAGTAGTCTTGGTAGAGATTTTTTGGTAATGGTGCATCGCAAGCAAGAAACTGCATTCATTATTTGTATTTGATTTCATTATGTATTAGTTTTTAACTTGATTGATCTTTAATAATTCGTTTAATTTTTAGCAATTCATTTAGAGGAGGACGAATAATTATGATAATAAAAAATTTGCAAAAATAAGTTTATCATTATCTGATTTAATTTTATCAATATTACCTTTTGAATCCGGGTCTGTTGTCCGCTCTATTCTAATATGTATGTGTTTATTAAAACTATTTCAAGTTAATTTTCCGATTACACAATCAATCAACAAGACATCTGAAGACAACAGATCGGTGGTAAATGTTAAAAATATGTATTGACGTTTCAAAAGTGCTTCTCGAAGAAGTCTAATTGAATAAATAAATGTTTGAGTTTGAGTTTAGACATTCAAACACCTATTTCTAGCCCTGAATTCACACGTCCTTAAACTGCTAATAACAGTACAATTCAAGCTCGATTCGATCGTCCTTATTGTGGATCCATCTCGATGCAGGCCGATGCGTTTCTCTGCGACTGGCCAATCTGTTACTGATTGATTCATGGAGCGATAGATATTACGGCTAAGGCTTTAATTATTAAGGGATATTTGGTAATATTTATGGAATAAGTATGAAGGAGGAGTTAGAGTTTGATATTAGGTGGAAGATTAATTAAAATTATAGGAAGAAAAGGGGCAATTGACAACTAAAACGAGACATAATTAATAAGCGATTTTTTTTAAACTATAGACTATAGAGCTAAGATCCATTTACAGTTAAATATCTTTGAAAAAGCTGCTTATAAGTTCACTAATTTATGTAATTTTTAAATTAACAATATATTATATAAAATATTGAAATTCAAGTGATCCTTTTGAGTTAATAATTTGACTACGGTCAGCAAAAAGGCCAGAGGTCAATTCTGTTATGTGTTTATCATTTTGTTTATACAACCGAATATCCTCGACACCCACTGAATTTTGTATCCAAAATCCATTCCCAATACCCATTCCTTAAATCATGCAGGGAAACGTCACAAATAGTATCCGTTTAAATAAATATAATCAAAGATATCGTTCGCAAAATTTATTTCGGCTCCGGGTTGTTTCCGTTCGACTGGCTACCGAACACCGACCATTTTTAGGGTTCCGTAGCTAAAGGTTCAACGGAACTCTATTACTGAGACTTCGCTATCCATCTATCCGTCGGTCTTTCTGTCATCAGGCTGTATTTCATGAACGTAATAATTAAATAGTTGACGTTCAGATATGTATTTATATCGCATGAATGAAAGCTTTATTGTACACACCAAATTAAAGAAATACAATACAATAAAATATACATAAGTTGTCCCCTGTAATAAAAAAATAATAAATATATAGTTCAGGTAAGCGACGGTAGGAACGATCATAAACTGGATGGATAAGCATTTTTGCAATTGCTATTATTTTTTTTTGTACGGAATCCTCGTGCCGCGAGTACGACTCACGCTTGACCGATTTTTGATATCTCGATATGCATCCCGTACAATATGCTGCTTAAACTATCAAATTCGACACTGAAATATTTGGCGAGCAGTTTTTGGGCAATGGCGCGAATTAATTTTTGATTGCTGGGCGCTTTTAGCGTCTGTGACGTGGATAGAGCTGTAAGCTTTCAAAGCCTGTAAATGTGTTTATAATTGTGTAAAATTGTTTTAATGGTGAATGATTTTTAGGGGTTCAGTCAAAGTTGTAATATAATTTTTTATAGGATACCCATTTGTTCAACGAGGCTGTAAAAGCACTTTCATATTTCACTATTTGTCAAATTCTTCAGCTCTTAAACTCAATTTATTTACTTTATGTAATGATAAAGTTTTATCATGCATGTAAAATCGTAACTAACTTCAGTGAATAGGAATTGGTTTTGTAGATATTTCAACACGTTTAGCGTCATACTAGTAGTAAGCTTATTTATTACAATAATTTGAGTAAAATTTCAACTAGCTACTGTTCTTCGTCTCAATCCTGTATCGAATAGTAAATACATAAATAAATATCAAAGCCACCAATCTGCAGCACCATAGAAATTAATATCGCGGATGTATGACTGAAAATTCGGCGATGGTTCAGTCATTTGTCACGATTTATAGTGAAAACAGGAATTATTCCGTTATTTATGCACTAGGGTCGATCGAGGAGATTTATTCGCTGCACACAGTATCACTGTTGCTACAATCGCTTCTCATATATAACTGTTTTATTAAAGTTTTCGTGCTTTATGATTTAAGTTTTTCGGCGGGTGTGTATGTATTTTAGGTCGATCTTTGTGAATACAGATTTAAATACGTTTTTATGTATTAACGTAGAAATAAATGAAACTATTCTACCATCTAACAATTGCAGTGTGTCCGAATAATAGCGATGTTAGGTTCAAGAAAATAGCATATACTTATGGTCAAAGCACCTGCTACGTAACTGGTGTTATGAGTTTTAGTGGCTGATGATGATGTTTGTTTGATCTACTATTGCTGCCTTAAATAAATTTCCAAAAATATCTGTAGAGTCATAATTATCATCTAATCTACTATATAAAAATAAGTCGGGTTTTCCTTCCTGACGCTATAACTCCAGAACGCACGAACCGATTTCCACGTTTTTGCATTCGTTGGAAAGGTCTCGGGCTCCGTGAGGTTTATAGCAAAGAAAAGGTGTCTCTGGTGGCGAAACGGAGTTTTTGAGTAAATTATTTTCAAAAAATGCAATTGAAATGTAACTGACTAACTGAAAAAGATGATAGAATATTTTCATCTGTGGAATTAATAAAATTGATGAATAAATTCATAATATCTTTATTAATTAGATTTTATTTGTTACAGGTATCTTCATCATCTTCAGTTTTACGTGTAAGGTAAATATAATATATCCTATAACTAAAATTAAACTGATAGACAGGCGAAATAATTAATGTATTATCTTATAAATCTATTGCTTGAAATTGACCCTCATCTAGTTATGGTTTTAAACCTTTTTATACATTTTTGGTGTGGCTAATCAACGGATAAAGTTTTATCCTGCGTAATATATTAAACAATTTCCTTTATAAAATATAACATAATGTTACGAAAACCATTGTATGATCGTAATAATTACCAACGACATGAACAGATACATATTTAAACATATAAATTTATAAAGAATAGAAAAAATTCGATCACGAGGCGGGACTCTCGGAATTTTTTCTATTCTTTATAAATTTATATTTATAAAGCATTTGAATGCCATAAAACAATAAATATCAATTTCAATATTTATACATTTAAACATAATGAGACTGCCATCAAAAATCCTTAAAAATCAATCAATAATATAACATAACCCAAACGCTAAACTGTACACAAATGCATTTTGAAATCCACTAGAGATTTAGTAACAACTGTATGGAAGATAGCAGGAGCCAGGAGCAGCTGGGGCAAGATTGCGTGCATAATAAATAAGGTCGCCATTTTTCGTTGACAGTGAAAATGGAAAATATTCTAAACCTCCCACTATCTCCTTACCTCACTCGGGTTTAAGCGACTGTTGGATATAATTTATATCCCCTCAAATCCAAAAGGACGTATGTATTTGGTGTGGTTATGGGAATTTGAACTGAAGGTGTGGGTGTTAAAGTTGGCTTTGTATTGTTTGGTGCTTGTTTTGAATGCTGGATTGTGCAGTTTTATAGTTTAATGGAATCAAGATGTTTTAAATGTGACAAATCTTTTTTTTGTTGTTTGTGTGTTGTGTATGTGTTTATTATTTTTCTATTGGTTTGTGAATGAGGAGGGTAAAATATGTTTGGAAAAAGAGGTAGGATGTAGGTACGTGAAGCAAGCATGTTATGAATAATCCTTATTAACAAGACGATTGAAAAGCACGCAGCATTTTAGTTATCAATTGTAACGACATAACATATCAATCCATAACTTTTTACTATACAATGAGAAATATCAATAAATATTTATTGAATAACATGTAAGAAACTTTGACTTTTCATACAAATACTTACAAGTACATGTATATTTCAAATAAGCTTCGTTTAATGTTACGAATGAACCGACCACTGCATTGCGATGCATCTCGATGTTTGCTCTACGTAAGGTGCAGTGGAATTCATCTCAAACCATATTTTTCCTACAACCCATTTTAAATCGTACTGCCCATACTTAAGGTTAATTTTACTCTGGCTTATCCGTATTTATTGACAATATTTTTCGAGCAAAATTTGTATGGAAACACAATTTTGCCGGTTTATATTTCTTTGCTGCACGTCAGGTGCGTGGAATGGGTGCAATAATTTGATTATTTTAAATAGCGTTTGTGTGGTTGTAATAAATAAAGGGAATTGGCATTACTAACGAGGTTGTTACAGAAATTACATGAATTTAAGCCGACCTCATACGGTTTACATGTGGGTTTACGGGTTGTTATTATTTTTGGTTGGCGTATTTGATGAGCTCAGCTTTCAAAAAGTAATTGAAAAACTACGTGTGATTGTAGAACTAGAGAAATAAACTAATGTGCTTTTGTAATGACTACTTCTCTGTACGTCTATACGTACGTTCTATACTACGTCATAAGACGATATTATTGTACAAAATAATCTCCACTCACCCGCAAATTTTTTACTTATTTTAAGCTATTGCATAGCTTCTATCGCGGGCCTTGAGCGCGGGGACCGAATCCAGAAATTCCGTAACGAAAAAACCTCACGCTCCCCACTCCGACGGGCACGGAGGTGTGGCTTGAAGGCATGCTATGCAATAGCTTTACCGCGGCAGTCCCCGAGTGCCACACGTCTTTTTTTGTCAAGTTTATATCACTATTGAAGAATAAGTGAATTGTAAAATTCTTTGAAATAAATGTATCTAAACCTAAAGCTACTTTTATATTATGTATTAGTAATTTTTGCGTTTGCCATTTTCAGAACAACGTACGGGGCAATCAAGGCAATGAATGTATAATAAAAAATTGTTCAGAAAATATCAATGCGGACGAAGCCAGGGTGCAAGCCTAGTTTTAAACTAAATTGTTATGGTTTAGATCACTTAAACTAAGTTGCTAGACAAGATCATTAATGCATTTTTGCTTAGAGCATTAAACCAACATTTGTGACATGAAGCTCCACGCATCTGCATTGCGATGTTAACCAGCCAATTAGTGATGACACCGTTTAGTTTTCGATATTAGGGCATTCTTAGCTCTTTATTTTATCGGTGTTATTGTGAAATAACTTGTATTTAAACTAAGATTAAGTAAAATTAGTATTATTAAAAAGAAAAAAAAAGTTTTAACCCCTTGACCACCGAGCGGTGTCTGTGATTCCGGGGGCTGAGGGATTAATAATATTAATTCTAGCAATAAAAGTTAATTTATTGGAAACTAGTTTTCTCAACACGTTCACTGCGGCATGTCCAGTATCGGGCCATCAGCGACTACACCACAGTGCGGCGCCCAAAATCGCAGTTTTCACCGTGGTGCGGCGAGGTTTTTTATATGTTAATCAATGACTAGAAAAGAGACAAATATATTTTTGTGATCACAGTTTGAAGTAGGACTCAATTTCGTTTAAAAATCGTATGGCAAAATATTGGACACAACGCATAGAAAAGAAACCGTTTCTTTTGTGTGCGGCATGTCAAATATTTTGCCATGGACAAGCACCTCATGCCGCACTGTACTGCGAGCGCGCCGCGTGTCAGTCTCGCATAGTGATGCACCAGGACCGAAGCACTTTTCTTTTGAGTTTTTTTAAATGACAATGATACCTTAGAGGCTTTAGTTTTTTTACTTTCTTTTATTTCGTAGCAAAAATGCAAAAATGTGATGACAGTTGTGAAAATAAAATAAAACATTGAAACAAAAGTTACTAATTAACAAATTAAAACAAAAGTTACTGAACAATTTCCTGATAGTACTCTATCAAGAACCTTGTTTTATATGTGTTTTTTTTTTGTATCGACGATCTCGTTATCTGTTAACAAACAGACTGAAATATACAAAATTGATTTATATCGATATCGATGTTTTATTTTACAGTGTTTCCCATCGCTATTACTGTAAACATGCCGTATCAACGCAGTGCGGGATGGCAAATAATTTTTCACAAAATCAGGGGTTTACATTTTCCCTCATATCTTTTAAACTATTGGGTCAAACTAAAAGCTATTTATGCGGTATATACTAGACTATAATTATATACTATTATCTGAAATTTCATGAAATTATTAACCTTCAAAGTCAGAAGGTGCGATGTGATAAAAATGGCTCATGACGCACAGTGGTGAACTTGCCGATGTGAAGTATGGAAGACATGCCGCAACAACGGTAAGTTTGGCATTTTAGGTGCCGCAGTGAACGTGTTAATGAGGTATCACTCGCTGAAGTGATATTGCCGCTAAAGGCATATTAGATAGACAGACGGATAATTTTATCCATAATATCTAAACTATAAATATCGTATTACTTCAAGATATCGTTCCCAGATTAACATTCAAGCAGCACCTTTAATACCTAAAAAAAGCAATAGCTTTTAAACTCGAACTATTTCACCTTTTAATCATTTTACAGAAGTGAAATTTAGTATTCCATAACCTTCGTCTCTAAAGCGAACACTAATCTGCGTGCAGTAGACGCCACTGAGTGAAAATTGTTCTCGTAAAAATTTTTACAGCGTCATAAAATGGGTTAATTCCCAGTTTGTGGGCCAGGCTCGACTTCTAAGTGTTTTAAGTCTTCTTTACTACTTGCTAACATTAACATGAACGTCTACATAGTACGTTATGGGAGTATGGGAGTTTTGAGGAGGAGCTGAATCGCGCTATTGAAATTTTCAACGCTCATTTGGTCTGATAATTTAAAAAAAAGAGACAAAATTCTTCGATAAAGGGAATTCTTTAAGTTTTGCCTAATTGATGTAATGATATTAAAATTTGTGGTTTTATGTGTTGTTGCAATATGAAAACAAATTGATGCATGAACCCTCATAAGCTGTGCTCATAAGACTGTGTCCCTGCAGTGTGAAAATATTATTATGCATAATATGATGATGATTAATACTATATTCTTAAAAATTTAATCCTATTATCCTATCAAAGTTAATATCTCCCTAAAAACTATTTTCCAATACAATTAACATATACCAACATTATGATACGCTGCCTATAGTTCCCAACCCTTAACAAATAACAACACCTCAATGGAAACGCAATTATTTCTCTCCTTTGCACTACTAAGCATCATTTAACCGAACAAAACAGTGATAAGATCAATCCTGGAGCTATGACCCATATCACAATGAATAGTGACACCATTCGACTTAATTTTCCTGCGATTTCTGCGCTCATTAAACCTCAACATATTCGCTTTACCGACCCAGTTTCAGACGACTAATGAAGTATTCTTTACATAAAACGTCAAATGTACTTCTGTATTTAGCAATTTATTAGTTGCAGTTGCATTGCGGGATGAGTATTATAAAGTTATGAATATACTATGAAAATAATTGAATAAAATTGACTTTGAGAAGAAGTCTTATTTAATAAACAACAAACAGTTTGGGTCTGAATTTGTAAAGGCGTAAGTTCATGTGTGATGGTAAGCACCATCAGGCAAATGTCATCATCGCAAAAGAGGGGCTCTTTTGCGATGATGACATAAAATGCTTCTTCTGGATTTGTCTTCTAAGTTATGGTTTTTTTTTCCGATTTGAGATGAAAATGAATTTCGTACAAAATCGTCGCTAAAATGTCTCATATAAAGCTGAATGAATTCCCTTTTACGTTACGTATACGTTATACTATGGATGTAGATATGTGATTGTCAATTTAATCCAAGAACGCGAAAGATACAAACATACAAAACAATTGAGATTCTCGACAGCGTTTATTAGCGAGAGTAATAAGAAAACTTGGGCGAATCTTTGTGAATTTGCATTTTATCAGGCTAAGAACACAACTTAGTCGAAGGATGGTAGGTAGTATGCAAAAATGAAGTTGGCCAGTTATTTTTTGTTTTAGACAAAAAGGCTTGGTTTTGTTGTTCTATTTATTAATTAATACTAAGAATTATTGTAAATTTATAATAAGTAAAATTAATTGATAAAAAGAAGTCGTAGGTACCAATAGTTGCGAGACGAAATACGAAAGCGAACAAAAAATATACAAAATTATCTTCGTTATTAAAAAATTTATGTTATTGTATATTTACTGCATAGTTTAAAAGTAAATTCGAATAATTTATTCAATGCTTCACAACATTTAATTAAATATAGCATCGAAATACCTACCGTTTAAATTTACAGTAATATGCAAAAAAACAATTTAAAATATTCATAATTCCGTCATAATATTGCAATTTATCATTAACCACGAAATATTAAGTCAATATATAATTTGAATCAATGCAGTCTCTTTTATTAAATAAACGATTTACAGTACTTCAGTTTCTTCGACCTGACGTGTGTTAACCTTTTTTCTGTTACAATCAAGATGTCTTATATCACTCTTTACGCGACACTCATCACGTTTTAGAACGTCATATTATAAAATATTATAACTCATAAATTTATATTATAATCCAATCAAAATATAATCACAATTTAAACCTAATCTTATTACCACCCTATCACATCGCACGAAAACAACCAGACAAATAAAAGCGAATCTCAATTGGGCGATAAAAAGTGCACTATTGCATAGCGCCGTCCGTTCACCTCCGCCGTCTTATGATAACAATTTTCCTCCGTTTTTATCTCAGGCTTTTTATTACGCGACAACTACAGCGATTGGCTACGGGCCCTCGCTCGAAATTATTTTATATTTCGCTACTATTACACTGAAAATGAATTTTGTTACCCATTGTTGTATGTTGACAAAATGAATGCTATGCTTGCTATATGCGGAATATTTTGTGAGATGAGCTTTATGATTGTTTTCAGGTTGGTGGCATAGATGGCGCTGTAACCAATTTCTGCATACGCTATAAAGGGGAAAGTTAGTGAACTTTTTGTAGATAGTAATTTCTAGAACTAATGAAAACTTTCTGCAAGCTACATTATTGCTGTGTTACGTACCTAGTGTGCGTTTTTTTTTTTTTGAAGTGAAAACTTCTTTAGCGGCGTTGAGCACTTTTTCTGTAATGGGTATAAAATCTTAAACTCGCGTCAGGACACGTGACCTGATCGAAAAAGTGTAATACGGTTTTTTTTTTTTTTAGCCCTTATATTCCATGCGTAAGACGGATACCATTCCAAAATATCAAACATGCTGAACGTTAATAATCAAGTTTTCACTTCTGCCGGCACTCCCGGAGTGCAACCCGTCTTTTTTTTTTTTAAAGATCGCTCAGCTAAGAGAAAAAAAATCAATTTTAATTGTGATGTGTTACATCGATTATGCAAACACAATAGAAAGAAGGAAGGAAAGAAAAAAACATTTACAACGTAATGCAATAATTATATTTATTTCATATTAGTTAGGTATTACGTATGATTATTTTTCCGACCCAAATATCGACCAATAGAATTGCACCATTCGACGTCACGTGGTACAACCTACATGGTATTATACTGATAATTTTTTGAAAATTTTCTCTGGTCGTTGACGTCAAACTGACAGGTTGAATTCAATTGTGAAATTATTGGCCGACATTTGGGACGGAAAAATAATCTCCCGAATACCACACGAGCTTTAAAATTATCTGGCATTTCCCTCAAGGTTCCCTGCAAACAAATAAAGTCGTCAAGTTTTTCAGGAAAAATCACTCGCGCTTCGCGCTCGTGATTTTTTAACCTTGACTAAAAACTTGACTCCTTCATTTGTTTGCAACGAACCTATCGGAAAATACCCGATAATTTTGAAGCTCTTGTGGTATTATAAGTGAAAAATATCCGATAGTGAAGTTATGTTATTTTATATTTACACTTGAAACGAAAAATTAGTTTATAGTCATCGATATAAGCCGCTAACACAAATTTAATTAAAGTATGCATAGACTCAAAACGTCGGCAATAATTTATATAACATACAATACATAATTTACATGCTAATCGAAATCAAACGATGATATCAGGCAAACTCCAGGCTTTACAGTTTCCTCCCACTTGTCATGTAAAAACTTCGTATCTCTGTTATCTGACTTGATTCTGAGGAATATTATTAGATATTTATCATTTCTGATAAATCAACTTTTATATTAATTAACTAGCGTTCCGCCCCGGCTTCGCTCTTGGTACATGTGTGCGTTTTCTTTCCATAAGAATGATCCTCGTATTTCAAGGAATTTAATAATAAAAATTAACGAAATCAGCTAGCTGTTCTCGAGATTTGCGCTTATCAACAAATTCAGCGTTTTATTTTTATATTATGGATTTAACGTTAATATTTAATTTACAATGAATTATAGGTATGTCGCTAGAAGTATTTACAAATGTAATGCTGTAATAAAATTTTAAAAGTCACACACAAAGGACCACAAAACATTTTTATTAGGTATTATTCAAAGGCGTTTTTACTATTTATTTATTTATTTATTTATTTATTTTATTTAAACAATTAGATGACAGGGATCCATTAATGTTAGTACTTAAAAGCTAATGTTAGTAGGTAAATATTAGAGTACTATCATCAGTTGACGGGGCACCCTATGCGTAAACCTGTCGCTTTGAATGGACAAGTTTACGTACAAAGTGTCTATGACTATGACCTACTGTATTTTTACATAGCCTACACTGCACAAACACCCCAATATTTACCAAAACAAAAATAAAACACGCTATCCAAAACGCGATTCAATTCGTCCAATAAATTGACGAAATCTCTTACCCTTTAAAAATATTTAAACCGTCAGAACCGTGGGTTGACGAAAATTGCCTATTACCTATGCGCAGTATTACATAGGATCTTTGCTGAGACAATCGAGATGATATTGGGATGAACATTTGTGAAGAAATTGAATTGGAATGGGTATTTTGAGATGTTTTGAATTGTTTGTTAGGTGTAGGATGACGTCGTTGGGTGTAGGCCACTTTTGTAAGAAAATTTAAGCTTCATATAAGTAGGTATGTTCAGACTTTTTAGGCTATTTAGTAACTATAGCTGCAGTAGGACAGTCCGTAAGCAACCATTGATGAAATTGGCACCTGGTTCATGGACAAGCATTTTAATCACCTATTTGAAAATATTTAAAAACAAAAAAAATTCAACATATAACATACCTACATTCGCACTAAAAATAAAAATAAAAGACGTGTGGCACTCGGGGACTGCCGCGGTAAAGCTATTGCATAGCATGCCTTCAAGCCACACCTCCGAGCCCGTCGGAGTGGGGAGCGTGAGGTTTTTTCGTTACGGAATTTCTCGATTCGGTCCCCGCCACAGATCACAGAAACTAAGAGATATGGTTAGGGGGCGGGGCCGGTGTCGCAGCAATATGCCCAAAAAAAGAACAAGCTGTAGCGGTGCTGTATACGTACGTCACTTACAATCTAGTGTGCGAACGAATAGTCGCTCTCATATTTTTGTGTGATGACACGCACACAACGCGAAGTATTGTTTTGATTTTGTTTACTGCAGTTGTGTGCGTAAATTTTTTATGAGACACGGTTTCGTACTCAGCGCAAGCGATTGGCATCTCTCTAGATCTCTATGGTCCCCGCGCTCAAGGCCCGCGATAGAAGCTATGCAATAGCTTAAAAATAATGATATAACACGTACATAAAATTAAATTATCATTACACCCCGTTCACTAGAAAACGGTGCGTTTAATTTGGAGCGGGCTATAAACCGGCCGCTACACATAGGTGCAAATTAATGGGAAGATTGTTTTATAGTTCTCATTATGAAGGAATGTAGTGGCAATTTATTCTGCCTCGCGCAAGGAAATTTCACGGTAATGTTGATTAGTTTTGGGGAAACACTTTTAATGTATGAAACGAGGCTGGATAATGTCTGTACCTAAATATCGTAAAGTATGATTTTTTGTATGGAAGGGATAAATTCAAAAAAATCTCCTTATTTTCAAATAATTTTTTGGTCGGAGATACTTAAATAAGGCGTGTATTCTAACATCTAGTTCTTTTGTAGAAATAATATGCCAATGGCTTAGACGTAGAAAATAAAATAACGTAATTTTTACAGCATCTATCACTACATGGTATAAAACAAAATCGCTTTTTCTGTCCCTATGTCCCTATGTATGCTTAAATCTTTAAAACTACGCAACGGATTTTGATGCGGTTTTTTGTAATAGATAGAGTGATTCAAGAGGAAGGTTTTAGTATATAATTTATTAGGTTTTAGACAAAGCGGGCGAAGCCGCGGGCGGAAAGCTAGTTTATTATAAAATATTCAAATCCATACTTGATTTAACATAGATCTACAAAAGTACATTTCTTTTCTTACTACGTTACTTACGTAGTTACGTACCTTCTATTCATTTTGTCGTGTATGAAACGCAGTGAACATAAAACTGCAACTATTTTCACTATTCCGATCCAAAATTAATGTAATATTGTTCCATAATTGCATGGAATCATTTCTGAGCGTGATTTCACACTCAAAGCGAGCAGAGCATTGTTCTTTTAATTTTCCTGTTCCGTAGCTTTTGTAAGATAGCGAAATAAAAGTGGAAAAACCGAGTGAAAATTAAAACCTGTTTGTTTGCAGATTTGGGTAATATTTTATTTTGTTGTTATCATATTTTAATAGCTTTTCGGTTTTAAATTGTTACGGTTTGGTTAGTGACGTGGAATGTAGTGTGCTTTTTGCGATTTATTTTCATTAGTACAGTCGTAAAAGACACCAATTTTATTTATTAAATCTTATTTAATAGGTATATTTAATAAGATTTACTAAAAGTGTAGAGATATTATAGGGAGAGTAGAGATATATTGTAGAGTGTAAAGATGTGTAGTATGTACCTTATATTCTGAAATTACATATTTCTTAACCAACTAAGTGATTTATTTGGATCTATTCATTAATTGTAGTATTTTTGAATTTTGCTTTGGGTAATATAAAATATATAATAATGAAACCCTTCTTTAGTTTAGTTAAAGCCTTCATTTCTATTACAGTGGGATTAAAATTCTTCAAATAACAAATTCCAGCTACTTTTCCCTAATCTTTGACAAGATCGCTTCGCAGATCCTCATCTACCAATTAATACCTATATGGATAACAAGATATAATCAAGTGCTTCCCCTAAAACACTTGCGTCTTCACACAGCGAGATTTAATCGCGTAGCGTTCATCCATAGTATAACGAGAACAAGTAAGTTATCTTCGAACAAAGGTACATCGCGTCGTTTGTATGTACGCGGAGCGCTTGGCCACGCCCCCCGTTCATGCACGTACGCAAACTTGAGGCACGCACACAACGCCGCTCGGTTCCTTCTCATGGACCGGTCTCATCTGGGGCCATTGCTGTGAGCGGTCGGTGTTTGTTTATACAATTATTTAAAACTAGATTTCCGCCCGCGGCTTCGCCCGCGTTTTCAAAGGAAAACCCGCATAGTTCCCGTTCCCGTGGGATTTCTGGGATAAAACCTACCCTATGTGTTAATCCAAGTTACTTTCTATATGTGTGCTAAGTTTCATTGTAATCCATTCAGTAGTTTTTACGTGAAAGAGTAACAAACATCCATACATCCATACTTACAAACTTTCGCCTTTATAATAGTAGTAGGATATCAATGTGATAAGTGACAACCCTGCGCCTCACGAGTTTAGGTACCATGCGCTCCTAAACGCCGGGAGACGGTCTACTTATTCTCTTTATACTATGGTACATGTATGAATTATTGATGTTAATGAATTCGTTGGAATGTTAACGTGTGCGAATCTTTGAAATATTCATAGCTCAGAAGCGGTTAAATTAAGTTATTTAAATGCAATGTTATATAACATGAACGCTTTGTATTATATTGGAATATAGTATGTGTGATGTTAAGTTACATACCTAGTATTCAAATGCTTTATAAATTAAAAACTTTAAAACAGTTAAAAAAAAACGACATCGAAATCGGTGAAAGACCTGGGTTCGAATCCCGCTTCGTGTTCATGTTTTCCTATTCTTTAAAAAAAAACATATAATAATTATTCATCATCTTGTATATTTTATTCTGTAAGGTTTACATCATGTTACGTTTTATTCAAAGAGTTAAGAAAGAACTTCTTTCAATTTATCGTTCAAAAGTATCGAATCTGTTAATATTCAGAGCTTATAGAAGGATTGAGTCGATTCGCGAAGTCGACATGAATAAAAAATGTAATTTACATTTTTATGAATTAAAATGTCTGCGTAAATAAATTTCGAGTGCATCGATAGGTTTCATAAGTAGTCACTTTATTTGCGTATGAATGAAAGTAATGCATATAAATATGAATGGTTTATAGTTGATTTTATCTTTAAAATTATATAATAAGCTTTGATTTGTCTTTGCTAATGCTTATTCTATTTTTGATGTAATAGTAGATAGATTTCAAATAATTATAGTTAAAATTTTAGTCGTTATCAACACAAATACAACGAGAAATGCAATCTTAGGAAACCCATATATAGCATACCTATTAAATAAAATATATGATATAAAAGCCATTCCCTTATAAACGGCTACCTGACATTGCATCAATAAAATAAAATTATATTGCAGTAAAGCAAACAATTCAATAAAATCAAAAAACGCAAGACAAACTTGAAAATATTTGTAGCATTAATACAAAACTCGGCAACCCGAACATAATAAAAGCACACAAAACTGTATAGAACTGCGGGTTTTGAAAACCAATTACATTTGGCCGGCTAAAGTTTGCTGAAGGCAGATAGTCCCGAGGCAACGCGATCCGCTCCGAAAATTCTCAAATTAAAACGTTTCCAATATAACTAATGGCCTTTTGAGATTTTATAACAAAGAATTTTATCGGACAGATAGACGGAGTTGGCTCGCAAATTGAGAAACTTCGATCTGCAGAAGTTAATTTTATAATTGGTGTTTGCGGTTCAGATTGGATCCAGTTAGCGCTTTTTTGGTGTGCTTTAGTTTTGGTTATAGTTTACAGTCGTTAAACAAGCTTGAGCCTATTTATTTCTCTTGCGATATCTCGTAAATAACGTACAGCTTAATTTGAAATGCAAAATATTATCTTCTTATTTATACAGAACCATTTTCAGATGTTAAATTAAAGTATTCCTCTAACTATTTAGTCCTTAATTAATAACTTATTCTTTGTTTAACAATTTTTTATATTTAATAAATTTAATTGACACGAAAGATGTAACAACATCTTTCGTGTCAAATTGTTCTGCACCTACTCTAATTAATTCATTAAAACTCCCGGTTCAAGCACGCTTAGTATTTGCATATTTGAAAGCTTTTCACGTAACCGCAAATACTCTTTCACCCAGATCTTTCTCTTCTTTTTTTAATATTTGTTATTGCGTCAACGGTTGCCACTGCTACAGCAACTTTTTGAAGTTTCGATACTGACGGCGGCATAATGTAAAATGCAACAATACGTTTATCTCTCTAGACATTCGCGTATAAACTGAGTTAGGGCCCAATTCGCAGAGAAGTGTAATAAGCGCCACACTAACTAGGGAACACGCCCACCCTAGATGCAGGGCCCTTCATATCGGGTAGTGTAATAAGCCTTTCAGTCTATTAAATAGTCCATTGAAAAGTTACATTTGGGGTTGCATTTTTTAGAGGACGCAATTTTATTCTTTTGATGTGTAGGGGGGGTCAGTATGAAGCTATCACCAAGTTTGTGGGGTCACCACCCTTGTCCCACGGCCGCCATCTTGAAAATAGCGGTTGATATGGTTTTTACGATTTATCTCTTAAACTATTTATTTGATAAAAAACATTTACTTAGTAACATTATTTGTTGCAAATTAAATTCTCTACAACTTTGATCCAGTAACTTTTTGTCGTAGAACTATACAGGGTGTCCCACTATTGGTATACTAAGCACGAAGGAACTTGTAGTTTTGCATACACTGATCACGAAAAAAATACTAAAACAACAAAATTACATTAAAAAATTGGTTGTTTGTAAAGTAGGTTTACGATCGAGATGTTTACGTGATAACGTCTTATTGGTGGCAGCGCTCGAGATGAGACGGGAGATCGGTCCGTCTCTCTCTCGTTATACCTGCGATCGCGCTCGTGAGGTTTTGGTGTGACACAAGTTTCTGAACATGTCACCCGACTAAAACGATTTTAAAAACGTTATCACGTTAAAAAGTTTTGCTGAATTTTTCCTGAAAATCCATGTTTTCTCCTCTAGCTTCGCGCAGCCGGTAAATACCGCTTCGCTATTGTGAGCATTTTGTCTATGAAAACATAATCTTAAACGATAGGTCACGTGCTGGTAGCAAAGCTGGGCGGGTTGCTTGTTAGGGGTGTACACATAGAGTTTTAAGAATTCATCTATTTGAAAAAAAACTGTGTCTGGAATTTTATTAATATTTTTTACGTAGTCAGCGTATGCAAAACTATAAGCTCCTTTGAGCTTAGTATACCAACATTGGGACACCCTGTATATAAAAAAGTTATAAGCGAAAATGTTCAGAAATTAGAGATATGTATATTTTTCAATAAAACTTTTTTTATAATTTTACGAAGATATGATATCAGACCATTTCTGTAGATTGTTTTTCGAGGAACAACTTTTATATACAACATTTTGTCATTAAGTAAATAGTTAAGGTTTTACAGCGCTCCGAAGTGAGTACTAATTTTCAGTAGGTACTCTGATCTATACAGTATACTTATATTATGTGTGTAAATAATAATTTGTCATCAGTAATTGTTTTTTTGTTATTATAATACTTTTAATAATTAATTTTGCAATATTCTTCTTTTCTTTCTTTTCTTTTCCCCATCTTTTCCCCACCACCCAGGAGATAGAGTCTGGAAGCGCGTTTTTTTTACGTCGAAAAGCAGGGCTGAATTAATTTCTGCAGAGTGCTTCTATTGTTCTGGAGTATGGGAAAAGAGCCAATAGCCAATATATGTATAGTTAAGAGTACTGAAAAATAGTACTCACTTCAGAGCGCTGTAAAACATTAGTTATTGACGTAATGAAAAAATGTTGTACATAAAAGTTGTTCCTCGAAAAATAATCTACAAAAATGGTCTGATATCATTTCTAAGATATAAAAAGTTTTATTGAAAAATATAAATAGCTCTAATTTCTGAACATTTTTGCTTATAACTTTTTTATTTATAGTTCTACGACAAAAAGTTACTTTACCAAAGTTGTAGAGAATTTAATTTGCAACAAATAATGTTACTAAATGTTTTTTATCAAATAAATAGTTTAAGAGATATATCGTAAAAACCATTCCAACCGCTATTTTCAAGATGGCGGCCGTGGGACAAGGGTGGCGACCCCACAAACTTGGTTTTAGCTTCACACTGACCCCCCCTACATATTAAAAAAAACAAAATTGCGTCCTCTAAAAAACGCAAGGTTAAGCCTAAAAAATGTAACATTTCAATGGACTAAAACAGAAACAGTCCACGCGTAGCTATAAAGATATGAACTTCTTAATACGCATAAGTATAATAAGTGTGTATTATTTTGTTAAAATGTAACGTGTTTTGCAAGTACATGACAGCTTTTGCATAAATCTCGAAAGTATCGAATTCAAGACCCCTTAAATTTAACCTTCCGTCACTAACCAATGGTCAAATTGACTACTAAGTTTACTTTTATTGAAAAAATGCTTATAATTAAATCATTTGATAAGAGAATACTCGTAACATTCAGTATAACTGTCCGTATTTACATAAAATGGTGAAAAACTTCACCTTATCTCGACAAATTAACATTCTTTAGGAGATAAATTAAAGAAAGTTTCCTTAGTTAAAAATACTTGTAGGGTGACCATTTGAACTATTGTTTTACACGAATTTGTTTTGTGCCTTAGTTTTGTTTTTTAATCGTTGATAATAAAGGTCGTCTTAGCTTTTACGTAGAACACTAATTTTCTTGAACGCGCTAATCCCCGGAACTACTGGTTGTATTTGAAAAATTTCTTTCCCTGTTAGATAGCCCATTTATTGAGAAATACTAATATTATCATCACGTTAAGACCAATAGGAACGGTGCAATGCGGGTAAAACCGTGGGGCACAGCTCTCTCTCTAGCTTTCTACAGTTGACATTAACACAGAATAAACAGAAACAGTAACCGAAATAAATATGAGATAAATAAATTAGGTAACTGAATAACATGTACTAGGTCACCAGGCAAATAAATAAACATAATGCTAAAACAGAGCTACATTGCGTTATTTGATTTTATCTTACAAATAGATGCACATTCAACTGTATAATGTTATTTTTATTTCGCACAACTCAGCAATAAGTTCACCCAAGTGTGCTGTTAATGCAATTTGTTTTACGAGTTGTGAATATTTATAATGCTATTTAGGTTTAGACTCAAATATAAATTAAGTTTCTTGTACCGGTATGTTTTCGCGCACTAGGTTTTTTACTATTTAGGTGTAGTCGTAGAGCTCTAAATTTAATGTTGTATTCATTTTTCATTTATTGAACATAACGTGACGCGTAAATGTAAGAGCGAAAATTAATAAGACGAAAATATTAGTTGTATCAATTATTTATATCTGAATGATGAAGTTGATCAAAATGTTTAGTAATTTGGATTTGATTATGAAACGAATATCAAAAGCAACGTTTCAGCTTTGCTTGGAATCGGATTGTGATTTATTTTTGTAGTTGATAAGGAGTAGGGAAGTGATGTGACGAATTTATTCTTGTTTGAAGCACGAAATTTTTTCATGTTATATCTAAAATCTCAAAAAGCGTAGCTGTTTTTGCGGTGTGTGCCTTCTCAATCCAAGAATATCAGTTATAACATAATAAAACAATAACCCCTATATTTCAGTAGGTATAATTCAGGTTAACTACAATATTCATGGAGTCCCTACGCCATCTCAAGGCTACGTGAAAAATAGATTTTTTTAAATAGGTTCTGTGGTGCGAAGTGATTTAATGATCCAAGATTGGGATGCGGATCACGCTGACTTTAGATTTTTTATTTGTAATTGATTAAACGGGGGAGTAGATTGAAATTCCTTAACACGTGTGACGGGAATGAAAGTGGGAATATGAGGGTTTGTAAGGGCCTTATCGTCTATCAAGGGTGCTTTTTAATTTGCTAGGTTTAAATGCTGCGCGCTTTTTACAAGATTTGGCGGCGGCGGTGGTGGCGGTTATGTTGTTAAATGTTAGTAGGTATTGTCATGTTAAAATGGCAAGATATGAGCTTTTTAGTTGACGGGTAGTGCGATAAAGATATCAATTGAAAATTATTTGATTCATCTCTAGAGAGTGCCTAATACATTCTTGACATTCTGTTCAAATAAAAGTGAATAAGAATAAAACCTTATCTCGTACTCAGAGAAAAAAAAAACGTGAGTACAAAAAAAGTATAATACCTACATAGCATACTTATGATATTATGACATAGTGGGAACGAAATAGTTGGATGTTAAAAACCTGAAGTTTGCAGCTGAAGAAGTGAAAGTGTAGTGTGGCGAAAAAAAAGGAAGTGAAATAGTCTAGATGAAATATCTAATTGAATAAGAAATTATTAAACAATAATTGTATTATGGAACGAGTCAACAGATAAACATATAATACGAAACCAAAGAAAACCTATTTCGTAAAAATGCACTTAATATTAGGTATTCGAGATTCTAACCAATCCATACTAATATTATAAATGCGAAAGTAACTCTGTCTGTCTGTCTGTTACTCAATCACGCCTAAACTACTGAAACAATTTGCATGAAATTTGGTATGGAGATATTTTGATACCCGAGAAAGGACATAGGCTACTTTTTATTGCGAAATATGTACCACGGGCGAAGCCGGGGCGGACCGCTAGTTTCTTATAAAAGATAATAAATCATCCAATACTTAATTTAAATATAACTTTTATCTTCATCTATAACTTCAAAATTAATAAAGATCTTACAAGGCATTTCTGAATATCAAATAGCAATTATTGTCATAAAATATAAATCATAAAACGAACTTATTCTGGGCACTAAAGTGACTAACCTCGATGACTTTATTGTCATTCGGCTAAGCTCAACTTTTAATATTTTATAAAATATTCAAAGATTTTCTATTAATACTGTAAAAAGCGAATTCTTGTTATAACGGGTTAAAAGCACTTAAAACTTTTTTGGTGATGGTAATGTTATAAATTGTAGTAGTACATATAATTTTTCCATTTATATACTTATATAATGTTACGTTAAAGTTTCTTCAATTAATTTAAACCGATTTCTAAATATTATAATACTGTTTAAATTTAAAACTAATAATATACGATTTTAAATTATTATTAAAAATGTCATTATTAAATAGAATTTAATTCTTATTCAATGTAAAATATTATATCGATCAATATAATTCTAGCCACTATAAGTTATATATTTTTGTAAGTATGTCGAAGTAGTACCTAGTAGTAACAGTAACGGTGACTCAGAAATTTTTGAAGTGAAACTTCTTTATCGGGGTTGGAAAAAAATTTAGGTAGTGTAACATTTTTTCGTTACGCGTGACATTTTTCCGTTACGCGCCATCTTTGTCTTATCCCTACCACGCGTGATTGACGTATTTCTGTAAAGTTGCATATAGTTTTTTTGAAAAATAAGGTCATAAAGAAGTTTCACTTCTTGCGTGTGTACACTAGTACACGCACACATTTTTTATATAAACCACTTTCCAACTATATCTCTACGTTTACACAAAGTTTTTGGATTAAATGCAATAAATATGTCACAAAAGTAAAGCATCAAGTGCCAGCCCTAATTTCAAATTAACAGCTGCGACGTATAGAAAAAATCAGATGAACGTTCATTGAGACTTGCTAACATCAGAGTTGGAGCGTTAATTATTATAGTCTGGCGCACACACGAGAGTCTACGAAAGCTTTACTACCAATTTCGCGAAATTCAATTTCATACGTCATTGTTATGTGATGTAATAATGCAAAAATTGGTCGGTTTAATGAATAGGATTTTGTGGACAACCCTAATTTATAAGAGAAAACGGTAAAATGATAAGGTTTTTGGGACAACCCTAATTTTTAAGACAAAACTAATTACTGTAGATACTCCTTTACTAGCCAGAAAAAGATCTGACTAAATCAGGGTGTAGATGTTTTGTAGTTGGAACTAACACACACAAAATAATTATTATAGTCATGGTTTTATTCTACTAGTAAAGATACCGTACATATTGGTATGATGTATAGGTATACATCATACCAATATAAATGTAGGTACATTTAATAAATACTTGTTGTGCAATTTTATTTCTATGATTTTTGAAGTTAAACTTCTTTAGGCGCGTTGAAAATTTCATGTTCACGTCATGGTAATACCGTCACGTCATGGAGTAAGGCGACGATTTTGGTATCTTTGAATCTTGTCAAAGAAGTTTCATATCTGACACGTGTGCTCAGCACACACGCTCTTTTTTATTAAATGTTATTTGTATGTGTTATGTGGAGTACAGTCTATTTAGAATTCAAAGCATTTGTTTTTATCAGTCAGTTAAAAATAGTTTAGAAACCACGAGCTCAAATGAGTGTACTAATTATAAAGTTTATGTTTAAAATTGAAATAGCTCTTCACAGAAAAGTATGTATAGCGTTAAAATTTTGTTGAGAAAAATTCAGATAAACTTTTACGATAAAATACCTTGTTATTCTCATAAATAAAGAAACAAATGTAATTTGTTCTTACATTAGAGAAACATCCTTAAAACAACCTTAAATATCGATATAATATTTAATTTTTTTTTATTGAAATTTAGTTACGTATATATAGAAACATCATCTCCAAAACTTTTGAAAATCCACTATTTAAAATTTACCTAACACCATTCAATTCTTGCCCAATTATTTCATACTGAAAATTGTTAAAATACCAAATATAACGCAAAATGACAATCGGTAAGTTGCTTCAAAAGGCTACAATAAGTTGGATAATCCTGGAAGGATTTATTTGCCCTCGCTTCAGTGGCAGGGGCGTATTCATATGTAACTTTTATTTTTTATTAATTCACTTTCCCGTTTGGGGTTCCGTTGGGAGATATATTTTTATAAAATATTATTGAGACATTTGGTTATTACGTCTCCTTGCTAGTTAAGTTGACAATATGCTTTTAGCAGAGGTTTAGAAAAAGGCAGAGGCTTGTCTATACTAATATTTTAAAGCTGAAGAGTTTGTTTGTTTGTTTGAACGCGCTAATCTAAAGAACTACTGAAATGGATTTGAATAATTCTTTCGATGTTAGATAGCCCATTTATCGAGGAAGGCTATAGGCTATAATATATCATCACGCTAAGACCAACAGGAGCGGAGCCACGCGGGTGAAACCGCGGGGTGCAGCTTGTTTTAACTATAGCGTAGTCTTTCTTCTTTTTAGATGGTAATATATTTGAGCTTGTAAAGATAAGTAAGTGTGTAAGTTTTCTGAAGAATGTGTACTTTATATACAAAGCCTATTTTTAAGTTTTGCGTAGTAACTTTATAACTAAGTGCATACTTTATTACTAACTAATATGAATATATTGTACATTGGCTTTTCCAACCTTAAGTACAGAATTTGATTTTAAAATTGAAAATATTTTTCTGCGTTATTATTTTCACATCTATATACCTAGATATAAAAATGAAACCCGTTTTCCTTGGTCACGGCATCACGTGTGAACGGGTGGACCGATTTCGATAATTATTTTTTTATTATATTCCTTGAAGTAGGTACGAGGATGGTTCTTACGTAGAGAATACGTAAATATGTACCACGGGCGAAGCCGGGGTGGACCGCTAGTTTAAAAATAAGATTCAAATTAATATAAATAAAATAAGAGCAATCAATGAGTGAATGATTTAAAGTGAGCGCTTTTGAATCATCATACAACAGAACCACCGTGCTAGAAAGTTCGCATACAAGCATACGGAACCCGTATTCTTCGAAATATTATAGAAAAATGTCACAAAGCCTAGGGTTCGGACAATCTACGTTGAATCTATAGCGGCGCCGTCCATAAGACAGCTAAATGAAGTGGAAAATTAGAAGGTTTACTGCAATGACCGACGGTATCTGTATATTTTAACGGCTCTATATTTTACTATCTTTCCACCCGCGGCTTCGCCCGCTTTGTCTAAAATCTAACAAATTATATACTAACACCTTCCTCTTGAATCACTCTATTAAAAAAACCGCATCAAAATCGGTTGTGTAGTTTTTAAGATTTAAGCATACATGGGGACATAGAGACAGAGAAAGCGACTTTGTTTTATACTATGTAGTGATGCTCATTCTTTAGTGTTCATAATTATAGACCATCATACAGGGAGCATAAAAACACACGTACAACATGATATAAAATAAAATGGTTATACTATTAACTAATATACAGCTGTATATTTTAAGCAATAAATATCCCAATAACGAGATATATATATAAATCTCAACCAACACCAAGATATATCTTAATTATTGTAACGTGGAATTGATATAATTGGATTGAGTTATTTGAGATTTAAAGATAAACCTGAAGATACACACGCAATATTCCAATATGATTGATCTTTTAGATTCCATCGTTGATAGATTTTGGTGATAATATTTAATTTAATGTTTACTTTTTAACCGATTGTTTTAAAAGGAGGATGATGGTTTTCAAGTTTATTTGTTACTTAAAAAAAATTAAAAAATCGTGATGTAAGATTAAATCTTTAAATAATTAAATATATAATAATACTGCTTAACGTTTTTGTAATCAAAATCATTCAGTATTAAGGACTTACCTACTGTCCTATACGAAAAATAAATTATTTTAACATTCTATAAGTTATCTCCATACTTTAACTTACAACATACAAGTAATGCATATTATCTACACAAGAGGCAGTAAATATTCGTCCAAGTAATATCAAGTTTGCCTCTACTTTAGTTTCAAGTTGAAACGAAGGCAATCGGGCATGTATTAATTTCCTTACAAAGGTTCCGCTTAAAATGAATTTTCACCGACCGGTGTAATGTTATTATGTTGTATCTAACAATATTATAAAGTGTTTGTTTGTTTGCGCTAATCTCGGGAACTACCGGTTTGGATTGAACAATTGTTTTGTGTTGAATAGTGAATTTAATACTGCTTATTTATACTATACAATAGCGCAACGACCAAAAGGAGCAAAGAGGCATGCCATCAGCAAATATATTTATTTTTGAGAGCAGACGAAGACAGAAGTTAAAGGGTCTTCTAATAGGAGAATATAACATAAACAGAATAAGTATTGATCACTTCTATCACCTTTAATAATTTCATCATATTTGCAACGTAATTTATTAATAATTCCAAACCTCAAATTTGTACAACCACACCGACAAGTACACCAACAAATCGACAGCAAAATGTTAATTCATCAACAAATTTACCATTTCCGCGCCAAAAATTCAGCTCGTAGACGCTCCGTTTTTCATTAATTACCTCCTTATGGAACAATAAGGGTACAAGAGCTTCTACTATTGAACCCTTGAGCGGAGTCGAGTGCAAAATTAATATTGATGTTCCGCTCAGAAGTTATCTTTGGTTTTAATAACGTTATGTGTGATCTGAAATTAAATTTGTTATAGTTATCGAGAGCTCCTGAGAGTTTGTGATTTTGGGCGTTTTTGCGTAGGCTCTTAAGGTAATAATAGTATAGGTAGTGTTGATAGTAGGTGTTGAAATGTAGGAGGATATTGTCTGAGAATATATTCGGATGTAAAATGTATTAAAGTGGAATTTCAAAGCATTCTACGTCTTTGGAATCAGTACGATTCACTATGATATGATATCATCACATCATTGTGAATCGTACTCTCTCTAATCTGACTGAAAATTTCTGTACAATTAATAATTATCTGCTAAGTCAAAGACTTTATAAAATACAATCATAAGTAGGTACACAAGTAGGAGATATTAAGTCGTCCAGTTTTATTACTTAAAAGTATTTTTTACAAATTTCATACTGTTACAAGTTAAACATAATAGAGAAGCCTTGATAAAACACTTTAGGTGATAAATATACGCAAGTAAATCAATAAATCGAAACACAATAGCTACTCGCAGAGCAACAAAGAAATCGTATTGATGGCACTTTTAAAAGAATTTCGTCAACGTCATTCAATCGTATCTACGCACAAAGGGAAATAATAATTTAAGATACTTCGGATAAAAGGAAGCGAGAAAGTGGTAAAGTTTGAACAATTCGGGGCCAAAGGTGCCTCCCTGCGAAACTCCGAACTACTTTTGATTCCGCTATGCTTTTGTCTAACTTACTATTTGAATGGCTTCCAGTTCAATTGTTAGTTCTATTACAGAATGAATAGATTTTCTGAAGATGTTGTGTGCATTACGTATTGGAATAGTTTTTAGACTTTTTTTAGTTTCACTTTTTGGTTTACTTCTAACAGAATGAGTAATACAAGAATGTAGCTAAATTTATCCTTGCTGTTAGGTATTTAATATAAAATATTTCCAACCTTTAGGTTCATAGGGAATAGGACGACTAAACTTATGACAAAAAAATGTAATAGTAAATACATTATTTTTAACTGAACTGATTCAAAAATTATAACAGAAGTGTGCAAAACGTCGGGACAATAATATCGTTAAAATCTTTAAATTCTAAATTACAGAAACCATTAATTTTCGACGGACAATATACAACGTAGTATAATAATTATAGTTTATTGTAGCTGCTCTTTTAAACTTGAAGAATAGACTCAGATTTAAATGCTTGTAGTGAAACAGATGGTCAAAGAGCAAGCAGTACAAATTTTTGACAGAATGGGGACTGCGAAACATTTTTGCTAACTTTAATTCGACTGTCAAAGAACTAAGAACGGGAACAATCTTTCAAGTTTAAGTGTAGCGAATTTCTTGTAGACTTCTTATTGAAGCTATTTCAAGTTTTGCGTTTGTGATCATACTTTAAATATTGTAAAAGTGTTTGTGTTTATGTGAAATCATTTATTCGATTTGATGAAGCTGCCCTTATAAGGTTGAATTAGTTTGACTGTAGTATAATATTAACTATTTTGAAACGGTACTTAAATATAGTGTGTTACTTTTGGAAAATATTTTTTAAAATAATCAGCAATCAAATATTCATACTTGGATAACTTACAATTGTTATACAAATCAATTTATTCAAAAAATGAGTTCCAATAAAGAAATAAAAAATATAACCTTTATTATTATTTGTAAATTTTGATTAAACTTAATTTTTTTGAAAATAAAATTATTAGAATTAACTTTAGTTAATTCTAATAATATCTTTAAAGTGAATATCTACCTACTAATAATGCATTAAGTTCCTATTAATTTCACGATATAATCCATTATATCCATCATAGTACTTCAACTATAAATATACCAGTAAAATATTCGTCCCCAGCTCAAAGACGATATCATAAATATTTTTTCAATGAATAAAATTATAGATAATTAAATGCCCTCAATAATTCTCTTTATTCCGGTAAAAATCCCTTTTATAATATCGCAGCGAGCTTGAATACTAACAAATGAAATTCAATTGTAGATCTGAATGGAAATATAGAATGGACTAATATTAACGCAGCTCTCTTGCTACCTAATAAATGTTAATTCTATAGTCGGGCTGCGATTACACCGAAGCGTAATGTAACAGCGAACTGTGGGGATATTGTTCAGTTCTAGAAATGCATAAATATGAAAGTCAAAGTCTATGGTAATAAAATTAAAAGCAAAATTTGAGATTTTATATGACTCTAGCAAAACCCGAAACATATTATCATATCGTCAATTCGTATATTTTTTTAAGCAATACTGCGAATATTTTATTAATCTTAAGAATGCAGTAATTAATAAGCTTAAGATAGGCAAGATTAGACTACCTATATAAGTTGCTAAACAGAAAGCATAAATCGATTGTTTTGTTAAAGTAATCGCAAGTTATGCAATCAATTATTATAAAATTTAAATAGACTTTATAAAAGAAAGAAGTAGGTAGAGAATTTCAGAAATATTTTTACATGAGAATGACATGCCTTTTTGGTAGCATATTGTGTTATATAGATAGAAGGATATAGATTTATAATAAGTTGTAAGGCTTTTAGACATTTTTTTTTTATAAAATTACTATGTAACAGGCAGCCCGCACCCTTCGCGTTCCGGAATAGATAAATATTTACACGGCGGCGATCTGCCATACTTGAGTTTAAAATTGTAATTTCATTGAAATCCGACGAAGTAATGACGTTTGAGAGCTTTTAGTGCTTTTATATCATCCCGGTGGCACAATGGTTGGCTTTCCACGAATATTAATTTATAATATGGAAATTTTTCACTGAAAAAAATATTGAGAAAACAAAACGACACAAAATACTTTCCACGGTGATCTGTATGTATTTTCACTTAATTTTATTATTCCTTGTTACTAGATCACGCTCATTACTCCCCCCAAATTATGTATCAACAAAAAATACGTCAGCGCGATTCACAATCATTCCGCGTACCACGTGACCGTAAATAGATTACGAATCAAACGCAGGATCAAATTGTCTCCCAACTAAATACGTTTCCAAGACAAATAGAGTAACATCACAGTGAACAAACATAAAGATTGTCAACAACGTCAATTTTCCCGCACAAGGACAGAATCACAATATAGAGATAACTACAACCAGTAGGGAAACTTCATACAACACGTTTGAAATGGCTCACGCACAGCAAGCGTGTTAACGAGAATCGTAAGGGTATTATCACATTTGAAAGATATAAAAATACCCTTAGACACGCTTGCTTGTGTGCGTGAGCCATTTCAAACGTGTTGTATGAAGTTTCCCTACTGGTTGTATCTGTATATTGTGACAGAATGAAGAAGTGTATTTGGTTATAACTTATAATAATGATGTATTGGGTTTGACTAGACGTGCGAATCGCGCGATCGGCGAATTAGGGGGCTTTAATGCTGTTTTTTGGGGTTCCTTTGTGTGAGGTGTATGTGAAAAAATAAAGGAAATTCCGTAGAAACTCGGTTATTTGACAAAAAAGACATGAGAAACATGACTTGATTACTATGAAGATGTTTCTTATGTAGAGTCTAACTTAAGTTTTTTAAGTAACATAACTAATATACTTAAATATATAAAAGTTATAACTAACTAACCTATCGGCTTAGTTAGTTATAACTTTCATTAAAATATTGCGTGAGTGAAATAATGAACGGTTTCAATTATTCAAGTTATTTAATCCAATATTTTTGCATAATTGTCCACCATTCAAATAAAATGATCAAATTTTATTGTTACAGAACCACAATTACGTAGCTCCCCTCAAAATAACGTTTTTTCCCAAACCCCGCGCTCTTGATAAGGCTCCCGTTTGTCTGTTTGTTCAATAAAAAGAGATTTTGTCAATCTGTCGCAGCCTTGGTTTAGTTACCTTATTTGAAACTAGTTTATTTATGTACTATATAGGAGATCTTATCCAATCAACTTTATTAAAAAGTTCTATCTATATTCTTCTAAGGATTACAATACGTTAAAATCTTTGAAATTTTATACAAATGCTTTTTCCCGAAATATTACCTTTTAAATGATAAAGACCACCTTGTACAATTAGGATTTATTTTAAATCACCAGCAAAATCGAGTGTTGTACAGCTTATCGTAAGTATATCACCAAATTCAATCCAATGTTTTTGTTTTTTTTTAAACCACCAGCAAAATCTAGTGTTGTACAGCTTTTATTCTGGTACATAAGCTATCACACTTCCAATTTTCATCAAAACGTGTTCAGACTTCAGTCGTCGTGGCGTGATTGAGTTACATATACGAGTACGACTATCTCTCCAAATATTAGATATTCGCCAATTTCAGTATATTAATGTTATAATATGTAAATTCTTGATAGAACAGTTGTTCTATAATAAAACAGTGATGTACACGTCGCATGTTAACAAACATCGACATTTGTCTTGACAAGCGTTGTTAATGGCCGCTCCAAATGTTGTGCGTTCATCAATGTATGACAATACTACATGTTGTACCTATATATCCAATAGGAATTGTACTAATATAGGAGATATCTTTTTTATGATTATTTCATTAAACTGTAAACGCTTTAAATTTGGTATATGTATTATGACTCTACCTACTCTGATTATATTTAATAACACCACCACTCATAAATTTTACTCCACCAAAGTTATTTATACAAAAAAATGCTTCACACTTATTTAAAAAAAAGAATAGATTTTTTCAAGTTTGAACAGGACATTGGTATTATTGGAATACCATCCTGCTTTTGGGCCGTCGTCTGATATTTTTCTCAATCTTGTCAATTGCCCGTATTATATCTGACTTGTGTTTGTGTGCATGTTTATCTAAACGTATCTTGCAAAGTTGCCTAGACTCCGTTAATATTAGTCACTATAGGCGATCATTAGTTAGTGCACTTAATAAATTAAAACATACATTAACACAATCATAACTCATCGCCATGACATAAAAATACGAAAGAAGGCATCCTGTGACAACCCTATTCCGATATTAAGAGAAATGGAACGAAAAATACACTAAGAGGACAAAAGGAAAAGCCGGGTGATGTATTATTATAAACTATTCCATGAATAATTGAATCCGACAAGCGTAGCAAACAAATCCGTAACAAATATTATTTGCTATACCATTGTGAAGATTATAGGGCTGTGAGATATGGAATTTTTTATCGATAGTTTCGATTTGCACTTTATCATTTTTATGGTCGTGAAATATAAATATAATACGTACATTTTTGCTGACGTATAGAAATAGACATACTTCTTGTATCCAATTTTGTCACGAAGCTAAAATTATATTTGTAAATCCATTATCCCTACCTAACTACTATTTTATCTAACAATTATCAACATCTTAATATTATACAAAACTTAACATGTGCACGTTAGTATCTACCTATAAATATTTTGGTTTTGATGGGATCGATTTAAATTTTATATTTCAGTTTGTGTCATCTGAAAACAAAAATTCTATTTAGTACTTTACTTCACATAATATTACTACTTACACCTACTTTAGTTAACTTTTGAATAGCAACAAAAAATACTATCGATAAACTGTACGCACAACACTAGCGCCGATGGGAAGGGTGCAAAGATTTTCTCCGCTAAGTTTCTTCGCTGATGGTGTTTCGGTGTAATCTGTACTATTTAGCCTAGCTCAGCTCTGTGTCATATGGGATTTGAATAGTCTGGAGTGGGATTCATCAAATTTAGACGAGACATAGGCATTAGGCATTAACAATAATGTAGTATGTAGAGACTAGAGACTGCTTACTAGATTGTAGGTACTTACTAAATTACATATTTTATGTACATAGTCTTCTTTGAAATCAGCCACATCGTAGCGTGTTAGATTAATAATTTTTCAATTTCATTTTTTAATAACACAATATATTTTATACTTTTTACTGGATTAGTGTTCGTAACGTCTGGTTAAATAATAAAATGGATACTCTGGATCTAAGGCATTTTTGAATCTCGCAGAATTACATAATATTTCAGTAAAAAATTAAGGGTGACGCTAAATAAGGTATTCTCCAAACTTTTTGTCCGATTTCAAGACACGTTCATAAAGATAAACATGACATTCGCAGGAGGGTCATTAGTCGTTATTTAGCTGTGAATTTCGTGAACAAGTGTCGCTTTCACGGCCTAATGAGACTTCAAGAAAACGCAGCCTCCCGCTGCGTGGAGACTCGTGGAGATGGAATATTATTGTGTTTGAGCGTGCATTATAGTAATTTGTTTGTGTATTTGGTTGGGGTTTCTTACGAATGTCCAGAAGTTTTTGGGATGTGATAGTGACGAGGGGTTTTTACGAATGTCTGGAACTTCTTTTTTCCAGGCATTCGTAAACTTAAAACTAACTAAATTTAAATTTTGAATTAAATCAATTAATAAATCTTACAAAAATTTATAAGATTAGAAAATAGAGGCGGAATGCGCACTAGCACATTAGCGTCATCGTGGCGATCCTAGACGGCTTTAATATATTATTGATAAATAAGAATGCTATAATAAGCTAGATTATGATTTTTTTTAAATAATAAAAGCCTTTTTTCACTCTCGACACAAAAGATGGGTATTTGTTATATTTTCAGTACCTATAATGTTTAAATTAATCATAACTGATTAAAAAATCTTAAAGTAAACTTAACAAATTCATGGAATACCATGAAGATCTTTACACACTTACAAATCAGTAAAAAAGTGATTATTACATTAAGAGCATTATTTGGTGATAAAGGTTGTAGTACGGTCACACTGGGGAGCCCTTGACGAATCCTCGAATCTCTAATGAGATGGGGCCCTAATGATGCCTGAGGGCTTCAAGAATCATTGATATCGGAATTTACTTTAAGTTTTTTAAGATTTATGTACTGAGTATTAAAAATATGAAGGCCTATTCTGTTTGAAACGAGATGTAAGTATCTTAAGTTTTTATATTGTGTGCGTGTTATGAAAACAAATTATTTATTTCTAATGTAAATAGTAATTATATTTTCAAAAGTATAACGATTAGCGATAGCGTAACAACTTCATCAATGTAACATTTTTTTTTAACCTAAAATAATGAACCTAACTAGGGTGGGTATTATTATTGAAAATTACGATCTAGCCTTATACTATAGGCTAATGAGTAACATGTGGCTAGAGCTACGATTTTTCATGTAAAAACATAATCAATAATATGAATTTTTGTTTTTGCTAAATAATTGCTCTTTGATCTCTCTTATAATCTTTTCTAAATGTTTTCACCCAATTAAGCGGATGATATCGAAAACAAACTTGCAAGTCCATAATCAAGATAAGAAATAAATTGCATTAATATATTTCTATACGTTCAAAGACAAAATTACATTTTATCATAACTATAGACCTAATTGGCTTACGATCTGCGTTTTAGTTACAATCTCCTTACACCATAAAACAAGTTCTTCCAGCACTTGAAACATCACCGTTATATTACGGCCATATCTCTCGATCACGGCGAATGAAGACGAACACACGGACATAATGACTATGTAGGTGTTATTTCATATTAGACGATATCCGCCACATTACAGTGAGTAACGATTTCATTATGGTCAACGTGTTGAGATTTTGTACGCGATTTATCGGCCATTTTGCTAAGTTGTGATTGGTTGACATTCCTGGAAAAATGTACCTATGTACTATGTAGTGTAAGGGGAAGTGGTCTAAGAATGAAGCATTGGTCATGTTGTAATATATTCCTTTATGAAATTACAGACTTACGGTATTGTAATATGTTTTTTTCATAGCAGTATATTATTGGTACATATCTATCTCGACGTTTTGAATACTTTACAGTGAGGGTGCTCACGAACTGATTGATTCGATGATGATTATTTGACAATTATTTTTTTGCTAAGTTTATTTTGCTCATATTACTTGTGGGAATTGGAATATGTGTAAAAACTAGTGGTGTTTCGTGAAAAATTTCTGAGGACGAAGACATGTTTTTAGTATTCTAATACCAGATTTTACTACTATCATTATTTTATTGTACCTATCTGTTAATTTTGATACTATTACATTTGCATTAAAATGCTGTATTTAGGTACTATAGTATTTGACGGGTGATGTAGGGAGTTAAAATTTAATAAAAAGAGATATTATAATGCTTCTCCGTAGTAATTTTTTGAACCATCGTATCATGCAATTACAATTACATCAATTTCAAGGCACTATTCATCTTGTTTTCCTTATTGTTACGTCATCCTTTAGAATGTATACATTTTTAACAGCTACAATATCAGTCCTTTGATATATTATGTGGGAGCAATTCAGCAAGTTGAACCGAATACAGTACAAAGCGCGAGTGCAGCGCCGCAAATTGAGTTACAAAACGATTCTTTTGCGGCTGTGTGTCTCAAACTTTTGCCAAATATAGGGTTTAATTGCTTTTCTTTAGTGGATTTGTCTATAAGTGATTGGATGTAAGTATATTTAGATTGCTGTGAATGGGAAATTTTTAATGTTTTGCAATCATAAATTTTCTATATGTTATGATCTATCTTGTACCATGTTAGGTTTTTGGGATCGAATTTGACTTTGATCGAAAAAAATACACCCGCTAAATATCAAACATACCATACCATGCCATACCGTCACGTCAGGGAGTAAAGTAACAATTTTTGTAGGTATCTTTGAATCTTGCCAAAGAAGTTTCACTTTTGACACGTATGCTCAACACATTTTGGTATATAGTTCGCATTCATAGCCATGTTTTCCAAACTATTGAGTACCTACCTTACCTACATTAAAGAATACGAACACCTATTTTTTTAATTCGTAGAAGTAAGCAACAGCCATTATAATATTTATAACCCAATGATATAATAAAAATCCTGAAAATAAATTGAAAAAAATATAATAAAATAAAAGATTGAGCATCATCGCTGGCAGCAGGTGACGTCAGCGCATGTTCGATAGCTCGCTTCATTACTGCATGCCCCCATCCTGGGGTTCCTCGTCAAAATAACGTATCCATAAACACTTATAGATTTAGTTTTTCGAATATGTGATCTATATGTATTGTAAGAGGGTTTGTTTTTGAATGGCAATAGAGAGTGATTAGGATATAGTTAATTTCTAGACTATTAGAGAACCGGAGTTTTTACAGAAAAGTTAAAATTTTAAAAATTAAAAAGTTATGTATTCATAGATGTTACTAAGTATGTTACAATATAAGCGCTAACTAAGTGCACAATAATTTTTGTATAATTAAATAACATTGGGTCTGTAATATCAAATTTAAATTGTAATGTAGCGAATTTGTGAATTAAAAAAAAATAGAAAACTAAATATTAGGTCCACCTTATTTTGTAAAAAAAGCTCTCTGAACCAAGCTTTTTAACATTTATCAATCTAGATAGCCTATCCTGCCGTCCTTTAACTAAATAGCCGTTAACCCTCAAATGGTCAATTTTCAGTTTTAAATGTAGGGTGACAAAGTTCAAAATTCTCTATCTTTCTGTCTAAGAATCATTTCTCTAGCATTAATAGTTATAGAGATATGAAAATATTGTGAGCCGTTAAGTGACACAATTTTCGGCGATTCCTTAACTTGAAAGCATCTAACCAACACTACTTCGCTAAATTTCCTATAAAGTACCTTAACCGCCAGATTTAATAATTTTTTTTAGCTTTTTACTTGACTAAAAGTACGTCATCAGATTATACTTGACTATATGGACGCAAAATGACTATAACTGCTTTGTGATATGCTTTCATATAACAATTCCAATGGAAATCCTTACCTTATTTGCAGTTACTCGCCCTTAACGCTTTTTTAGTTAAGTAACTTTATTTAGGAAAAATTCTAATTACACTTTTTTGCTTAGCTACAAAGCAGCTAACCCTCATTTTTTAGCTAAAAGGCAGTTATCCGATTCTGGTGATGCGTCAGTTTTGGGGATGAGAGTGATGCTGTAATTGTGTCGCTCCCAAGCAGAGTACCGATTGCTTTTGATTTTCTTTTACAAGACGTATTGTTTTTGATCAGGTTTACTAAGTTTAATACAATCTAGCAGCTAAATTACGGAAAATATAACAAGTCAAAGTTACGAAAATTTGGTAGGTAATGGTTACGACAGTGCGAACTTTCAATCGTACTTCTCTGTTTAGACTCTGATTAGTCTCTGTAACCGAGAAAGAGGACATAGGTAGATAGTCTGTGCTATTTATTAATGATGTAATCCCCTTGGGTGGAATTAGTAATCGACTGTCTAGCAATGTACTAGAGATGGTGATACAAAAATTGTTATGAGTAGGACACTACCTTTGACCCGCTGGCGGGGAGTCCATTTTGCCACTATTTCTATTTTTTCTTTTCTTTATATTAGATTATTAAGATTAAGATTTGTATTTTTTTACATGGTAGCAAATAAAAAGTTTTCTATTTCTACCTCCTGCTATTTTCCACATATTCTGGTATATTATAATATTTTCTGAATGTGGATGAAAGAGTCTTCTAATCATTTGATAAGCGGTTCTACATTATTTATTAAGAGCATCCCACATGTAAGATCTTGAAGCCCTATTGAAACCAGGATGTTTTTTTTCAAAAGCCTCGCGCACAAGTCTTATTTTTTTTATGTTTACATTGTTTGTTGTCCTATTTGTACTCACATATCCGTGACTCGTGTGATGGCTTCGCAGAAGAGTATTTACAAAATAACGTTATAATTGCAATTCTAAATGAAAATACGGTTCCAAAAAGAAAAGCGAGAATATTTATCTCAATATTAACCCCTTAATGAGCCTCTGTAATGAAATAAAAGTGAACATGACGTGAAAAAAAAAGGTTAATTTTATCAAAAACTTAAAAGAGTCATTTAGTAAAAGAGTTTAAAATGCGAAAACCATTAATTTAGATAGTGTTTAAATCCTTAATACTTAAATCTAAAAGCTTTTGATCCTTTTCCTTTCCATTGGTTGACCTAGGGGATGTAATTACCGAGAGCAAAGCCTCAGACAGCAGCAAATTTTTAACATAAGTAAGATTAAAATTTAGTACAACTATACATATAGAATCGTAGTACAAAAGCATCCAAAAGCCCTTAACCGCTGATTATAAAGTTTTTGAAATATAAATTAAAGCGAAAGTCATAGCTTAAAAGCAGTTATAGTAGCTTAACGACGTTTTAGGTAAGCATTTTATTAATATATTAAAAAAAAAAATCACAAAATGAAAATAAAAATACTAAATTACTTAGCTAAAAAGTCGCTATGGTATGTCAACGGCCGTCTTGTCCAGTAAAAAGTTAAAATTTTCAGATTATATGCTGAGCTAAACGAGAAAAAGTGAATATAAAAATAAATTATTACAGTGTCTGGTTAGAAACTATTATTTATATATAATATAATTAAATGTCGATCGATGTATCTCACAATAATTATTCTAAGTGTCATAATTTTTAAGAAATAACAATTTCCGTGTTTTTTGCCTTTTACTCGAAACTCACTTCGTTGGCTTAACGGCTTTCTAGTTAAAGGACGGCAGTATCGTAAGTTACCATTTCTTCCCGCCTTAAGTTACACACACAAGACACTTCACTTAAGACGCTCAAACACTGGTCTAACATTGGCTCATTGCGATAATCACAGGATCCAAATCAAAACAAGGTTAACCTATGAGGTTAATACATAGCTGATTTCAATGGACCTTCATTAGATGTGGAGGGTATTGCAAATATTGGAGGTTTGTCCAACTGTTTGGCAAATGGAGTGGTCGCATCCGTGCAAACATTCATTAGGCAGATTAATTGTAGCTCCTAATGGCATACTTTGGTTCAAGTGTTCGATGGATAAATATTTGATATTATATCTGTAACTATGTGGTTGTTGTTTAGGGCGTTAGCATGATGTATGGAGGATGCAATGTGTAATCATTGAAGCTACGAGATCTTTGCTGTTTGGATGTTATTTTGATAAAAATATGAGATTATATAGTTTGAAACGAATTTAGGTACTATTAATGTAATAAAGCTAATATTACAAAAAAAAATCGTCTATTAATGACAGAAGGTGTACAATCCACGCGTGGCTTGCCAAACGTGTTTACTTCAAGTAGGTAGCCTTTAAGTTTTCTTCTTTTTTGGAGCAAATCTTACAAGTTTTACCTTTATTACCTGACAATTACGAATACAACAAAAAATAATCATCAATATCGGTCCAACCATTCATGCGTGATTGTACTGAAATAGAGATTTATTATTATGTATAGGGATTGTGCGTCTTTTATTTGTATAATGTGATTAAAAATTTCGACACATCTATCGCCAACGTCCATACCACGTTGAATACACCGGTTCTCGTCCGATCACTTCAGGTCAGTACTTGGATGGGTGACCGCCTGGGAACACCGCGTGATGTTGGCTTTTTGATTATTATTTTTTTTTGAAAATGTAAAATTAATGTTGCGTTATTTCTTTAAAACAAAATTTTAAAGCTCTATTATGTATGGACAAGTAGATAATATGAATCATGACGTGTGTAAGCTTTATTTTTTATACATCCTTGATCTTGTGAATATAATGGGTGGTTAGTAATAATAAAAATGAATAAAAATGAATAATGGTAAATATATTATTTTATTAAAATTGAAACCAATATATACATAGGCGCTGTATAATGAGCGGCTACTATCACATTTTAGTAGACATGCAGATACAGTTTATATGGGGGGACGGCGCGTACGCAGTCCCCACTTCCAAAAATAACGCGTCCGAGTTATCCACATTAGGGATAATCGCAGAGGTCAACCCCGCCGCAGTGCAATGGCGAGGCCTCGCTCTGGGGGAACCGCCTTCCTGATCACGGTGTCCCCTACGCCAGGTAAGTATGAGTTCGCTACGGTTTCAGGGGTATTTACGTGTTCTGAAAAAAACTTCTATAGCGCGAGCTTAAAGCTCCTAAAAGAATAGTGGCGCCATCTGTTGTTATGGTTTAGAAACTGGCAGGTCTAGACAAGAAAAGCTTTTCTGGTGATGCCAATAAAATCGAATCTTTTACATTTAATAATAATATAATTTCTGATATTATATATATCTTAGTATTTTAAAGAAAAATATTTTTTTTTTTATAATTTGACTTATTAAAGTATTATGATCCGCTAAATACATTATTACTTAGAACAAGGTTTTTGGTTCAAATACTTAATGAACAAAAAACAACCAATTCGTCCCAATAAAGAGAAGGATTTATTAATTAAGTCAATTTAAAATACAAAGAAAAACCGTGCATGCAAAACCTGTCAATAGTGATGCGATAACGTAATCACTACATAGTACAAAACAAAATCGTCTTTTCCGTCCCTATGTCCCTTTGTATGCTTAAATCTTTAAAACTACGCAACGGATTTTGATGTGGTTTTTTTAATAGATAGAGTGATTCAAGAGGAAGGTTTTTGTATATAATTTATTAGGTTTTAGACAAAGCGGGCGAAGCCGCGGGCGGTAAGCTAGTAATCGATAAATGACGTCATTCGTCGCGCACGATCACTTCCCAAAAGGCACGTTACCGATTTTGGACGGCTTCCAAACTAATAGTGAGTAGACAATGGTATCGATCAACAATGCCTTTATACCCTCGCAGTGAAAACGAAACGATTTTTATCGATGAATGATAACATCACTATTGGTGTTTACTTTCTTCAATGGGCTGCGAAATTGGATTTCATAACTTTATTCTTTGTTGTTTTTTGGAAGAATTATTTGGATGCAAGAATAGGCAGATTTCCGGTGAGAAATTGAGAAAACTTAACACATGATACTTACATAATTTTCCAGATATTTTTTATAAATTTTTAAAGTGTACAATTCACACACATAATGAGAGCTTATTCGTAGGCTTCGAAGCTTTTTTTTTTATGACAGAGCAAGCAAAGGGGCAGGTGGGGCACCTGATGTTAAGTGGCCACCACCGCCCATACCTAGACACTTGTAACACTAGAAGTGTTGCAGGTGCTTTGCCGGCCTTTTATGGACAAATAAGCTCTTTTCTTGAAGGCCCCAATGTCGTAGTTGTCAATGCTCAAGCTTTAAATAAGATTAAACGCCTTGAATTGAAGGTAAATACTTTACCCAGTACAAACATCTTCATTAGGTACCCGTATCTTATTCTGTTACCTATATAATATAAACTCATGAAGAATGAAATAAAATTATTACACCTAGTACCTACTCATACACTAAAGATTTAAAATTATAATATATTTCTGGTTGTTAACAACATTTTACCCTATTAAATGTGTAGTATAAACAATATTTAATTCAAAATATTTAGATGTTATTAAAAGACAAGTAATAGAATATTAATAGGTTATAGAGCTCGAGATAAAAAAATTGCCCAGTAAAGATGTAAAAAGAATTCTTTGAATAATTCAATAGGTTTTGAGTTTATTCGTACGTAGGAAAAAAATCCTCCTTATAATATTACTCTACACTGTAGATATACACGTATCAAAATACATACATTATTATTCGTAAATAAGATTTTTCGAAAAGACAAATAGCGTACGGCAAATTTTCACCCCATGCAAAAAAGTGATGCACTATTATTGATGGGTTCACTATTTTTGATCGAATATCGTTTATAATATTTTTTGTCGCCTGACACTGCCCAGGCGGTAAGTACAGTTGTATAGAAAATTGTTTAGCAAATATTATATTCAGCTTGCTTAAATATCAAAACTTCAAAAGTTAATGTATTATTATATTGATGTGATCTAAAAGAAAAGAAAATATAAAAGAGAATAAAAATACAATTAATATGACTTAAAATAAAAATTGAATCAGTTAATAGCCCCACTTAGTATCTATCGAATTTTAACATACCTATTTATATCTGTAACTATCAACATTATTTAGACTTATAATTAAATGTGTTTGAACTGAAGACACCTCTATTTTTACGGACCAAAAAATAAACCTAAAATATTATTTCAAACAGGCTTTTCCCACCCAGCGTACCGGCGTCACACTCGAGTAGCAAGGGTTGATAAATCGCAACAATTTTAGAGTGCATCTAACTATGGACTAAGATTTATCTTTCACTGCTGACATGTCATTACTCGTTGGTGCCCGAGCTCAATATGCGTGGAGATTCATTTTTGACAACCTATTGTTTATTGATCATAACCAAGTTTTGGATACGGCTTTTTTGGATTTGATTCGATTATGGATACGGTTGTTTCTTCCGGGGGTGTTTTAATTAATTATATGTCGTGGCGTAATGAATATGGGATATATTTTAAATAGTTTTAGGTCATTATTACTTTACTCTAGTCTCTACTACTCTACTATGTACTTACCTCTATATACATGAAATATAATATTAATTTATAACATATTCTTTCTAGCTTTAATGCCATACATAGTACGACAGTCGACAAAACGATTACTATTAAATAAATTAATCAGTGAAAGTTGTGTGAAATACAATAGCTAAAACACGAAATTTAACCTTTTATTCACTACCATTATCCGTAGTCAAAATCAACTTCCAGTTCCTATCTTTCTTTTGTTTTAGATACATAAGTATGTATGTAAAACAAAATGTATGGAACTATAAAGTTCCACATGAATTTAATGAGCCTATTACAAAAATACACTCAAAATTCACCTTTTTGTACAACCAACAAGACCAGCCAAAACAATTCATAAAAGTATGGCCTCAAAGCGATTTTATAAGCTCACTCTATCATATAATCGGGACCGTAAAACGTGCAGTCACTTGAAACTTCCCAAGTTTAGAAGTTGGACCTTATTACCAGCGCGGCAGCGGTCTGACAGAACGACGTAATGGCAATCACTTCATTTGAGTTCGGGTCTCCTAGGAACGTTGAAATAGTCATTTTTATAGTGGCTGATTCCATGGTTAAAAAATGGTAATTTCTTTATTTTATTCTTAGTAGGTTCCTTACAGTTATGAGGTATGAAAAAATTATTACACTACTTACAAACACACACGCCATACCTACCTATAATTCTCAATTCACCAAACGTTTGAAATCATATTAAAATAAAACATAATAATATGTGTAGACTAATTTTATAACAATATTTACACTTCCAAATCTACAAATTTACAAAATCATTGTGTGTTGTAAATAGATTATGTATTTTATATTTATATTTTAAATAACTAACGTGTCTATATATATAAAAATGAAACCCGTTTCGCGTTGTCACGGCATCACGTGTGAACGGGTGGACCGATTTCGATAATTCTTTTTTTTTATATTCCTTGAAGTACGAGGATGGTTCTTATGTAGAGAAAACATAAATATGTACCACAGGCGAAGCCGGAGCGGACCGCTAGTTATTTATATAAACGGATACTGTTCATTCAGTTAACAACATCTCACATGGAATATCACTAGAAATCAATATCCAAACCGTCATAAACAACGTAAGGGTGAATAAGAAACAATCGTTATAGTTTGTAATGTTCAGTTGACCCTCCATGGAGTACTTTGAATAATACCGTTAGTGTCCGTCCAGCCTATGTAAATGTGACTAGATTGAGTTTGCGCTCCTTTGGTAATGTTGCCGTAGTTTTATCCTGTAAATTGTATGAATAACTTTTGGTAAAGGTATATTGAGAATATGTATGGAACAATTTGTGAGGGACGGAAAGTTTTTTTCTTTTAGGAATTGGTGAATTTAAGGAAAAGTTAATTATTATCTACGCTTTAGGGGTTAAGTAATAGTAATATTTTATTAAAATTGGACCATTAATGGTTATGTGTGTGTTAGTGATAGTAGGTAATATTGTGGTTATGTGTTTGTACTAAATGCCAAATGGAAATAAGTAATAATATATTGTAGTTTATATATTAATATCGACAAGAAAAAATATTACCTACCTTCGGCTTGTTTCGATGCGATAGGAACAGTAGATTGAAACTAGAATTGAATGAATAAATAAAATAATATTTTATTAGTAGGCTTCATAATAAATTCGATATTATAATATTATGATGATAATGATGAAGGATTAGACTTAATTACAGTAAATAATTATTTAAATTTACGATAATAGAATTCATTGTTTTAACTTAATTTAAAGCCTATAGCGTAATTTTTGCTACTTTAAAAAAATAAATATCTTTCAAAAAGCCCCGATTAATTCCATTATCTATCTATAAATAGCAATCACAAGTCATCCAAATCAGTGTTTAAGTTATTTCAAGTTAACCTGACCGTAGCTTAATGTTAACTTGTACCATTTATCACTGTACGACTACATCGACTAGATTTCTGTATTCATTTGCAGTCGATGCTATTAATCAGCTCTAGCAAGATTCTGTTTTGTTTGACTGAATTTGCTTCTTACATTGAGATGTGAAGGTATGGACAGGGTAGGTACTGTTTCTAATCACTACATAGTATAAAACAAAGTCGCTTTCTCTGTCCCTTTGTCCCTATGTATGCTTAAATCTTTAAAACTACGCAACGGATTTTGATGTGGTTTTTTTTAATAGATAGAGTGATTCAAGAGGTTTTAGTATATAATTTATTATGTTTTAGACAAAGCAGGCAAAGCCGCGGGCGGAAAGCTAGTATATTTATAAAAAAGAAATAATTGTTTACACCACAAACACAAGAAAAAAAAGTAAATAAAAGGGTTATTAGACTCTACAAGGTTCAAAATAATGGTAACGAAAAATAATATTCAATTCTTAAATTGAGTTTATTGGAATTTGGAACATATTAAAAAATTGAGCGAAATATTTAGAATTGAATTCTAGAAATTAACCTTTTAACAAGCGTAATAATATTAATTGGTTGTTTACGTATATTACGATATAATTATAATTATAATAATATCTATTTAAAAACATTCTTGACATTAAATAAGCTTACTTCTGAACTTTAAGTCCACGTTTTTACTAATAACTAACTATTTTGTTTTCTGCCACTCAAGTAACATTTAGTAGCGTACCTAATTGATTACAAACAAACAAAAACACTTTATTGTGCACCACAGAGAGAAGTACAAGTAAGGACACAATACATTAATTAATAAAAGAGCAAATAGTACAGTCCCCAATTGAAATAAAATACATTTCCGTGGGACTCACCTCCGCCATACGAACTACTGATATCCACTTAATCGGCATGTTTTTCTGAACACAAAAAGTGCGGTTGTCACTTCCTAGGGGTATGGAGGGGGGAGCTATGACGTAGCAAAGATGGCCGTCGGGCCATTCTATTGTGCGGTATATCTAGATAACTACTCGACCGATTTACTTAAAAAGGGTGTCAGTTGAAAGATAATTAAATAAACATTATTTCATTCCTAGGATTCATTAATGTAAAACTAGTAACAACTGAAATATTTTCAAAAAACAACATTTTATGAAATAAATATTTTTTTTAAATGTAAAAAACTCGGTAACCGTTAGAATTATGAGAATTTAGCTTATTATAAAACATATACCTACTTTAATCACCTTTCTAATAGACCTTCAATAATGACAATCGAGCAATAAACAACGGAACTACGGCCTATTAATTGAGCGTCGGTAGCGCCGAATTAGCCCTTTGTTGGTATGAATCATCTTGAAATTATCTTTACTTATAAAAAAATCGTAGGGAAGTCAAAACTGTATATTGAATATTTATTTAAAATAATACTTGGGGCGTGATCTACAATAGATGCCGAAGCCAAAATTATAGTTTTTAGAATTTTTGTCTGTTTGTCTTTATGTATGTCCGGGTTAAACTCAAAAAGTACTCATAGATTTACTTCAAATTTGGAACAGAGATATTATGAGACATGAGAAAAGACATAGGATAGGTTTTATCCCGGAAATACCCCGGAAACGGGAACTATGCGTGTGTTTCTTTGACTACGCGGACGAAGCCGCTGGCCGAAACTCGAAAGCTGTGTAAAATATTTATTTTATTTATTACTCTTTAATAAAACAATACATGGGAAACTTATTGCTAATTCATACAAAACAAAGAAAAAACAGTATAGTTTATTAGGTGGCCTTATCACTTAGAAGTGATCTCTTCTAGGCAACCTGGGCAAAAGGTAACAAGCTAACTGAAATTACGATGGTAGGTCGAAAAAAGGCAAGGAAATAATAAAATTATGAATAATAATTTTAATTTTTTTAAATTTCCTGAGATTTATGTGAGCAGAAACTTACCTAATTACCTATTATCGTCATTATTCTGATCAATATCTTCTACGTAATTAAACTTTTTAAAACATTTGTATCCGACGTGGCATATCCTTTCCAAGCACTTTTGTTTTTTGTCACTACATCCACAACGGGATGAACGGCAACCAGCTTTACATTGACATGATATCACTTCGAGGTCTTTCGATGAAATTGACTTTACTGATGATTTTATCAGTATTCAAGTAATTGGCAACAGTTTGTAGTCATCAATCTTTCAGCTAGAGTCTATGGGTTAAGGTAGCGTGGGATTTACATTCTGCCAATAAAATGCCTGGTATGTGGCTCTTCTCTGAGCGCATGTAGATGAAACGCAAATCGTTGAGGTTATCTAATTCTTGACAAAGACTGACAAAAACCAAGGCTCGTTATTAAAACTGGCTTGTTCTACCTACTAGATGGAATAGATTCATAAACTCAACAGAAAAAAAAGCCTCTCCATCCGATTTTCTATCAAAAAAAAAAATAGCCATTTAGGCATCAAAACTTCAAAGAAAAGAATTAGATAACCTTACCGATTTGAGAGCAGCAATGTTCCAGAACATCAGAAAACTTGATAAATTACCCCCTTCACAACAAGCGTCTCACCTGCATGTCCTAAGAGCCACCTTCCAGGCATTTTATTGGCAGAATGCAAACGCAGCAAGGCCCACGCTACTTGAACTCATAGACTCTAGCTGAAAGGTTGAGGACAACAAACTGTTGCCAATTACTTCATCAGTAAAGTCAATTTCATTGAAAAACCTCGAAGTGATATCATGTCAATGTAAAGCTGGTTGCCGTTCAGCCCGTTGTGGATGTAGTGACAAAAAACAAAAGTGCTTGGAAAGGATATGCCACGTCGGATACAAATGTTTTAAAAAGTTTAATTATGTAGAAGATATTGATCAGAATAATGACGATAATAGGTAATTAGGTAAGTTTCTGCTCACATAAATCTCAGGAAATAAAAAAAAATTAAAATTATTATTCATAATTTTATTATTTCCTTGCCTTTTTTTCGACCTACCATCGTAATTTCAGTTAGCTTGTTACCTTTTGCCCAGGTTGCCTAGAAGAGATCACTTCTAAGTGATAAGGCCACCTAATAAACTATACTGTTTTTTCTTTGTTTTGTATGAATTAGCAATAAGTTTCCCATGTATTGTTTTATTAAAGAGTAATAAATAAAATAAATATTTTACACAGCTTTCGAGTTTCAGCCAGCGGCTTCGTCCGCGTAGTCAAAGAAACACACGCATAGTTCGCGTTTCCGGGGTATTTCCGGGATAAAACCTATCCTATGTCTTTTCTCATGTCTCATAATATCTCTGTTCCAAATTTGAAGTAAATCTATGAGAACTTTTTGAGTTTAACCCGGACATACTTAAAGACAAACAGACAAAAATTCTAAAAACTATAATTTTGGCTTCGGTATCTATTGTAGATCACGCCCCAAGTATTATTTTAAATAAATATTCAATATACAGTTTTGACTTTCCTACGATTTTTTTATATGTAAAGATAATTTCAAGATGATACATACCAACAAAGGGCTAATTCGGCGCTACCGACGCTCAATTAATAGGCCATAGTTCCGTTGTTTATTGCTCGATTGTCATTATTGAAGGTCTATTAGAAAGGTGATTAAAGTAGGTATATGTTTTATAATAAGCTAAATTCTCATAATTCTAACGGTTACCGAGTTTTTTACATTTAAAAAAAATATTTATTTCATAAATTGTTGTTTTTTGAAAATATTTCAGTTGTTACTAGTTTTACATTAATGAATCCTAGGAATGAAATAATGTTTATTTAATTATCTTTCAACTGACACCCTTTTTAAGTAAATCGGTCGAGTAGTTATCTAGATATACCGCACAATAAAATGGCCCGACGGCCATCTTTGCTACGTCATAGCTCCCCCCTCCATACCCCTAGGAAGTGACAACCGCACTTTTTGTGTTCAGAAAAACATGCCGATTAAGTGGATATCAGTAGTTCGTATGGCGGAGGTGAGTCCCACGAAAATCGTTATTTGAAGACTTTTTAACGAATGGGTCTCACACTAAAAACAGGCGGTCTTATCGTTCAGACAGCGATCTCTTCCAGATAACCTGGTGGATAATTAGTGATTACTTAATGATGTCCAATTCATTTTTTTTAGGACTAAACTATACTAAAAGAAATCATGGTCTGTAGCTTGGTGCAAAATTTAAAGTTTCTAGTACTTGTAGTTAGGTTAGTGCAATATCCATTGATATTCATCTCACTAAGTTAGCCATTATTTATAATTTCGTATATTTTTATGTCATTATGCAGAATATTTCATTAATATTTCAATAAATTTAGCCATCATTACTGAAAAATCATTTTTGTTTACTTCGTCTAACGTTATTTTAATTTGTTAAACTTTAATAGTTCCAAAAATTGCCACATCCAAACAAACTTCGCCTCTGTAACAATGTATTAGTACCTATATAAATTATGTGTTATACATAATACATAATCTATATACTAATACACACAAAGGATCAGATAATTTCGCACATCCACGTTTGTTTGCGCAGGTCTGGCTGATAAGAGCTGTGTAAACAGCCCGTGACCCGGCCGATGGCTGACGGCTACTGGCAGTAAGCTAATACAATGATTGACGCGGTTGATTGAATACTGTGTGATGTACATTGAAGGTTTTGTTCGAGGAATAGTTTTCGGTGGTGTGCTTTGCAAGCGATGTACTTGAAAGCTTTTTTAAAGTGTGCATTTTATTATGTAAACTAATACGGTGCTTGACGGGGTTGATTGAATACTGTGTGACGTACATTGACGGTTTGGTTAGAAGAACGGTTATAGGTTACGTAGAGAGCGTGCAATGTATTTTTAAGCATGCAATTTATTATGTTTAAAAATAGTTTAAAAATAATAGTGTGTGATGTACATTGATGGTTTTGTTGGGGGGATTGCTTTCGGTTACAAAGATAGCGCGTAATGTACTTTAATACTTGATTTTTTTAAAGTGTGCAATGTAATAAATTTAACTAATACGATGATTGAAGCGGTTGATTGATTAGTGTATGATGTACATTGAAGGTTTTGTTCGAGGAATAGTTTTCGATGGTGTACTTTGCGAGCAATGAACTTGAAAGCTTTTTTAAAGTATGCATTTTATTATCTAAACTAATACGGTGATTGACGTGGTTGACTGAATAGTGTGTGATGTACATTGAAGATTTAGTTAGAGAAATGGTTTTTGTAACGTACTTTGCAAGTAATTTAATTGTGTATAGTCTGTCTTAAAGTATTCAAAGTTTACAATATAGATTTTAACATACACAATTTGAATCAGTTTTTAACATATTATATTATTTAACTCTTCTTATCGACTCTACAGTACCTGTACTCACACTCTCACGGTCAGACAATCAAATATTTTTTCCTGTTATTTTTACTATAAATAGACTTTCTCCTTAAGTAACTCGCTATAATTACAATCAAAGAAGGATGAACCACTTTATTAAAAAGGAACAACTATATAAGCCCACCCATAACCCCATTTATCGACTATAAGATAATTCCTATTGTCCAACAATGGCCTGTTTGTTTGCCCTTCGATTTGCATTGTGTCCAGTGATTTATTGCTCAGTATATCTTGGTCATTGAACTGCTGTGAGTCAGCATTAATGTAACTGCTAATAGATGCTTGAATAAACTATTTTAGAGGCTTTTAATGTGGCCTATTTAAGTGTTCTGAAAAAGGGAATAAACCTCTTGGGGGTATTTCTTTTTCGTCTCTGATAATCTAATATCTAATATATATTATAAAGGCGAAAGTTTGTAAGGATGTATGGATGTATGGATGTATGGATGTTTGTTACTCTTTCACGTAAAAACTACTGAACCGATTACAATGAAATTTAGCACACATATAGAGGGTAACTTGGATTAACACATAGGATAGGTTTTATCTCGGAAATCCCACGGGAACGGGAACTATGCGGGTTTTCCTTTGAAAACGCGGGCGAAGCCGCGGGCGGAAATCTAGTATTATATAGAATCGAAATATCATGAAAAACAGTAATAAGTGATTTGCGGTTCACAATAGTAATACCACAGAATACATAATAGTAGCTAATGTAATACCCAAAATTGTATTGTACTCCTTAGTTTCAGTGTTTAATTTTCAATGTCCAAAATATTATCACACAGGAAGGTATATTCCCTGTCTCTGAATGAATAAGAAATAAGAAAAAAATATCAGTAAAATAGAAAACCGCTCAATGTGTTGCAACGATCTCTATTTTTCCGTTTCATTGAGTAAAAGGTAAATAAAAAAGGATTTTCAAAGCTAGATCCGAGTACTAATCGCTGGCCAGTGGCCAATAACTGTTAGTTCAACGTGATAGCCGTTTAGATCTACAAAGCTTCTTGTTTTATCCTATATCAATGGACCACACCACAATAGGTATAGAATGTAGTGTTTCAGAGCCTATCGTGTAACGTTTTAAAAGTAATCATTTTGTTAATATTAAAACAAGAATTAAAAAATAGTGTATTTACTCTGAAATAAAGTGTTTTTAAACAACTACAAGCTGATCGTTTAAAAACAGTAATATCGATATAATAGGTATTGTCTGTGTTACTACAAGTAAATAAGTAGTTTACTGCTGGTGAAGTAGTTTAATTGGTTTTGTAGAGCTTATTTGGTACAAACAAACAAAAAACCTTTAATATTTTTAAAGTTAAAGAGAAGAGAAGACTGTTAATCTCGTCACCCTTAAGATTTCCTAATGACGATCGCGATGTGAATACATCTATACCATACATGGACCACTAGGTGACACAAATCTTCATATCGTTACTTTTATTCAAAAGAACACATGCAAAACAATCCGACTTCCTCGAGGCACACTTAATTAAAATTGATCCGAAAAGCGCTAACAGAAACAAATTATAAGGTAAGGAAACAAAGTACCGGACTTAATTACTTAACGTAGACAGTAATCTGGCGAAACGGGGGCAAAATCGATAATTAGTAATCTCATTAGAGCCTAACAAGTTCTCTTAAAAGTTTTAAGTGAAAAGTTCCTCAATAAGCTACGAGATGACGTATAACACGAATTACATCATTACGGATTTATTAAGAATTCAAGTGTTAACTTTATTGTTATTGGAACCTGGTACAGAAGTTATGAGTACCTGTTATAAGAACCGTCTTATAAAAACACACCTGTAATGCCTGCTCGAAGGTTTAGTATCACTACATAGTATATATCAAAGTCGCTTTTTTGTCCCTATGTCCCTATGTATGCTTAATTATTTAAAACTACCTACTTATCGGATTTTGATGCAGTATTTTAATAGATAGAGAGGAAGGTTTTAGTATATCTATACTTAATTTTATTAAGCTGAAGAGTTTGTTTGTTCGAACGCGCTAATCTCAGAAACTACTAGTCCGATTTGTAAAATTTTTTCGGTGTTAGATAGCCCATTTATGGAGGAAGATTATAGGCTTTAAATCATCACGCTAAGACCAACAGGAGCGGAGCAACGCGGGTAAAACCGCGGGGCACAGCTAGTAGTGAATACATCGTAAATTAATTGCATTAGGGCTTATAGATAACATGGTTATATCTATACATTCTTACGCAGAGCATGCAATTTATTACAATGCAGATATTAAATAGGAATTTATATACAAACATAATTTTTTGATAGTGAAAGTTGCAGCGTCTCTCTTTGTAAAGTTTCTAGCATTTTTTTAGTTGCATCCATAGCGTAATATTTATCCATGATAATTTAAAAACCGCATGAAAAATGGCAATCCATTTAATTCAAACAATTCACGAATTTAATAAACCTTATAAACTGGAAATAGGCGTTCATTTAAAATTAATTAGACTTGGCATCTTACTCTCTCCGCCTTGCCAATGTCAGCCAATGCTACCTGCTCCTCATTAATTGTGGTCACGTGCTAACTTGATATCCTATTTGGAAAACTTAACTCACTTTGAATATTAATTAATAAAAAAAAAAAAAAATATAATTTAATACTTTTAAATTAATAATCCTTGCTTAGTGTTTGAATTTTGACGATTGAAGTATATAGTTATACCTTTGTATAGGTGATTGTTAAAAGTTTGTATGTTGTTGGTTGGAAAGATCCCATCTTTGATTTTAAATTGTCTTCTATACTATCTATACTAATATTATAAAGAGGAAAGGTTTGTAATTATGTAATTATGTATGTATGTATGGTTTTCACGCATAAACTAATGGACCGATTTTGATGAAATTTGGCACAGACAATCTTTAGACCCTTAGAAAGAACATAGGCTACTTTTTATTGCGAAATATGTACCACGGGCGAAGCCGGGGCGGACCGCTAGTCTACTATATAAAAATAAGTCGGGTTTTGACGCTATAGCGTCAGGAAGGAAAACCCGTAGAGTTATAACTCCAGAACGCACGAACCGATTTCCACGGTTTTGCATTCGTTGGAAAGGTCTCGGGCTCCGTAAAGTTTATAGCAAAGAAAAGGTGTCTCTGGTGGCAAAACGGAGTTCGCCCGGTTTGCTAGTTTACTTATAATTTCATTGGAACTGTGTGTGTGTTACAGCTTCTTTACTAAGTGTGTGTTTTATCAGTAATCATTAAATAATATTCCGATGTTATACATTGGATAGAATATATGGTAATTTATTGAAGTGAAACTTCTTTATCGAGGTTGGAAAAAAATTTAGTGTAAAATTTTTCGTTACGCGTGACATTTTTCCGTTACGCGCCATCTTGTTTTTATCCCTACCACGCGTGATACGACGTATTTCTGCAAAGTTGCATATAGTAAATTATTTTTTGAAAAATAAGGTCATAAAGAAGTTTCACTTCTTACGTGTGTACACGCACACATTTTTTATTTCTTTTCATAGAACATACGTTTCGACGAGTTTATTTCATCAATATGAGCACTAAAATATAAATTTAAATTCCCTTTCTTCTCTTCAATGCCGATTCCTTGCAAATTTATAAACGCTTCAATCTAATCACACCAACGCAACCTCTGCAGTGATAGTAAACCGATTTAGACTGAGTACATAATAAAATGATTTATTAATATAACTGTTCGAGTGGCTAGCGGCTAGTTTACTGGCGCCTGGCTATTCCGATACTCGGCTTAGTTTGACGCTTGACAAATTTATGAGCCCCCAAATTCTCTGGTACTGGTTTCGCGTAAATTTTTGATGTTTAATTTTTGTATCGGGTCAATGGAAACGTTTCGAGAATATGATTCTGCAATGTAGGTACTTTATTCTACAACAAAAAAGGCATATGGAATTAGTCACAAATTGATATTCAGTTTTTATTACATGCGACGTTCACTTTAAACATTATTTATTCACAATAGGAAATAGTTACAATTTCACTAAATGAGCATACCTATTTGTTCATTATAATATGATACATACCTGATAAGTATTATAATTTAAAAATACCTACTTTCTATCTTTTATCACACGTATAGTAAATTCAAATAATCTGGTTATTCAAATATCTCCTCAAATAAATTATCCATCATTCTACGAAAGGAATTTGAATATATTTATTTTTCTAACAATTTATCAGAAAACCATAACGCTAAGTGTTATAAAATAAATCTAATACAGATACCATCGAACATCATTCACGCAAGAGGAAAACGTAAGAAAAACACAAATCCAAAACGAAACGATAAAATGTTTTATTGCTTACTTAAAATTCGCCAAAAATCAACATTTCAATTCTACGCGCGCCATAAAAGTAGAAAGATGGATTCCTCATAAGTTCCCTTACTATTTGTTGTCGAGAACTATTACAATATTATATTTTAGATATTGTCAATGGGACTTATTTAGTTTTTAAATCTCTTTCAATTTTTTCTGGATCGGATCGTTCTGGTTTAGCTGGCAGAAATTAAAACTAAATGATTTACTTACACGTACACAGTTAAGAGAATTATTCCTTCGTAGAGTCTTGAAGTAGATGTTTTAACATTTGAGACTCTTGTTTTTGTACTGAGTGCCTTTATTAAGACTAAGAAGTCTGAAGTGACAAGAGTCAAATGAGTTACGAAAATATGTCAAATGTTATTCACATGTTATTGTTTGATTAGGTGAAATTACTAGGTGTCATTGTTTTTATCAAAACATCTTAGCTATTTCCCAATTATATTAACAGCTGATATTTATTTGCAATTGCAATATAGTTCTTCCTAAAACAGATAAAAAACAAACTCACTATCGAAAAGTTATGATTTGAGTGAGTCGAGAACACATAGTACGTGTCAGTAATCTTTCACAAGATTCCAATATTATACAAGAAATTCGTTTAATGTCTTGTTTAGTGTGGGTGAAATGTGGAGCAGGAGGGAATCATCTAAAAGTGTTATTGTCTATTTACATTTGGATATTATAGTTTTTATGATAAAGTTTATATGTAAAGTCTTATTGGATTTAAAGTCAAAGAGATTTTTAAAAGATATGACCTACTCTGTATATCTAGGATAAGTTAAATTATTATTATAATCAACACATGCTAGGTAATCAATAATAAAAGAAAACTATTAAATTAGAAATATACAAAATTAGTGAATTTACAATTGTATTACATTATCATACGTTAACGTGACTCAAACTACATACACAAACACACAAAAAAAAGATGTTTGAATGCATGTGTTAAAGTTAAAAATAATATATTGCATACTTATTTTCAGTCGCCAACTCTATCAATTTTAAAGTCGTTTAATTAATTAGATATTCTGAAATCCGATTCATTTCACTTTAATTTTATTTAGATAGAAATCTAAATACCACATATAAGAGCATTATAAAACAACATTAAGTTCTATCCCAACTATACTGTTATTACAGGCTCGCTTAACAGGGCTTACTCTCAACAATTTGGGGCAATACAGTAAGCTTATAATGTGTATATAATACCTGCGATTACGTTTAAGACATGACATCAACATTACCTTTGATTGTTATCTATACTAATATTATAAAGAGGAAAGGTTGTATGTGTGTATGTATGGTTTTCACGCATAAACTACTGGACCGATTTTGATGAAATTTGGCACAGATAATCTTTAGACCCTGAGAAAGAACATAGGCTACCTTTTATTGCGAAATATGTACCACGGGCGAAGCCGGGGCGGACCGCTAGTATATGTATAAATACGTGTATGTATGTGTGTATGACATTTTGCTTTTGATGTGAGAACTTGGAAAATAAAACTCAAATGTAGGTGAAAAATATAGTACGTTACTGTGATGGGATAAGTATGATATAGGTACTACATTATACTAATTTTTAAAGACTAATATAATTATTGATGTTGATGCTCGTGAAGTTCTCTTAATATAGATACTTGGCTTAAACAAATGGGCTTTTAATCAGTCACCTATAAGCATAGTCGTGGGCGGAATCTATCACTAATTGATTATTTACTTTTTAAAACAGACATAATATTGAATTTATATTTTTGGTTTTATGGCATTCAAATGCTTTATAAATATAAATTTATAAAGAATAGAAAAAATTCGATCACGAGGCGGGACTCGAACCCGCATCCTTCGCGCCATTCCGGGGCGGATGCCTCACCAACTCAGCCACTCGTGACCCGCCCGAGTGATCGAATTTATTCTATTCTTTCAGTTTTATGTGTCTGAAGGGACACACCGCGCGCCATCTATTGAGATGATTAACAACCATTTCATTTCATTTATAAATTTATATAGACATAATATTATTTAAGAGCTGTTAAAGCACTTCATCATCATCATCATCAGCCCATCACGTTCCCACTGCTGGGATACGAACTTCTAGAAAGGGATCAGGCCATAATCCACCATGCTGGCCAAGTGCCGGTTGACACTTAGCACTTAACCATAAATAAATACATATAAAATACAAAAATTATCACGAACATTAAATAAGAAACATATAATAAAATTATATATAAATTATATTATATCCAATAGTTAAAAAACGAAACTGTAAATCGGTAAGACGTAAAACTTTTTATCGATCCTACAGCAAAACTAAATTGAAAACACAGGACAGCGTCTGGGTTTCAATCTGAGTATTCCTTTTTTCCCTTGCAAACTCCTGTCTTATGCGAAACCTTTTTCCTACCTGATTACCCCCAAAAACTTCTCCCTTGCGGCGGTTCATACATACAAACATACATACAGATAGTCGTCTGAGTCTACGTTATATGGGAATTAAATTGAATGAAGATTTTTTTATTTGGTAAGTAATTTGTAGAGCCTTTGAGCTTTTGGTGATTTATATGGGTGAATTATTTAATATAATTAAATTATGGATGTGGAAATATGTATAGATATATACATTTCTATAGTTTGATAGTAATATCGAGAGAGTCTAGCAAAGAAATAAAAACAACTGAAGCTTTGAAAATATCACATTATTTATGTACAATGAATAATGAATTATTGTAACGAAACACTGGAGCATCCAGCATGACTAGTAATATCCATTTACTTTATTAAATATTACCAATGAGTTCTTTTCTTTTAAAATTTGATACAGAATCGAAGTCACATGAATGTTGAATCTATGTACTTAACAGATTTCATCAAATTTCGTATCAAATTCAACTAAATTGACTAAATTGACCTTCATTTTAACAAGAAATTGTGCTCATGACAATTGATCGTTATTCAAATAACGGGGGCAATCTTGCCAGCATTAACAGTAGCCTTTAATCAAGCATAATTCAATGCTAAACTGCAGATAATTTCATTGCTAAGCCCGCATTTCACACTCCAGTCGGCAATTAGCCGTGATCCGACTGATTAACATGCGTTGTCGGCTACGGATTGTTTGGTGCTTCTGTCAGCGATATGGGGACATCTTTTTATTCAAAATCAGCTGTGCCCTGTGGTGTAACTCCCTGTTTTGAGAAAAAAGCTATTAGCTTAACCATACGCAGCATTATGCAGCGCATGTTACATGTAGCAAAAGCAGAAATTTCAATGAATCCGCTCCTATCGATAAAAAACATCTTTAAGACCAAAACTGTTTACACAACGCATGCAACTGGAGCTCTCCAAAAGGTTTTGGCTTGCTTCTGCAACTTCTTTTCTTTTCTGCTCCGCTCATATTTATCGTAGCTATCGATGTCCTGGGATTTTTTGGAATATTAAAATTTCGTTCAATCTTATATTACTCTTTTTACATCATTGACTTAATTTATATAAAATACTTAGGTACAATTTTTACCTCGAAACCACAGGAATGAAACCGGGTGATTCACTTATACTAAACAAATACATACTATAAATACTGATTACATTTATTTGTTTATAACGATTTAACGCAAGAACTACTCATCCGATTTAAAATCATCTTCATTAATTACAAAACTATATTCATCGAGTGAGAGTATTACCCATATTTTTTTCAACCCGTGCGAAGCCACATACTGAATTGATCGCTATCACTCCCACCACGGACCTGCCAGCAGTTCGTAGACACGTGATCTTTCAGGTGCTACAGCTGATTAATACGATGCGCCATTCTGAATTATTGTACCACTGTTTAACTATCGCGTTATCGTGTTTGCGGGATTTACTGATACATTGTTGTATGGGGAGAGAGTTTTAAGTTTTTTGTATGTTGTATTATATGTTTATAGGGTGACCCAGATTGAGTGTATTAACATCGAAGGAACGTATAGTTTATTATATGCTGATTACGTAATAAAAATTTTAATATACGCATTTTTTTATTTCATATAGTCTTATAACTGTATGCGTTCTCTTCAATTTTTAATACCCTAGTTTTTTATTTACTGATTACGTTCAAATACTTACAGTTCATATGTTCATTTTTTTCATATATTCGTAAAACTCTATGTGTAATCCTTAATTTAAAACAACCCTTACAAACTTCCAAATTGCGTTTATTTCTACATCTACAATACGTAATAACGATGCAGTTTTTAATTATACTTGCAATTACACAAAGAAAACCAATCGAAAACGTTATTGAACATTATTCAAAACTATTGAACCAAAAACTTGTAAAACAGGTGCGGATTTAAAATATTTGCCATAGTATCAAATTGTAAGGCGCTGCGGGTGGCCGATTGTAAAGAGAAGTAATTGGCGATCCCCGCTGGTATACCTACTACCAGATATACAGATGTTTATTTTGATATTGAAGATAACAAAGGAGTTTTTGATAAATACGATATTGATAGAGTACTTTGGGCAGAGGGAAAAGAAGCTATATGGGATAATAATATCGATTTTTAACACAATTAAAATAAGGATAGAAAATTCACAAATGCTCATATAAACAAAAATATAATATCAAAACTTAAACTAAAAAGAAAAAATAACAAGTTATCTTGGTTCCAGTATACAGGGTGTCCCACTATTGGTATAGTAAGCGCGAAGGGACTTGTAGTTTTGCATACACTTATCACGAGCCAATTTAATAGGCAACATTTGACGTCTATCAATTTTTACGTGGAAGAGAGAGGTAACCTGGTTATAAACATCGATTAAAGTGAATTAATCGATACGGACTTGAAATATTCCTTGTCAATCGAACTTGAAACACATGTCAATTTTAAAATTCATCAGGCGAATCCATGTCCCAGTAATATACTTTCTTTCGTAAATTTAGGGAGCAAAATAAGACAAATATTAAAAAAAACACAACGCATTTATTAATTTATTCACAAGTAATCAATGCATTCGATTCTAGATGTCAGATTTCGATTTTTAGAGTAACGTCTCTGGTATTTAAAAAGAAAAAAGGTTGTGTGACACAAAATTGTAGCGACGTCAGTTCTTTAAATCAGAAGTTGTTTATTATGTTGAGAATGGTTTATCAGTAAATTAAATCTTAAAATTTGTATTGGTCATTATTATTATAAATATGTAATCGTAATTGAAAAAAGTTAAGTAAATGTGCAGTTCTAACAAAACGAAACATGTTATTCTATGTCATCGTTACTAGGTTACGTTGTTGAATTTTGTTGAACTGTCAAATGTTGTCTATTAAAATGGCTCTACTATAAACAACAAAATTACGTCAAAATTTTTTTTCTAAATTTTTCCTGAAAATCTATGTTTTCTTCTCTAGCTTAGCGCAGCCGGCATATACCGCTTCGCTAATGTGAGCATTTTGTCTATGAAAACATAATCTTAAACGATAGCTCACGTGCTGGTGGGAAATTTGGGCGGGTTGCTTGTTATGGGTGCACACATATAGTTTTAAGAATTCATCTATTTGAAAAAAAATGCGTCTGGAATTTTATAAGTATTTTTTACGAACTCAGTGTATGCAAAACTATAACCTCCTTTGAGCTTAGTATACCAACAGTGGGACACCCTGTATCTCGGAGCAATTAACAAGCCTGGAGAAGTAACAATTAATTGAACGTTTCTTATATAGTGGCTCTCTTTTATTCACTACCCTAATTAATGCGATAGAAAGAGACAACACACTGTTATCGGCTTGGCATTCAAATCCACATGTAGCCACTTTTTGTTCTAAAAAGGTAGTGCTTGCCACTTTATCGAATACTAAAATATCGATAAATAAAAAAATTAAGTTATAAAATTGCTTGAAGATAATTTAAGATTCTTTTAATTTTGAATTATGGATAGGTAATTCCAAATTTTAAGATTCGTTTAATTTGGAATTATTCATTTACGATGCGTATTGACTGCCTTGCATTGTATGGTAGTGGTATTTATAAAAAAATATTATTAGGTATTTCGGTTTAGGTTGTTTTTTATGGTTTCGTAAAAAGGTACGTATTTTTTCCTGTTTTCATAGATTCATTCATAGAATTATACGGAACCCTTCGTGCGCGAATCTGACTTCCACCTGGTTGATCTTTTTACAAATCAATAATCGTATCCTACTAATATTATAAAAGCAAAAATATATAAGAATGGACATTTGATATTCTTTCACGTAAAAACTACTGAATGAGTTTTTATGGAACTTTACAAATAAACATATTATAGATTAAACATCAGAATAACATATAGGCTACAATTTACCGCGGGAAAATAACTCATTCCCACAGGAAAAAATTGGTAAAAGTTTAAAATAAATTGCTTCAAATAAAACAAATAAAATTTAAAATTTTTTTTTACAACATTTTATTTCGATACTTAATTAACAAATTACAATATTTATTATTTAAAATAGATGCCACCTTAACTTGTGGCACAGCATCTCTGCAAAGCACTTTACTTTTCTTCCCGTCTGATTCGAAATGATTTGAACAAGGCCGAGAATGTTTTGAAGGCTTCCAATTTTCCCTGTGCTATAGCTTTAACCCAAACATCTTTTAATTTTTCTCAAGCCAGAAACCTGCAAATAACAATAAAATCCATACTTAAATACCTTTTTTTTCTCCTAACCTAAAGCAGTCATTATCAATGAAGTACTTCGTACCTACTCAAGTATCGATAATTGCACAACACTATGGAAGTTATATTTTGCATTTTTTCTAAAAACTAAGCTGATTATGATTTCATTTCAATGATTACGGTTAGATAAAACATAGATGATTATGAAAATAACGTAAATTAACTTATTTATAATACAATTAACAAAAAAATTGATCAAAACACTAACCTGTGAAAAGACAAATTCCAATCTTCATCCGATTTCCCAGTACTACGGCTTTTACAGCCGTGAACAACACAAGCCATGTAATGTTTAGTAAATTATCTTTTCAGAAAATAACATAAGAAACTAGAAAACACGTTTTTCACTTCAAAAACAATAATTAAAATCACCATGCGTTAGTGACCAGACTGGTCACTAAAACAAATTGAAATGGCTACATGTCATTTCAAACTGTCGAACTGACATATATCTGTCCTCTTTTTTCGCATGACATTTTGCCATAAGCCAAAAAGGCCAAACTAGTGCTTTATTGTTCAATTAATTGTTACTTCTCCAGGCTTGATAATTGCTCCGAGCCCTGTATACTTGTCACATTATTCAACCAATTTACCTGACAACCTAACACGATTATTTTCTACTCTATACTTTTAAATTGTATAGCAGTTCACCAGTTAATATTATTTCCTTTCACTGTAGCGATTGGCTGGTAGAGATCACTTTCTAACGATAAGACCGCCTTTGCAAATTTTCTAAATGTTTTTTTTGCTAATAAATGATTTAATTCATTCAACATTAAAAGCAGCAATTACAGTTCAAATACCGTACTTTGAACTGCGCAATCTTCAATCGCAGTAACTAACAATGGCTTACAAATCTACGGGATAAGAAAACTAAATAGAAAGGCCTTCCTAACTATCTCACACCACCTTAGCATTGTTACCTTCTTCTAGACAGGTTTTTTACGTCGATAGCGCTCCTTCCGTTGGTGGGTGGTGTAATGCACAGGCTTTTGGAGGAAACTATGAATTCAATAAAAAATAATCGCATAAGTTTTATCGTTTATTCTTGTGAGATGTTTTGTTAAGATTGACATGCAACTACTTACAATCACGTAAAAAATTGCCCAAATGTAAACTATAACTGCAGGTCAGTTAGTTAATTACTTAGTTTTGTAATGATACAATAAATCTTTGAACAACCACGTAATAATGTAATTCAAATGTTTTAATATTATCCCAATATTTTCGCTGGGACAATAATTGTTTGGCGATATTTTTATGTTTGATTGTGAGTCTAGTTTTTAGTATGTCAATCCTTGTTACTTTATAATAGGTTAAGGATATATTCGTCTATAACTTGGACCACAACCAGCACTAGTCATGATCGTGAATAGTGAGATCTTTGAATACTCACTGGGGTGCAATTGACGATGGTATCGCTAAGGCGAGCACGCTTCTTATCTTTTTTTTACTTAATCTTTGACAGTCTTTGTGGAGAATCCTTTAAAATAGCTTCGTATGAAATTTCCGTACCCGCTCCAGTTAACGGTTCGAGCTTTCTGTTATTTCACTTTAATATTGTGGATGGATTGGAGTTAGTGTTTAAAGAGAGTATGGGAATTTTTAGGTATTGAAAAGAAATTGGGTGGAGTTAAATAGGATTAATAATAAAAGCGCTATAATGATAGTCAGTATCATATATTTTTCGAGTAGTATTCATGGTAAAAACCAAATAAAGACTGACAAATGAAGAGTTCAAAACGAATGTGCCTATTTTTTATGTATTGTTTACAATTTGAAAAATTACACACTTACAAGGGAATTATTATTATCACGATTCACTTAAAACCTTTTCATATACGAATATAAGATAATAAATACACAAAAAATGAAAATTTATTCGTACACACACATTTTTATAGTGTGGGAGCTTTTGTCAAAATTATATTATTAGCAACACTGTGATTTTTTTTTGCTGAATTAAGAGATTTTCATTTTCATTTTTCAATATTTATTTATTAAAGTAGCTATACATAAAAATAACAAAAATACATACGAGTATAATACATTATCTCCAAAGCTCTTACGAAATCGAATAGAAGATTAATTATGCATGTATGTGCAGTAGTAAAACTGGTATTGATAAATAATGAATGCTAGTGATTGGTAAGTGCTAGGAATCAATTAAAGGCGGCACTCTGGGCGAGACAATAGTTACACGTACGGTTAGCAAATAAATGTTTTATTTTTATTTGAATTTACGTCCTAAAAGTTTTGTTTCGATTGTGTAGTGAAATTTGTTGGCAGTTAGGCATGATGAAAATGTATATTTACAGACCGTACAACTAAGTGTTCAAGGCCTGTATCTTTTTGCCGATAGTCACGCACTTTTCCGAAGAGAAGTCTGTTTTTTTGTATATTATATTTAAAAAAAATGTTTGCAAAGATGCAATAAAACTATGGAATGGTGAAACAAAAATACAGTGAATAAATGAAGTGAATGCATGAATTTTCAGGTGTAGTACTTTTGAAATATTATAAATCATTTTCAACAGTCTAATATTTTGTGCACACATGGTTCATGAAAATAATCATGCAATTCTTGAAAATACACCACTGCACAATAGCTATGACTAGACATTTTCAATTCCAATACAAAAGGTGAGATTAAAATAAAAATTTAATATCCTGTTTTGCGGACGGTACGGGAACACTGTCATGGTTAGACATTTGCAATGCAGTGAGCTCAGGTGTTGAGTGGTAATATGTGAACCTGCGCCTAGAACATTCTACGATGATTGGGAAATATTGAAATACAATGGGACTGGTATTAAAACGGGAGACTAGATCTTTATCGAAGTTATATTATAAGGAGGAAAGGCTTAGTTATTCGTTTGTTTTATACGCTGAAAACTGCAACTGATTTCGAATTAAGCGTAGTGTTGTTTATGGAGGAAAGTTTTGTAAAGGCAAAAACTACTTGATTTGGAATCTAGCGTAATAAAACCTCTTGATACCTATAATATTAATTTAAGATCATATTCTGATGTTTTTTAAGTTTTAATTTTTTTGTCGAATCTGTCCTTTGATGTTTTTCTTTGGATATAAACAGTTTGGTAAAAGATATACATTTCATTTTATATAATTAAAAATCAAATTGGTTTTACATACAGCATTAATAGCAAGAAGTAGACCAAACCGCATAAATTTTAATAACATTTTCAATACAAATGCAAATTCATTTCCCTACAATTTTACACGAATGAATTATAAAAAATATCTTAAACCGAATGGCTATCTACAGCTAAACAGCAGACCTCCATAGCTTAATGAATTCTAAATCCTAACGCGTATATTTCTGAAAGCTACGGCATTCAGGCAATGCGAGCCGAATAAGCCGATTCATTTACAACCATCTCAGAGTTAAAAAGAAATTTCTAGAATCTAGACGTATGCTTTGGTGCTTTGAGTGAGAGCTCATTACAGCTTCATTTCTTTGAATACACGCGGGTTCATTAAGCGAAACGGTGAATGCCCTGGAATTTTTCATTACGCTTATATTGAGTGTGCGTGTGAATCGAGTTTTAGCTTAATTTATTGGTGGAGGAAGTGTGGTTTTATTTTGTTTAGCGGTTGACAAAACTGAATAACAGTCATGTTTCTTATTCGTCTCGGTTATAAGGAAGTAATAGGCATTAGGCGTAGTTACTAATTATCCATGATTAGAAATACGAATTTTATGTACATGTTTAACCGTAAATGATATTATATAATTTTTCGTTACAAAATTGTTAGGTCTTTTTTGTCTTTCGTGGCTGCAGATATTTAATTTATCACAGAGTTCTCATAAATTTTTACAGTGTTTTAATAGATATGAAATATAAAATCTAATATCCAATTATAGTTCATTACAGAAAAAGGCCATTTAAAAAATTATACAGAGACATCCATACCATGTTATACCTTAAAATTTTATTTAAAAAAAGTAGTAAGTTTTTAATAATTGTATCTTTCTTTTGTTTCAGATAAACTTTTGCGAACATCTGATAAAGGTATGTTAAATTTACAGGCCACAATTAAATAAGTTATCCCCTGCCAAGGAAAAGCAAGCATTTAAATATAGCCCAGGAGTACGATACGGATTATTACAGTTCATCACTTTTTGAATAACATAAAGTGTCTAGATTATAATTATAATTCTCAAAGCATTAATTAATAAGACTAAAAGGCGAAAACAAGAGATAAGAAATAAAGTCTTAAAACTCCTTAACATTATTTACAATGCTTAGTATTTAGTATTTAATTAAACGATAAACCTCCATGTAAAATGGGATATATTTTACGCATTCCCTACGCTAAGCCTAAATTTAAGATAACATATTGTAGAGGTATTTAATTAAAAATTAGTACAAGTCCTGACGCAATTTGTGAAATAATTTGGCTAATAAGGGACTGATTAAAGAAAATTATCTTGTTATATTGTACATTTTTGATGTTACGTTGTCTGTTTTGAGTGGCTGATATTATTAATAAAGGATACGATTAAATTGTGATTTCGTTTATTGTATTTTAAAGTCACTTGATAGGTCTACGAAAGTATTTATATTCGTAAATTTGAGATTATTACACATTCTTTATTGTCGAAAGAATTACCTATCTAGGGAAAAAATTTATTGTTTAGATTTTGTAATTTTAATTATTTTGGTATCTTTTGAAGTAATTAGAATAAAAATGTGTCGTTATCAAATCAATAAATATATACAGGGTGGAAGGTTAAGATGGGGCATGAAGGGCAGGTACCTTAACCGTTGTAGCTACATGAAAACGTTCTTAGGAGACTATCCTTAAATTCTTGAGAAATTTTAATCTGCATTCACAGATTTTTGAAAAAATGTACGGTCAGCAAGGAAATCGGCAGTTTTCAAAAAAAATTTTTTTGATGCTAATCGATCCAGTTTCTCATGGGGATCAAAACACTCTAAAAGACCAACTGAGGTATGAGTACTAGAAAAGTCAGAAATCGCGAAAAACTATTTCCACACATTCACTAAGAAAATAAGTGATTCAACAAAAGATGCGCTAATAGAAAACTCCAAAGAGATTTTCAGGCTTCAAAATTTTTTGTTTCTGATTATTAAAACACATACTGATAATAAGAAGAAACATTAATTTAATTAAACGGTTGTCAAAGAAAATAAAAAATAACAAAATAATAACAAAAAACAACATTTAAAGTGGTGATGGCCGCCCCGTAGCCCCGACTTGACACCTCTAGATTTTTTCATCTGGGGTTATGTAAAGAATGAAATTTATAAAAGATCATACAACAATGCTCAAGAACTAAAAGATTCACTTTCTGCAATACTTTACGGAATTCACCCAAATAAGTTGTCGGCTGCTACGCGCTCAGTAGTAAAACGAACAAACCTATGTTTACGTCAAAACGGTGACCACTTTGAGCATCTCATATCATAAGTTTTATGTAAATTATTTCAGAAATTCTGGAATTATCACCACTTTAAACGTTGTTTTTTTGTTATTATTTTGTTATTTTTTATTTTCTTTGACAACCGTTTAATTAAATTAATGTTTCTTCTTATTATCAGTATGTGTTTTAATAATCAGAAACAAAAAAATTTGAAGCCTGAAAATCTCTTTGGAGTTTTCTATTAGCGCATCTTTTGTTGAATCACTTATTTTCTTAGTGAATGTGTGGAAATAGTTTTTCGCGATTTCTGACTTTTCTAGTACTCATACCTCAGTTGGTCTTTTAGAGTGTTTTGATCCCCATGAGATACTGGATCGATTGGCATCAAAAAAATTTTTTTTGAAAACTGCCGATTTCCTTGCTGACCGTACATTTTTTCAAAAATCTGTGAATGCAGATTAAAATTTCTCAAGAATTTAAGGATAGTCTCCTAAGAACGTTTTCATGTAGCTACAACGGTTAAGGTACCTGCCCTTCATGTCCCATCTTAACCTTCCACCCTGTATATCGTATTGATCATGTAATGTAGGTATGTATATTGATCTCATATTTTTAATACAAGTCGTAGGTACTTTTCAAATTTAATTATTGTAAAACTGTAAAAGGAGTAGAAATTCCTCAATAAGATTAAATTACACTGAGCACATAACAATACATGTTCTTTATATCAATTTAATAAAACACGCAAAACGAAGCCACGGAGCATAGAGGTAATTATTATTTTCCCTCAGTTTTGAAATTTAATAAGCGTTTAACACTTCAAAAGGCCGTGTGTAAAGCAATTTTGTCGAAAAACAGCATTTTCGGCAGCCGGCATAATTGCTTTAGTACCGTTCCACGGAGATTAATTAGAGCTACAAACAGACAAGCGCTTTGAAGCGTTTTTAAGCGTCTTCCAGCGCTTCAGCGGAATCTTGGGTTTATAATGGATGAACGGGTTTGTTGTGTATTTGACACTATTTGGTAGGAATCTATACTAATTTTATAAAGCTGAAGAGTTTGTTTGTTTGAACGCGCTAATCTCAGGAACTACTGGTCCGATTTGAAAAATTCTTTCGGTGTTAGATAGCCCATTTATCGAGGAAGGCTATAGGCTATATATCATTACGCTAAGACCAACAGGAGTGGAGCCACGCGGATGAAACCGCGAAGCGCAGCTAGTTAATCATGCTTCTTAAACGGTTGTCAGCAAAATGTATGCAATGTCGCTAATTCTATAAGTGAGAATGATAATAATTAAATGTACACCATGGCTTGTCATAATTCATACTATTAGATCTAGTTTATAAGCAGTAGTATGGCAATCTGAACGTCTTTTATGAGTTGAAAATAATAAAATAGAAAGTATGCGTTACCTCTCTATTATCTTGCATTATACTCCATAATACGATTACGGATAAAGCGATTTTATTGGTTACTTCAAAAAATTCAATTTAACCTAACAGATTTTATCTATCAGAAATAAACAAACCGATAAACTAGCTTTCCCTGTAATAGGGTAAAGATGTATCGATCATGGGCGGCCCCGCTACGTTATGAAATTGGATCCTTAGACAATAAAATACATAATTTAGCCCCTATCCCACAGGGACGGACTGAAAATTATTTTTGGGGCCTTTGAATTATCATTACTCTATGTATATATTTTTACGTAAGCACATAGTTTACCTTCTTATAGTACAAACCTAATAATAGATAGATCATTAAGTTAAAATAATTATTAACTGGTCATTTCAATACAAATAAAGCATAATTTTATTTTCAATCATGGTTCAAATGTATCTCAAGTATGTAAAAAAGCTTTTTCTTCGGTATTCATCTGCATGAATCATATCTACCTACTTAGCAAAAGCTATTTCTAGGCATTAGAATCGAAACTAGCAGCAATGAAATCCAAATATAATTAAACATCGATTTTCAGGAAAGACAAGGAATTAAGAGTTCAAGATTGTATGGGGCCTCTGCGATATCAGGGCCCCTATATTCCATAATTCTGTCATGTCTCGAGTATACCCCGGGCTAGTTATTGTGGGTAACACTAAATTTTGCACGACGCACGTGCGACGAACGGTTTTCGCCAATATATGAGAAAACCGACAATCCTTACAATTGGATGTCGTGGATGTGTCATGCGTAGTTATGAATTCATTTGGTTTAATTCAATTTTTTCTTGGATCACGAATTATGCTGCTGAGAGTTGTTCTTGTATTGTCATGTATCATTCTAGGACTACGATTTATACTACTGAGAGTTGTTCTTGTATTGTCATACATCATGCTAGACAAAATTTGTTTCAAAAATTACAATTCGTGAGTTCTATTTTCCTTAGGGAAATTGATTTTCTGGACATTTAGGTAACTAGATTTCTGAGCTTTGCAGGGTCGAGGCTTTCTTTATTACAGTCTTTTCTACTGGTTTCTTTTCTAAGGTTTGATTCGTCGACTGAATAACAAAGCTCGTACTGTCCAGAAGAAATATAAAAAATCAATAACCTAATGAGTTTCCAATCCAATTACCTCCAGGATTATTAGTTCCGTAAACAATAGTTCTAGATGGAGACAAGCAAATAATAGTCCTCGACTCCGGACATTATTGAATGTGACATCTTCAAAACGATCGGCACAGCTGTTTAATTATCTACTAGCAGACGATTTTAGAGGCAACTTGTTCCAGATTTGGGGTACTGCCTGATTGTACGCGGATAGCAAATTTAATACTAAGTATATTATATTATATAAATGTATATGTATACTATTATTTGATTAACTTGATATATGTGGAAACAACAGCTCTCTTAAACTACCAATATATTATTATTATCTCAAAGTTTGAAGAAATCTACAAAAAGCTGAGAGTTGACTTTACAATTTGCTTGCATAACCCAGTTGAATAAAGTTCGCACATGGTATATTATAGTTAAAAACTGTTGCAACATATTTCTTTTATCAGAAATCTTATCTTATTGTATGTAATTGTGTACAATGCTTTCGCTACAATTTTAACATTAGGGCTCTACCGGCCGGCTTATAAAGCTGATTAGCTTCTTTCGTTCTTCCAAATACACCTCTGCTTATATAATATCTATTAAGGCCCAGTTAACCACCACCTTTTTTGCATAAAGACTAGAAAAGAGAAGAACATAATATTTAAAACGAAATTTTTACATTTATAAGGTTAATATTTACATAACCATCAATATTTAAATTTACCCGCTAACACTAGGACCATATTCTCTCCGTTGGTAGACCGCAGTGTCTATAAATTCTGACACAATATTTCGGCACAACCCATCGAAGTTTCAGCAACATCTTGTGTATGGTTATAACTAAGGGAAAATAAAGTACTGTTCATACAATTGCATGGATATCGATTATTATTTGAAATTATTGTGTAAGTCGATTGTTAGACTAACTATCGAGTTTCGTGCCGATTCTTCTCGGTAAAAAAAATTTGTGCGTGTACTAGTGTACACACGTAATAAGTGAAACTTCTTTATGACCTTATTTTTCAAAAAATAATTTACTATACGCAACTTTCCAGAAATACGTCAAATCACGCGTGGTAGGGATAAGAAAAAGATGGCGCGTAACGGAAAAATGTCACGCGTAACGAAAAAATGTTACACTAAATTTTTTTCCAACCCCGATAAAGAAGTTTCACTTCAAAAAGACATTATGAATCCGTGTAATATAAAAAAAATGACCAAGTAGGTATACGATTTAAAAAAAATACAGCAGTATACGTCTTATACAATATTCTATCTCTTCTATCTACTACTTGTAAAAGTTTTCATGAATAATTAATATCTAAGTTTTGGGTTTCAGTATAAGTTTGAAATAAAAAAAATGATTTTATTTTTTAAACACTACCTGCCACTTAATTTCTGTTTGCTATTAAATTAATTTCTAAATGAAGCACCTTTAAGTACATCAAGTAGATAACAAAGTGTTAAGTTACAACACGATAAGTCCCAGTAATTTATCATGAAGATATTTTTGTAATTTTTTCAGTACTCTAGCCCTCGCCGACCTCGGTGCTAAATCAAAGGAAGCGACAGGAATTATCAAATAACTCAAGATAATAAAAATATAACTGTAAGGATGATAAGTGAGCGTTGGGTTTCAAATTATCTTTAAAATGGCGCTAAATTAAATGATTTTGAGCGCTAGTTATCATTTTTTACTGAGGTTCCGTAAACGATGAGGTTCGCAAGTAATAGAGTCAGTTTATAGTTTAATATTTAGTTATATAGTATTCAAATGCTTAATAAATGCGGTGGCCTGGAAGAGATCGCTACCTAGCGATAAGGCCACCGTTTGTACACATTATTTTCCTCTTATCTGTACTTTATGTGTCTCTATTTCTTTTGTGTGTGCAATAAATAATTAAATAAATATCGCCTTGAGACCGTTTTTTTCTGTTCTTTAAATTTTTTTACAAGATTTATAGTTTTGGCTCGTTATTTGATTTAATTCATACTGTTCAACAAAATTTACGTTCATTGATGTAATAATCAGTCAGACAGACTTTTTTTAGTTTTTATCGAAATTAAGCCAGAGCTTCTTCGTAATAATTTTGGAACTGGTTAATGGTGAAACAATTTAATGACATTGAAGAATTTATGACTTTGAAGTAGTGTAAACTGAATTGTGTGTGATATGTGTGTGATATAATCGTGTAAATCGTAGTGCGTTCGTGTAATTGTGGAAATTGAATTGTGTGTACATTTAATTAATAATTAGATTAATCAACTTTCTTTTTTAATATTTGCACACCCAATCAATGGGTAGAATGTATTAGCCACATAATATTGTAATTAAAACATCTATAATTTGTAACTACATTCTTGCAAATAAATAAAATTTGAATAAATTAGAATAAAAATGTTTCAATACACATGAATATTAAATAGAACACAGTCATAAGATAAATGTTCCTATGGAAGTCGGTTAAAAAACTAACATACCATTGTTTATAGGTATCGAAAATAGAAATAGTTATACACTTAATGGGTATTATGTCAGCTGCCATAGTAGATTTTTTACGACGTTCAAATTTAGCCCATCTCTTGGGGATGGAACCGGTAGCGTTTATTTTTATTGTTATAAGTATAATAAAAAATAGGAGTATACGCTAAGAGGACAGATTAAATTTCAAGGAAATAGACATCTAGTATTTTTATTTAATGTTATACAGTCCAAAAGTTCTTAAATCAGAAATGACAGTATTTTAATTTACAAGATGGATCATCTTAAATGCCTTTTAAAAACTTTTTTTCTCCTAAAAACGATTGTTGTCAACCCTAATAACCCACACACACCCGTAAATGATTCAGACTGAAATTGCCAAACTTTCAGCAAACTTTAAAAATAAATTAATTCAATACAAGCCTGAAAACCGTCTCAAATTCATACATCCATAACTCCTTTACCTTCGCGATAACAAGCGCTCCAGACGAGGTAATTGCAGGGCTGACACACGGCGAATAACCACTTAATTTATTGAACGAAACTAATGAAATTCCTGACTAAAGTTTATTACGGGAGGCAACCCTGTACGGTAATTTTCGGTGCCAAGGAGACGGTTTAATCGCTTCTTTAATTATTTCAAAATTAATGTTTTGTGTTTGTTTATTTAAGGTGTTAATTCTATTCAATTGTTCGGATTAATTTTGATGTCGTTTGTTTTTGTTACGGTTTCGGGTTTTTGTTACATTCAATCTTATTAAGTGGCGATTCTTATTCAATTTTCATTTGAGATAACGCTTATTATTAGTTTTAGTGAGTCTATTGTCACAATTTAACGCGTAAAAATATATTTTTAGGCTAAAACCGACTCAAGTAGGTACCTATAACTTTTATTGATAACATCTCGTTAGCATAATATGTTATTAAAATATCCTTCAATACCTACGTGACTTTTTTAATAATAATTGTTAAGGCTGCAGTCTAGCAAAATTGCGTTTTCAACAAGTTATTTGACAATTTTTTCCCGGCTAATGAAATGATAAACTGATTTTTTTTCTTGTTTATCAATTAGTGACACAATGCGCGTGAATTTTTTCACATTTATAAAGTTACTTTATGTTACCTTAATCAGGCCTTCAAGATAGGTCTCTTTCCCCCAAAGACATTTCGAGCTAAGTTTACGCACTCACTACGTTGCAACCGATTACAATTTACACAATTTGATCAGCACATAAATATCCTTATATAGTCGTAATTCAAATCTGCTGAATACAATTGCCGAAAAACTTATGATTTTCCTAATTAGAACGTTATAAATTCATCAAATTTCCCATTTTTTGCCTTACAAAAAACTATTGATAAATACTGCTAAAAGTTATTTTTTTCATTAATTTATTCGAGTTGGTTGAAGACCAATGAGTATTAAGCCTAATTTTTTGAATTTTGATAGTTCTTTAAATATTAAAAAAATATTTAAAATAATTATGAAAAATCCTAGCGAATTTCTTTAGTCGCGCTCCTTGGGCCGGAGCGTTCTGACGTGTGCTCTACGCTCGATTTTCCTTCATACCGAAGTGAAAGTTGCTCTACTTCATTAAATTTAATATTATTGTTAATTGATTATTTTTATCTTAGTTTTGTGCAAATATTCGTATTTTTAAACATTTGATTTCGATATGGAAAATAAAGGAACGAAAAAAATATGCGTGTAACTACTAGGAAAAAATTATCTTCGAACATAAAGTTAATGAAACCATTGAAGATTACAAAGGTGAAGGCAACAATTTCTTTATTTTACGGGGTTTCAGTAAAGGGATATATGTTTCTTTAAAACTAAAGTAAGCTCATAAATTTTCTTATAATATATTTTTTTTGAAATTCCAAAAATGTTTTTCATTTGAGAAATACGAAATATATAAAATTATATTGAGAATTTGAACTTGGGACATACGGGGAAAATGATTTGTTTACTCCAAAATTTCAAATATGTCGAGGTGTTTTAATTTTTTCTTCTAGTCATTTTAAACGTAGCGGCATGTTGTTTGATTATTAATTTTGTAACTTAAATACAGGATGTTGGTTTTATATTTTGATCTTACAGATGCGCTGACAAATTTAGTCCACCATTTCTAGTTTAGTCCACCAACTCTAAGTACCAATATTAAAACGAATGGATTATCATCACAACATCAAAACTCAGATGTAATGGAAGATCGCAATAACATAGAAAATTCAATGGGTGTTGAGAACTAAACAAACACAAGTAACAGAGACGCACAGAATAAAAAAAGAGGACGAAAACGATAATTCGTTGATGCTTTCCCTTTTCGACGTATTACATATTAGGGTACATCACCAATCTGCAAAAAACAAAACCGATGATTCCCAATTGCTGATTACAAATTAAAAACAAATAATCGACAACAGTGGTGAAAATTTACTGATCACAATGAAACATCCTTCAGTGGTAGCAGATTTACTCATTTAAAATGTATCGGTGAACAGCGTAAAGGAGAGCGAGAAGGAGAGAGCGTAAAACATTATGAATGTGGATGGTGGATTGTATACAGGGTGTAATCGTTAAGTATGTGCAGGCGATTATGACGTTATTATTGCAGGTATCAAAAAACTTAAAACTGATATCGAAATTACTTTACCTAATGAGCAAAATGACAATAATAACTTTTTAAAAGTATAACGAGAAATATCTAAAAAAATTACTTTATACACTCCCATGTCAAGAAGAGAAAATGGGACTAGTTGAAGTTAAATGTCTAATTCCGGCAAAAGACATGAATGCGGAAGATGCGGTTAAAAATAAAAAAAATAATATTTGAAATACAATGCAAAAAAATAACACTTTTGTCATAGATAAGAATCATGACTATTTTTTCCAAATTCAGGGACAACTAAACGTTGCAGAAGCAGAAGTCTGCTTATTTGCTGTTTGGACTGGAGTGAATCATTCGTTAAAAATAGAATATATAAAAAAGTATGTAACGTTTAGGCAAAATAAAATGATGGGCCATTATCAAGATTTTACATAAATTGCCTACTGTCAGAATTGATTGATTCGAGACTGCAGCATTCGATGCCCATCAAGGACCCATCCTATATCATTCAAGCGATTGAAAAAAAAAAGAGAAAAATCCAGTGCAACCGATAAAGCATCAGAATGCTAGCAAAAGATTTATTAGGTTTATCAATATAAATCTATATATTATACATAATATAATAAATCTGTAGAAGGGTCATTTCTGTACTTTGAAAATATTTAAAAAATAAATAGCAGTGTTACTGGATCGATACCAAACACAAATATGTGATTAAAAAAATTTTTGTCTGTCTGTCTGTCTGTATGTGAAGGCATCACGTGAAAACTAATGGTTCGATTTCGATGAAACTTGGTATAATTATACCTTATTATCCTGGGCATAAAATGGAATACTTTTTATCCTGGAAAAATACGAAGAAAAAAAATAAATCTTAATTTTTCAGTTTTATCCATAGACGTTGTTCTGTAGAACCGCGAACACACGTTGCGTTACCCGCAGTGGATTCGGCGATGTAACCTGTAGCGCCAAAAGTCGGATTTGGCTTGAACCGTTTGCGGCACACGTGGGCCGCACGACACCACGCCTCCTCGACTCCTATATAAGGACGGCGTTCCGCGCGATGCATATAATTTATGAATTTTGATGCGAGCGGACGTGTCCAGTGTGGCGAGCGAGAGTGATCATCTAATATTAATTAAGTGAGAAATCATCTAATATTAATTTAGTGAGAAACGTCTTCCCAGTTCAAAATGGAGAAATAAACCATCCACGCGAAGACCGACATCCGCGCGGACGGAGTCGCGGGCGGAAGCTAGTCAGAAATAAATATCTTGTTTTCATTTGCGTATTTTTCTATTTTATAATTTTTTACACAAACATTACATTTTTTTTTATTATATGTATACAAAATTTGTTTATCCGTTTTATTAGTGAAACTGAACAACTTTCACTAAGAAACTTAGGTCGAAAAAAATGTATAGAGTTATGCATTTTGTATGGAAAGCTTATTTTTTTTTATATTTCGTCCAAATTTCTTTGTAAATGTTGATCAGTTATATAAACATGAAGTTGAAGATATCAATAGAACGTATTCGCAAATTTTGTGTACTGATAAAAAAAATCACCCGGTGTAATTTTCACGAAAATTGTTTCAAATTGTCATTTTTGGTACTTATTACGAATATTAAATTATGCATACGAATGATTTAATTTTTAAAAATTAAGTGGAGCAACTTTCCCTGAGTACATTTGTATTATTTACATATAGGATGACAGGATGCATTTGTTTGCACTACTAGACCAAGCCCTTAAAACATAAAATACAAGATATTAAAACAAAGAAAACAATAGAAAAAATTTCAAGACATTTGTTTTTCAATTTCCACACAAAATTAAATAAATACTTTCGTCTTTAAACAGAAGACAATAAACAAAAAACTGAAGGTGTTGATCAAAGTCTTAAAGCACGCCTTTCTAAATAAAGATTGCAAATTTGAGCTTAAATAAATAATTCTCAGAATAGATATCTAAGCAAAAGCTTGGTGATGGGGGAAAATGTCAAGACAAGGTTTATGTGATGAGAGCGTAGCGAATACATTATTATAAAAAAAATGTACCAGCCGAATTGAGAACCTCCGCCTTTTTTTTGGAGTCGGTTAAAAATACTAGCTGTCCCGGCAAACGTTGTTCCACCTTACTCTTATCACTTAGGGGTATAAAACATAGATGTTGGCCGATTCTTAGATATACCTAGTCGATATGCACAGAAAATTTCATGTGAATCGGTCCAGCCGCTTTGGAGGAGTAGGTATGGTAAGTAACATTGTGACACGGGAATTTTATATTTATATTTAGTATGGTCGTACCAATGTCCACAAAAACACAATCAATACTAAATAGGCATTAGACAAACGTAGTACGCCTATAATAATTATTGTTTCAGGTTATGTTAGCTTATCAGTCTGCTTTTGATTCAATCTTTAAATGGTTGCCTAAATACTAAAACAAATATGAAATCTAAGGTTATTTTTATGTAGAGCTGACTTATAATTTATACTTACTTACTTTTTTATAGTTGATAGTAATTTATTTAACTAAATAATGAATAATCCATACTAATATTATAAATACGAAAGTAACTCTGTCTGTCTGTCTGTTACTCAATCACGCCTAAACTACAGAACCAATTTTCAAGAAATTTGGTATGGAGATATTTTGATACCCGAGAAAGGACATAGGCTACTTTTTATTCCGGGAAAATGACGCAATCCCGGAAATCCCACGGGAACGGGAACTATGCGGGTTTTTCTTTGACAGCGCGGGCGAAGCCGCGGGCGGAAACCTAGTATTATATATAAATAAGAAAAAAACGCTTTTAAATGATCACTTGTACCATGAGCAGTTCGTCTTACAGTAAGGGATAATTTGTGATGATAAATCATTAAAAAAATTAGAAGATTGTAGACTTGTGCAAATGTTGCAGAATTTTAAACAGAGGGGAATTTATGAATAAATATTTTACGAACAAAGAAAGTTGTTCTTTTGTATTCAATTTTTAATTAAATGAACTTATAGACTGGTATTGTGTGTATATTTACATGAAGAAAATTTAGAAATTAGAAGTAAAATTCCGTGTTTACTTTTATTATATGGTGCAGATGCCTTTTCCATAATATTATACTAGTTAGCTGCGCCCCGCAGTTTCACCCACGTAAGTTTATGTAGATGATAAATTCCTTCCTTCCTCGATAAATTGGGTATGTAACATCGAAAGAATTTTTCAAATCGGACCAGTAGTTCCTGAGATTAGCGCGTTCAAACAAACAAGCAAACTCTTCAGCTTTAAAATATTGGTAAACCTATGTTTTAAAAACATAACATGATCTATACTATTTACCACCAGTTCGGAAATAAGTTTCTCTGTAGAAACTTATTTCCGAACTGGTCTTCTCTGTGGAAGAACCGGCAAGAATATTAGAAGTGGATTTTTGTACAGACAAAATATAGTGTTGGGGCACAATAAGGTCATAAATTAATTCACTTGTCAAAGTGCAGGTCAGTTTAAATGGTGATAGGTCTAATCGTGATTAATTACATCGAGTCAAATAATCCATCATGAAGACTTCATACTTTCAAGAGTGTTTCAAGTTGTTAGAATAATTTGTGAAATACAGTAGCTTTGTTTGAAGTGTTTGAGTTATCTGAAACAAAATAGGATAAAATTTTATTACTGATATACAATAAGTTTGTAGAATTAAGAAATAAATATTGAAATATCTTTATCCATATCGTCTAATACATGTAATGGATGACATACATTTTTGGTTAACATAATATTTGTTACTAGCGGTCCAACCCGGCTTCGCCCGTGGTACATATTTACGTTTTCTCTACATAAGAACCATCCTCGTACTTCAAGGAATATAATAAAAAAATAATTATCGAAATCGGTCCACCCGTTCACACGTGATGCCGTGACAACGCGAAACGGGTTTCATTTTTATATATTATATAGATTAACAAAATTGAATAGTAGGTTAGTTTTTTGATGTCACGGCACCTTGTATCCTATGATCTTCTTCAATGTTTCCTTTATCTAATTTTTAATGCATAATACCCCCGTTCTGGCGCACACATCGAATCTGTAAGTAAACACACAAACAGAAGTTACACATTCATAATATTAGCATAGCTTCTTATATTAACTCGAGAACTGCTAGCATAAAAACTTCTACAGAAATAGTTTCGCATTTAACTGTTTAAAACAAACAGCTTTCGTTAAATAAGTGCAAAAATGCATAAATCCGGTGGAACCTCGCGAACTTGCGAGTCGTAAATAACTGTTTAGAGCTCTTGTTTTATAGAAATCCTTTGACCGAGCGAATTTGCTTCAGCAGAGAAGATTTTTCAAATGGTAGAGCCTTGTAACCACGCTCCTCATAGAAGTGAATTGTTCTAGTGACAGTAGGTATATTTGGTAAACTATGATTCGATGGTGAGTGAAGAACATGTATGTTATCATCATCATCATCATAATCATCATCGTCGTCATCATCGTCATCACCATCGTCATCACCATCGTCATCACCATCGTCATCATCATCAGCTCATAGGTATTTGTTTTCAGGGCACAGACTCAGGCGTGCTATGAGTATCCAGGCGATGATCCATCATACTGGCCAAGTGTGAGTTGGAATATTTTGTCTCGATTCTTTAAACATCTCTATTAGGTACCTTTGCATTTCGGTTATTTTTTGTTGATAAATTGAATTTTACATAAATACAAGAAAGAAGACAGATTAAAAAAATCTTCTTTATTTTTTACCAAATTTTGTCTTCAAATGTTTCTTACAACGAAACGAAAAGATAGTCCAATACAAAAACATTGGAACTTAAAAAAATTGCTGTCCAATATAATAATCAGACATCAGATAATATTTTATAGTGCAGTCTACGTGATCATGTGTTTTTATGGAGGGGTCCGAAATTGATAAGTAAATAGACGATCAGCAGATATCGTTTATAGAGGACGTGTGTAATATGTAGCTGCTTTGATAATCTGTGGTCCAAAGTATGAGAGATAGCGACAAAAAAATATATTTTTTATTAAAAAAGTCTGTGAGCTTTTTTTACCACTTGCTGATAAATCCATGATATATTCCTTGCCGTGAGGCAAGACATAAAACTTCATAAATTATAATTTTCGTTTAAATTATCGGATAGGTAATATAGATAGAAAATAAATTATAATATCAAGAATGTATGAATCCAGCTTTGGATGGCAGTGGATAGTGGTTCTGAATATGGCATCAGACAATATTATGGTATCGGGTTTTACTTAAAACAAGTTGTTTTAAGTTTACAAAAAAAGTTTGAACTGTGTAATGATGATTATTATAATATGATAATCTGCATTAACTTAAATAACACTTTGTAATGAATTATCGTTATTAGGCCAGTTCTTGGCCAGCTTATGTATTAAACAAATCATATTTTATAAAAATCGATATCAAGAAAATATATAAAATTTCATACGAATCGCTTATCCAACATTTTTGGCCACTGAGATAGGTCTTGGAATAGGCGTGTAAAAAGTTGGGGCGCAATGCATGCCAATTCGTCCGTACTGGACGTTGCCGGACGCTCCGCTTGTACCGTCAGCATACTAAGATGTAATTTTAATTGAAAAAAAAAATCTTTATGACCTATAAGGAAAAGTAGGTATAGTAATACAATTAAATAAACGTTATAATATTGTTGGAAATACTTTATTTTGTTACATTTTTAAATTTAGACTCTACTATGTTGTGAACATGAGCACTACAACTATTTAGAATATGATAATTTTCCGAACGTAATAAAAACAAAGTCGTGTAAATAGTAAGACACTTTTCTAATTGACACAATTTAATTATCATAATAATTAATATACTCTTGTTTTAATTCAATGTTTTAATTATAATATCTTCTAGGTGTAATGTATACTGAAACGTTGCTAATATCTGTAATGTGTAATCGTTACAGATATTAGCAACGTTTCAGTATACATTACACCTAGAAGATTATAATTAAAACATTGCTGAACAAAACCACAAAACCACTACTCTATTCAAATCTACTTGCTCACACAAATCACTCACAAATACCGTGGGGAGATAAAAAATGCAGCTTGTTCTGCTGTCCGTACCGCCGTGACTGGCCTGCGAATCCTTCCAGTTTCAATTTGCCAGCAACAGCAACTTACACTCTAAAGACTAAGATTTTGTAGCCTTAGCGCTGTTTGACTTGCGTCTAGCTCTCTCTGTTTATTTAGCTCGAAGTTCGGGTAAATAGTGATTTTGGTGAACATTTTTATATAAACATTGAAAGCAGCGTCCTAGTTCTGGCGGAGGGATTGCATAAGAGATATCTTACGTCATATCGCATATTAAATGGCCCAGTCATTTAAGGTTAAATTAGGTAGGAATCTCGGAATTCGAGATACCCAGCTGTAAGTCTGTAAATACTTGTATATTGACACCCTAAAAGTTGTCTCAAAACCTACATATTGTAGGGTGTAAGCAACTATTAAATTTCAAGGTCAAAGGTCACAAAAATCGGTTCTTTGAAAATATCTCATTTCCTATGGGTTTTTTGCTATTTGTATTTATTATCAATATTGTAGAATAGAAAATTCTCTACAAATTTTGTTTGAAAATTTTTTTTATACGGTGAACCGTTTTCGAGATAGAGGGCGGAGAGCGCGCGGTCACAGCATCATTTCAGGTCAACCGGTGCCTCCGGTCGAAAATGCGCCATATATAGTTGATGAACTATCGATAAATCAATGATTATAAATATTTGTCAATTTTTATTAACTATCATATTATATTTTATCATTTTCTTCATGCATTAAATCTATCAATTGAGGCAAATGTCGTTGAAGACGATAATGAAGACCAGTTTGAAATTTACCAGCAGCCAGAAGATGACGATGAAGAGGAAGAAGATGATTAAAATTATAAATTGTAGTTTTTGTACCCTTTATTCCATTTTTTACATTTAATAAAAATAAATGATATTTCTTAATAAAAAGATTAATTCATAATTTGTTTTTTTTTTTTCATCATGGAAGAAGTTATTAATATTAATTAGGTTAAAATTCAAATACAGGGTTACCGGGAAAGTCGTACAGAATATTGAAGGACGTTATTATTCAGGTCATTTCTGATCGAATTGGTCCCATTTTAATCCCATCCAAATTTTGACTCGTCTTGGCTAACTTAACTGTTATTTTGTCAATGTTTGGCCTATTTAATAGCAAGTGTTATACCTTTTTGAATAGCTAAAAAAACGTAGAAGTTTATAAAATTACTTGCAGGATAAGTGCCATACATTTTTTTTTATAAAAGGACTTCAAAGTTAAAAACAATTAGTGGAAATCCTTTAATTTCAACTGTTCTCGAGCAGTTTTATGAAGCTGTTAGTAAAAGGTTCAGTTTTTGTTGGTCATTTTTATTAATTGGCATGTCTTCTAATTGAAAACATAAATAAACCGGGCCCTAGTAGCTCCAATCCAAAAAAAAGTGATAGAAAAGCCAAAAGAAAAAAATTTTTATGATATATCTTTAAAATTCAATATCTCCATAACGGTTAGGTTTCGGATACCATATTATGGGACCAATTCGATCAGAAATGACCTCTTTCAATATTCTGTACGACTTTCCCGTTAACCCTGTATATATTCCTATATTTTCATTAACAATTCTGCAATTAGGTACATGGGCAGGTAAGTGTTAAATAAATTAATACTGAATAAAAAGTGGATAAGTTAGGAAAAACATGATAAAATATAATATAATAGTTAAGAAAAATTGACAAATATTTATAATCATTGATAGTTCCGGTTGATCTGAAATGATGCTGTGACCGCGCGCTCTCCGCCCTCTATCTCGAAAACGGTTCACCGTATAAAAAAATTTTTCAAACAAAATTTGTAGAGAATTTTGTATTCTACAATATTGATAATAGATACAAATAGCAAAAAACCCATAGGAAATGAGATATTTCCAAAGAACCGATTTTTGTGACCTTTGACCTTGAAATTTAATGGTTGCTTACACCCTACCATATGTAGGTTTTGAGACAACTTTTAGGGTGTTAATATACAAGTATATACAGACTTACAGCTGGGTATCTCGCATTCCGAGGTGAATTCCTAAAATGACTGCACTAAAATTACATACCTAAATAGAGTTAAAATTATTCATTTGGTAGTAAAGTTATTTACATACTGAAAATTCGAGGTAAAAATTACCCACTTAGTACATGTAAGTATATGGAGCCTTATATAAGAAATCGTTATAGTTTTATTAGTTGTTTTTTTTATCTCTGGTTAGTAAAAAAATGGGTAAGGCTAAAATTTTATTTATTTTTATTAAATCCCATTGTGTGTATTGAACATAGTCTATCTACACAGAACGTAAAAAATAAACAATTTTTTATGAAATCAAATCATTTATTTATAGTTATTTGTTGTGTACAAAATTAATATGTAATGTTTTCTGTTGCTAATATTAATAATTCAACACTCTATATAGTAGGTAGTGTTTATGTACCTATGTCTTACGCTAACGTTATACTTCAATCGACCAAAGTATACGTAGCACAAGGTAAACATCAACCGCCACCGTAAAATATATCAAAAATCGCGGATTAAGCATTCCTTTAAAAATATGAAGAAATACTCGAGAATTTCCGATATGAAATGCAAATTTATATATTTTACGGATGGACCGGGCCATACGATTCGGGTGTAAATTGTCATTCGGGAAGAAATATGAAATATTCTCCTTGCTATGTGCGGAAAATAAATATGTGATCGTTGCCTTATGTGGGTTGAGAAATATTCTAGTATAGATGGAAGCAATTGCGATGGAATAGTGTAAATTGTATTCAATCTCAAACTCAAACTCAAACATTTATTTATTCAATTAGACTTCTTCTAGAAGCACACGTCATTACTCATTACATATTTTAAACATTTACCACCGATTCGGAAAGCAGTATCTACGGAGAAGAACCGGCAAGAAACTCCATAGTTGCTCTTTTTAATCATGTCTGTTTTACAATTTTACAAAATACATATGTAACATCATATATTATAGTAATATGCCAAAGAACTGTCCTGTGGTTTTTACGCGACAACCCTCCATGGGTTTTTATCGTCCATTCAAATTATTTGGTGGTGTGTTTAAAAAGTACACGTTTTGTGTGCACAAATTGACTAAATATTGTCATCTCTATATAATATTCTCGTGTCGCAAAATTAGTTACTCATGAAATTTTGTGTGCATATTGGGTAGGTTTAATAATAATTTAAATCGGCCAATATCTATATTTGATAAATTACCTACTACTAGTTTTTCTATACAGTAAAATATAAACAGCGGGACACTTAATATGTATTTAACTACAACGAATATTTATAAGAATTCATTAACCAAATAATGCGGTTTATTAAAACCATAACTTTAAACTTACTAACTTTTAGTACTTTTAATACTTTCGTTTGGACATTTAAAATTTTGAGAATACTTTTCACATTATAAAGTAGGTATTGCGTATTCATTGGCTGAGTCTTTGGCATTAGGTAATGCAAGCATAATCTTATCTTTAAGCATCCAAGTGAATAATGTTCATTAAGCTGATTGGTTGTATAAATTATCATAATACGCTACTAATTATTATAATTGTTCACTATTGACCAATAAACATGTAATATACCCACTAATTCTCTCTTCAGATCTATCTTACGCGTTAATCTGTAATTATTGACTTTCTTACTTAAGCATACACCTTCGTGGTAGTGTTATAACAGTACAATACTGAATTTATTCAAAATTATAATCTCAGTAGTGCAAAAATTGAACTAAATCGATTCAGTCACTTTTTGCATGAAACAGCAAACAATATGTTGAGTAAAGCTTTTTAGTAATTAACATTAACATTAACATACATACAGGCGTATTACATACGTTATTCCATGTCGCGTAAAACTACCGACCTTTTTTTCAACTCTACTTTAATAAAATACGAAAAACTTTTCTTCTTAATATTTTTTTAATATCATGATAAATATTTGGTATATTCATCAAAAAATAATTATTTGTTTTACAAACTAATACTGCCAAATACGTGGTTTTACATAACATATATTTTGTGTTACTCTACGCAGCTAAAAATCCACTGAAAACGTAACAAATTATGAAATTGCCAGTACAACAGAGCAATAAATCACACACAATCTGCTGTACATCGCTGGCCGCGTACGTACGCCCAGTGCACATGTCAAGCGAAGCAGCAATGAGCAGCGAGGCAGTCGTAAATCACGCGGTGAAGAAGATCGATTGTGACGGTTCGCAGAGTCGGCTGGGCCCGAAAATTAGTAACGGGCTTCAAAGATGTGTGAAGTTTTTCTTGTAAATAATCTATACTAATATTATAAATCTGAAAAGTCTGTTTAAACAAACGCAAAGAGTTTGTTTGTTTGTATGAACGCGCTAATATCAGGAACTACTTGTACGATTTGAAAAATTATTTCGGGGTTAGATAGCCCATATATCGAGGAAGGCTAACATCTATCATCAAGGCTATCATCACGCTAAGACCAACAGGAGCGGAGTAATGCGGGTGAAACCGCGGAGCACAACTAGTAATATATGCATATAGAGTTGATTAAATAGGTACAAATTATTTTGTTTAAAGATAGAGTTTCGTGCCGGTCTTTCTCCGTATAAACTGCGCTTTGAATCGGTGGTACATGGTAAAACTATGTTATGACGATTCAAAAGTGATTCTAAAAAAAATGTTTCAGTTTATGAGAAAAGCTGTTAAAAGTGGTTGACTTTAATATAGTAAAATGTTTTATTTTATAATTAGAACTAAGGTATGTTTTTGAACTTAAAGGAGCAAACAAGCGGAAAAAAATGTTTAAAACAATTAATAATTATAATATTATGTATCTAGTTGTAAGCATCACTCCCATATAAGATAGGTAATATACAAATTTCTATACAATAACATTACTTACTTCTCCTGGATTTGAATGTATTCCCGGAAATATAACATCCCAATAGGCATCCCAATAGGCATTTGACTGCGTTGAACATTGTACTTTATTGCGTAAACTTAATCACTATGGGATTAAAGGACAAGCTCAGAACCTCATAGCCTCATACCTGCATGATAGGATACAAACTGTAGTTGTTAATGGAGAACGTTCTAGCGGTGCGTCAATTAACATTGTTGTTCCACAGGGATCTATTTTAGGACCCTTCTTGTTCTTGGTATATATCAATGATCTACCTTATTATTTACAGGATAAGTGTGAAATAGTTCTGTTTGCAGATGATACCTCATTAATATTCAATGTGGATAGGCATGACCCAAATGTTGACGAAGTGAACAGTACTCTTTTACACATATCCGACTGGTTTACTGCTAATAATTTATTATTAAATGCCAAAAAACAACTTGAGTTGAATTTTTACTACCTAACGTTAAAAAGTTGAGCAGAAATATTACCTTGAACGGGGAGGTATTACACCCTACAGAATCGACTGTATTTCTTGGGTTAACATTGGACGAGAAACTACAGTGGGGAGCCCATGTCAACACCGCTGCAGGTAAGCTCAGTTCAGCAGCATATGCAGTCCGAAAGGTAAGGCATCTCACCGATGAAGATACAGCTAGATTGGTTTATTTCAGCTACTTTCATAGTATTATGTCCTATGGAATTCTACTATGGGGCAGGGCAGCAGATATAGAAACTATATTTATCTTACAGAAAAGAGCCATTCGCTCTATATATAATTTACGTGCTCGGGACTCACTAAGAAATATCTTTAAGAATACTGGTATCCTTACTGTACCATCACAGTATATATTTAATAATATTTTGCATGTACACAAAAACGCCGACTTACACACAAGAGTAGGAGATAGACACTGTTATGGCACAAGGAACAGAAATAAAATTGAAATGCCATTTTACCGGTTAGCCAAAGTTAAAAATTCATTTATGGGTCTAGGTATACGCTTTTACAACAGAATTCCACATTGTATTAAAGAGTTTGGTAGTGCTAAATTTAAAACTTATGTTAAAAATATATTAGTTCAGAGAGCCTATTATAGCATTAAGGAATATATGGAAGATGAAAATCCATGGAGGGTTGTCGCGTAAGAACCACAGGACAGTTCTTTGGCATATTATGATATATTATGTAGTTAGATATAAGTTACATATTATGTAATATTGACATGATTTAAAAAGAGCAACTATGGAGTTTCTTGCCGGTTCTTCTCCATAGATACTGCTTTCCGAATCGGTGGTAAATGTTAAAAATACTTATGTAATGACGATTCGAAAGTGCTACTATAAGTAGTCTAATTGAATAAATAAATGTTTGAGTTTGAGTTTGAATAACTCATCATTACATAATTCTCAAAACAACCATCATAGTAAACGAATTGTATACCCGTTGCATTTTCCCTATACAAATGTGCCAAATAAACTAAGTACATCTAGGTTATTCAGCACAAAACACATCTTCTATCAAAACGAGCCAGAAAAGCAATCGATTTAGCTCAAACAATACAGGCTTTTATTAAACAAAGAACTATCGTTTCGAGTTCGCATTAAAATTCGCATAAACAACAGAACTGTTGAACAACTGTTGTTCATATTGAATTGTAGGATCGCTGGGGGCTACTCCATGCAGTTCAGAACTGGGACGAACTTCGTGGATTTGTTCCTGTCGAAATATTAAACTTGTGCAAAAATCGACCAACTTCAGGTGGAGTTTGGTCTGGTTTGTAAAGATTATCGAATCGTTGATGTTTAGGATCTTGTAGGGAATTTAACGACTCTATATTAGTCTCTACATTGAATAGAGATAGCTATGAAGCCATTTTCTTATGGGTTAGAAAGTAGCGCCTTTGGGGTCTATCAGAATTTTTTTTTACATATCTCTACATTTAACATGAGCAAAAGTTTCTACATAACTAAGAACTGATGTTATGTAAGCTTCTCAATGGAAAGTGACGGAAGTATGTTTTATATTATGTGCTCGATTCTTTAAGTAGAAAGAAGAACAAGTTTTGCATCAACTGAAACAGGAACGATTTTGATGGAACTATCATTGAACTTTTTATAGCAGAGAAATTCATTTTACGCGGAAAAATAACTAATCTATTTATGATTACAAATAAAACATCAGAGAATACAGAATGTTATACATTTCTTGTTCTATTCGTGTTCTTGTATGTACATGTGTGTGAAAAAAAGTCCCATGTCCTATAGTGGGGTAAGGGGCATTATACATCTGTTTTACTGATCGATTTTCTTTAGGGACAAATAGGTGATCAGCCTTCTGTGTCCTACCAGACCGAGACATTTTTTTTTCTTCGTCTCCACCGGGAATCGAACCCAGGACCCCTCGGTGTTACGCTCACGCGTCAACCACTGTACCAAGAAGGCGGTCTGTATGTACATTGTACATGTGGCATACAAATTTTAACCATACTCCTAACCTAAACAAACTGATTCAAATATTATGGGCTATTGTCAACAAAAAGGATACTATTATTATTTAAATCAACGAAGTGTCCTTCTCTATATGGAATAGGACAATTCGTTTGTAGTTTTTCTGATTTAACAATAGGATTGTTTGACAATGGAGTAGGGGTTTTAAAATGTATGCATGATACATTATACAAATATTATTTGTGAGGTATTTTTAATTTGTGGTCGGTTTTTGTGTTCGTTGTTATGAATTCAACTTATCGTAACACGTATCATTTTATTTAATACTACCAGTTGTTCGCCCGTGTGGTCAAAACATTTTTATGGCAAAATCTTTCATCCGGTATTTTATCCCCTTGGGGGTAGAATTTATAAATATTTTCTTAGGAGATGTCTACATTATAGTGGCTATTTGCATGCAAAATTTTAGCCCTATTGGTCAAGTAGTTTTGATATATCCGTCAGTCAGTCGCCTTTGCCTGTATAATATGTATCACTGTAAGATATTATTAAGCTATTAAGGTATTAGTTGCAATATTATATAGTAGGTAATACTAAGTTACAATATTAATACTAGCTGTTGCCCGCGACTTCGTCCGCGATTAGGTCGTTTTTCGTCATTCGTCGTTTAAAAAAAATACGTGACACTTTATTTTTGAATGTTCTTAATTATTGTCTCTTATAAAATTTAACTACTTACATTAAAATTGAACACTCTGATAAGAAAATCTTAAAATCTGAAGAAAACATGAATGAATGTGATTTAAATTCTACATTACTTAGTATCAAAATATAATAATCTAAATTAAATGTAGATTAACAGTTTGAGCACACCATTATAGAATATGTACTTAAGTATTAAATTACGTTAGTTAACATAGTAACTTTACTAAAAACACGATGACTTTCTTTCGCGCTCGGTACCACAAACTAAGCATGTTTGTGGTAAGTGGCCCGCGTGACGCGTCACTTGACCCCCCGCGAGTTCCCCTCCGTTGCTATGCGAAAATACATTCGTTGCTCTATTTTAGGAAAAATTTGTAATACTGTGGCCTGGGCGTTATAACACGTCCAGGGAGTTCCTGAGTGCCGATATCACCATCTTGAGGAAAAGCTTCTAATGTCGATTTAAAACTGCATACATACGAATTAACCTGTTCTAAAATTGTGAAATGAGTTCAGTTTTAAATTTGAGAAATATTGATTTCTTGTATTCCACTATTCGTTGTAGTCGAATACAAAATATAGGGTAAAAGTGGGATAGATGCCCTTACCGGGATAGATGCCTCATTTTCAAAAAACCTCACTTCCCAGAGTCGTGACTACGAATTAATGATTTAAATAGGAGCTCCTATCACCCCGCACCTCGGGTACGCATGAGCTGTTGTTTGGTGAAGACGTGTTTCGCTAGTACGTGTTGTAATATCCGCGGCGAACTTCACGAACACGTTAAAATTTAAAAAGGTTGATATTTGCCTTTGCATAACTTTATAAGCATTAATAAATTTCACTATATTTCTTATTATGTCTATACACTGGTTCATTAATTACAAATCTAAGTGAAAATAGTGGCTCTTTTGTTTTTATTTAATAAAAAAAATACTGGGGCAGCTATCCTTATCAAAAAGTATAGTTGCCCCTTTTTTTTTCGAGGGATAGATACCCTTGGGGGCCTCTAAGGGCATCTATCCCTCAATACATATTATGTATATGTTATTATCGATAATCACAGGTACCGTTTATATTTTTACCTGATTGCGCCAGAGGTTTTCTCTATGTTAACCGATTTTACTCGTTTAATTTGCTTTTTTTTGTTATGTATACTTACTTATTAATGATCTGCCCTTATACTGATTGTAGGAGAACCACGCCACGAAAATACAAAAGAAAAGAAGGAGTGCGAGCGCAAGTATATTCTTGGACAACAGAACAACTATGTTAACATGACATTTGCTGGTTTATCATATAAATTTTATTAGATTTCGCGTTTATAGAGTATGTAAGGCATCTATCCCACTCTGCAGGCATCTATCCTCAAAAAAGGTGTTCTACAAAAATGTTTATTACACATTATCTATAAATGATAGGATAAAAAATATATATAGTAATTCAAAACAGATAATTAACCTAGCTATATTCATACAAAGTGTTCGTATAAGATTCATGTTTTTAAAATTATGAGGCTATTTCAAAAAGTGGGGCATCTATCCCACTTTTACCCTATTTAAACAAACTTAGGTTGGCCTACAGGCAAAAGGGATCCTATCAAATGGTAAACTTGACCTTGTATCTTAAAAGTAAGCATGAACGGACCTTCTGATAATTATTGAGCACCAAAGGATCATTTGAAACGCGCTACTATAAGAGCGAATATTGTCTAATAACAGTTTACATTGCACAGTATGTTCCTCTAAAAGTAGTGATTTCAAAGGTTCCGGTGTATCTTCAAATGAAAGCCGACTCCTTACTACACTTTAAAGCATTACAAAAAGAACATACTACGCCTTTACAGAAGATGATCTGTAATCAATTGTGAGGTTATAAGCAAACCCACTTTTATATTTGTCAGACCACACCACCGAATTCGTAGATTGTTTACCTCAAGTCATTAAGACTATGACGAAATCTGTCTGCAGTAAGACGGGCCTCTCGCTATTCGTCCGTTTCCAGAGACCGAATAGTTTCAATTCTTAATCTTTCATTAAACAAACTTATTAATCGTTCTTGTCTCATATAATTGTAATATTCGCGTCCCTACTCTAGTGATTGCTTATACTCATGTTCATCTTCAAGAGATCGAATAATATTATGATGCACCCTATCATTTGTCAAACGGTCTTCATATTGAGTAAAGTTTCAGATTCTCGAGATAAAATATGACTGTCGTGATCAGTAGTGAGACGTAATTCCCTCTCAGTGAGGGTTTCGGTCTCACGGGATAGTACAATATGCCGTTTGCGATCAGCTGTGAGACGTCATACCCTCTCAGTGAAGGTTTCGGTCTCACGGGATAGTAGGGGAGACCGGGTTTGGTTGTCTCACGGGTTGGTTGTCACAGCGGTCTTAACACAAAACTGAACTATCGAATAAGTCTGTTGAACAGCGTGGCAAGAGCGATACAGTGACAACGCTGTCCCCACTTCGCGTCAGACCGCCCCGATCTGCCGTGAGGGCCTCACACGTGTTTATTGTTTTCGCACAGATTTTTTATGATATGAGGACCGAATATGCTCCTCATAACATCACTTTTTGTGAACGAAACGACAGCGCGGTTTAATTTAATGCCAACACCATTAGAAAAAAGGATTATTATTAATTGTGAAAAAATATCATGATTTACACTATTAACACTCTTTTAACATAAAATATAAGTCTGTGAGTGTGTAAAAATAAATCCAGCTAATTACACATCAAACTTATGTTTATAATTAGGTATACGACATGAAAATATATTAATTACCAAGCAATAATAATACAGATAAGCAGTGGTGGCTCAGTGGTGAGACCTCGGACTTCGAATCGATAAGTCCGGGGTTCGAGACCAGGCGAGCGCGCAGGAAATAAATTGATTTTTCAATTTATCTGCGCATGTTGTAACATCACCACTGCTCGAACGGTGAAGGAAAACATCGTGAGGAAACCGACATGTCGAAGAATTAAAAAGTTCGATGACATGTGTCATCCGCCAACACGCACTTGGCCAGCGTGGTGGATTATGGCCTGTACCCTCATAGGAGGCCCGTGTCCCAGCAGTGGGAACGTATATGGGCTGATGATGATGAATAATACAGATAAATACTGAACATAAGTAGGTATAATAGATATTAAGTAGTATTAGTTAAAATATACTTTGACTGTTAGTCAAAGTTTATTTTTACTAACAACATGTAAATGAAGAAGAAATAATAATTACCAACGAACTAACCTTTTCTATAATACTTAACACGGCACATTTTTCAAATTATCTTGCTCAACCCTGCTCAAAAATTTGAGGGTTTTGTTGGAACTTTAATATGTCAAAACTATGATATATCTAAACTACGATACAACTTGCTTGCGGAAATGCTCATTACAATTGTGAATCTAAAGAATAACTAACAACATACTATTCAATTTTATTGAGCTGATGAATATCTTTTGCCTGGAAGAAATCACCGTCGCCTAATAAATATACTGTGTTTTCTTATAAAACCGTTACATAATTTATTTTATCTACTTAAATAATGAAAATGATATTATATTTATAAAATATAAAACATATTATGTAAAATGATTAAAAATAAATAAATGAAGCAACTACGATTCAAAGAAAACATCTTTTTCAGTGTTAAAATGCTCTTAGCAATCCTGGATGATGAACTGTATCATGTACTCTGATCCCAGTACGGTCGGTACCTCGATAGCCATAACGATAAATATTATAATCAGATAACCGCAAAGTCAAAATAAAAACATTACTTGTACAGTTGTGAGTGCAAAATTTACGTTTCATTTGGAATAACATTTTTTTCGGTACTAAAACGTAGTCGTTTGATATGTGGTTGGCTGCCCCTCCTCTCCTTCCTGAAAAATATCCTCCAAAATTTCCCGAGATACTTCCAATGATTGAACCATTGGACGTTGGACATTAACTTCAGTCAAAAATTGACGAAGCGGATGATTACTAATTTCCACTTAATCCTCGCTGCTACTATCTTTACCATCAAATCATCAATTTTCAAGTGGTGTTGTAAAAATATCAGCAGAAATCGTCTTCCAAAGGCGATATAATTTTATGAGCATTGAATCTGTAAATAACAAAATCAAAAGTTAACTGTAAATCTATAAAAAAAGCTACTTACAAATAAAATTTTATCAAAAACTACTGTTCCCAATGCACCTCAAAATAATAAAAGAATTCATCATTTTATTATTTCATTCTAAAAGTGTAATATAATACCTACCAACAAAAAACATGAATTGCTATCATTATAAAAAATAAATACCTATAAGTAACAACTTACTTTTTGTGGGAACGCATGATGGTGAAAATTCACAAAACACGAAGATTGCATTTGATATTTTTGGTTTTATGGCATTCAATTGCTTTATAAATATCACTACATAGTATAAAAAAAGTCGCTTTCTCTGTCCCTATGTCCCTTTGTATGCTTAAATCTTTAAAACTTCGCAACGGATTTTGATGCGGTTTTTTTAATAGATAGACTGATTCAAGAGGAAGGTTTTAGTATATAATTTATTAGGTTTTAGACAAAGCGGACGAACCCGCGGGCGGTAAGCTAGTAAATTTATAAAATACGAAGATTTTTAAAATTGTAACTAATGAACGCAATCAATATTAGATTAACTGTAGATAATGGTGTCTAGTTTTACTTAAAATAATAAACATCTACCCTCACTTTAAAAAAATGTTGTATATTTATTATTTACACGAAATATACCTTATAGGGAAGGGAAGATATGGGCTAAAGAGTTAAATAAATAACATAATTATATTTAAATTATTAATTTCCAACTGTGTATTCAGTAGTGTTTACATCTAAATTGATTTGATTTTTACGAAATCTCATAGATGGCGCTGTTACAAAATTAAATACAACTTACATTCTTTAAACTATGTTTCTCTTCCCAAGTTACTTAAATGGCATAATTTTTATAGTGTCAATCTAGATATTGTCAAACAACATTTATATATGCGTCATTTGATTATTAATTTCCAATAGTTAACGTGTGTTTGATTTTTCTAACACTTCATAGATGGCGCTGTTTCATATTTGTCTTTATACTGCTAAGATTCATTTAACTGTTTCTCTGCCCAAATTACGTAAATGACATAGTTTTTATTTTGTAAAGCTAGATAATAGCATGGCTTACTCGAAACCAACATTTAAACATGAGTCTTTAGATTGTACGCTGTCGTAGTACACGGAATATGTAAGAAAAATAAAGGCTCACAGCTCCTCCCCCGAAGGTGATATCATGATAATATGTTTAAACTATCCTCACCCGACCTCTTAGGAATATTCATGCAAAATTTGAAGTAAATCTATGCAGTACTTTTCGAGATTAGCCCGGTCAAACATACAGACAAACAGACAAACAGACAAACAGACAAACAGACAAAAATTCTAAAAACTATATTTTTGGCTTCTATATCGATTATAGATCATGGATTATGTATTCTTTTAAAAAAATATTCAATGTACAGTTTTGACTTTCCTACGATTTTATTATATGTATAGATTATGCATGTATTATTAGTAGGTATATCTTTATAATGTTTTTTTTTCTAAGACAAACAAAAAAGAACCCTTAAATGTTTATAACATTTTCATCAACAACGTTTTTAAAGAAATAAAGTTTATTAAACACATAATAATAAAAAAAAGTTACTAACAAGGCTAACTGACGGGCTTATTTTCAGTATTAAAGCAAAATATAATAATTAATGCAATGCCTTAAAATAAGCAGTCTATTTAAAAATTAAGGTTTAAATCGCAAACATCGGCAGCCAGAGGTGAGGCCCATAAGCCGTGTGAAAAATGGCGGGCTTAACCCTTCAACTGCGCTCCGTAATTAGTGAGCGAGTGACAATTTGTTACTAAACCTTTTTATTGGCGACATCGCGTGCTGTTTAATTATTTTTAATTGACACTGACGGTAAATTTGTTTTGTGGAACTTTAGCAATCTTATAATTATCACATTCAAAAGTCTGTGTAGTAGTATTTGTAGATTGTAGTTTTGAGTGGATTCTGTGCTTACTTTTGTGTTGTATCACCATAATTTTATGAAGACCTTATCCTAATTTATACTAGATACCTGCATTAGATAGATGTAATGATCTGTCAGTTTTTAAAGAAAAGTTAGAATGAATCTACATTTTACGAGATATAAAGATAATGTTATTTCATAATCCAGTACTAAAATATATCCAAACTCTATTTTACCGTATAAAATTTTGCACAATTTACAACACAAAACAAAACAAAATTACCATGACCTTGCGATAGTTTGCAAAAACAAATAATATTCCCGCGAAGATAAAATCATTTTACACTACACGGGAGTTATATTAAAGCGAAGCCGTGTGGTTTTATTCTATTCTTAAAGGGGCAAAGTCCAATTTTGTACCTTATTGTGCATTCGCTCTGCCTCTCAAATCATATTTTAGTTGTCGCGTGGAATGGGAGCGCCGAGATTAATTTCGTTTTATGTCGAATGTTTTTCATTCTTTTCATTTAATGTGACATCTTTAAGCAAATACATTAGTTGTAGTGTAACCTAAATTTATAATGGACGTGTTGGTATTTAGTTAAACAGTGGCTGTATAAATATTGATGATAGATATGACAGGTGATTAAGATCTCTGAAAATAAATATTAGGACAGCGTTTTAATTAAATTAACAAACTGGAAGGTTGTTTAGATGAGATAATAAATAATACTGTTTTATAGTGGGCGTAAGTTTTGGATGATTTCATAATATTTGCTATTTATGTAAAACGTTACCGAGAATGTTTTAATAAAATTGATTCTTCGAAAAATATTTGTACAACAAAACCAGTACATTATTCTTGTATTAAAGTCTAATAAGGTAATTTCAAAATATAAAATTAACTATAATGCGAAATGGAAATAATAGTGGCAAGAAATACTGCTTTAATAATGATAAGAAAAATAGTACAAAATAACATGGCCGATATAAAAATCGGTAAAAGAAAATCTATTCCAGCTTAGCACAGCACAAACCGTGAGCAAAATAAGTCAAGAAAGCAAGTAACAAAATATTCCAAGCAATTTTAACATCACAATCGGTATAGTTCACGTCACCATTGTAGAAGGAAATATTAAAAGTTGCTTTTTGTTCGCTGACCCCCGATGTCTTGCATAGATAATGTCTTTTCATTGTTCCGGAGTATGGATGGATGCGTGGACTGTTAAGGAGAATGTTTGTGGTTTAATCACTTGATAATTTAAAATAGGAATTTCTGAATTTATCGTAGGAAATAAATTCAGCAGTCAGCGTTTGAGGGTTAATACTGAAGAACAATGGGTCACTTGCCTTATAAATAAATAAATAATATATTGGTTATTTTTTAATTTATTTTGGTTTAAATAATATTATGTCGTAATATTAAATATCTAATTCGATTATGTTACCCAACCGATCCTCATTTTTGTGCTAATGCTATCACAATAATTAAGATTTTATATGTATCATAGTGATACATGCAGGGATTACTGTAAAATATGTTGGAGAAGGTATTGTAGAGGGCATTAATTTATAGATATTATAATGTTAAGACATGGCCTTAACAGAAAGGGTTCATTGTAAAATACATTGATACAAGACAAAGCAAGCCACGCCTCCACCACGTCGTGGCCTACGCCTTCGCGTTATAGTAAAATAATATTTTTTGTACACGAAACAACATTCCTTTGTATTTGAATATCTTTGGCACGTTAAACTTAAGAGCGAAACGTTTGTTTGTCTGATAGGTTTTCACTTCAAATCCTAAACAGGATAAGATGAATTACAGTAAACAGATTGATGCTGTTTTGAATAAAATTTTTACCAAAATATCAATACAGACTTGTAAACACTATCGATACATCTAGTTTTCTAAAATAACAACTAAATTTAATGCTCTTTCTTTTATTATAATAGTAACTTTACTTTCACTTTTTAATTATCTATCCAATGACACAAGAAGCAAAACACAAAGCCTATTAATTCCCTAATAATTTCCAAATATCATGAATAAAAACATCAGTAAATGAATATAACAATGGCGAAGTCGTGCCCCATCACGTAGATAGGAAAGTTTGTATCAAAAGTTATTAAAGCGCCTCGATATTTTAGATGAAATCAGCGATGGCGAACTTCGTAAGGACAATTCGTCAAAAAGTTTCGGAATGAAACAATAAATCAATGTGTCGAATAATTGCTGCTCATTGGGACTTTGGAAGTTGGAATCGGAAAGTTACTAATCACTGACTGTATTAATAAGGCGAAGTTAAAATTCGAGGGTCGCTGTGACCCGCTGTCTTATTGACGGGTTGGGTTATGGGCGATGTATTGTGGACTTTATTTGTATGAAATTAGGGTCTATATTTGTAATGGTGGGGTTTTCACTATTTTATTTTTTAGACTTGATAAATTGTTATTTTAAATGTTAGTCAATTTAAACTTATTTGGGAAGATAATCATTAATTATCTATTTAGCTAGCTAGCTTGTTCACCACTTCAATTGAGGTATATAAGGAATGTGCTTAATAAACACATATACTTAACTAAACTAAATTTTTTAGCAGTAGTTAACCGATACAGAAGAATGATACAATACATTACAATACATAATAACACCCTCGACCAAGTAATGAACCTCAAAACATTCCTTAAACTTAAAAAAAAAATCAATAACTGCTATAAATCAGATTTGGAACGCCCAATTTCACTAGTGAGTGTCAATTACCGAAGTACTCGATAAATAATTATCGATCGATAAAGGATAAATTATGGGGATCGAAATATCGGTGAGATTTGTGTTGCAATGTATCCCACACGGAAACAATGAGCAATAAGTATACTTATAAATAATGCATTGTTTTGCAGTTCGTGTTCAAAATTTTCTATATTAGATTTTCTGTAGTTACTATTTGTAAAGCATGAAACTAAATTTAAAACATCCATTATATAAATAGCTTTAATTATTCCATTTAGGTGTAAAGTAACAAACATTCAGAATCCGTACTAAATAGACATAAGTTTATGCGAAAAAATATTATAGAGTATCAAATAGAATCAATATTCGAGTAACTCGATTTACTTATGTAGTTTTTGTATAAATAACTTTCACGGACAGATAATGTTTTCATACCTATATTATAATCTATATAAAAAACGAATCGCCAAATGTGTTGCTAAGCGTAAAACTCGTGAACGGCTCGACCAATTCAGCTACCTACTTTTTTAACGTTTTTGTCGAAGCACAAATAATTTTCTTAACGAGAGAAAAAAACCAAAAAGGGACAATGGGAAAGAAAAACGTCTGCTGGAGCAGCTAGTGATAATTTTTTTTAAGTACCTATTTTAATAGTAATCTTTAGCATAACTACGGCCCGCAAAAAAGGGTTAACTATAATATCTGACTCTCAACTCAACCTGTGTTCGTACAATTACTGTTACTAAATTCTTCCTTATTTGGAGTACCTAGGTGTTAAAATACCATTAAGTCAGTTTGGAGAGAATTATTGAAGTTATTTATTGGACAGAACAATATCGATAACATTATATGAATAATTGTTTTATTTATTAGCGACAACATAATACACACCTGAAATGTTAGTTTGAAATAATTGATTTATTATTCATTTTGAAGTGATTTTGAATTCATCATCATCATCATCATCAGCCCATATACGTTCCCACTGCTGGGACACGGGCCTCCTATGAGGGGACAGGCCATAATCCACCACGCTGGCCAAGTGCGTGTTGGCGGATGACACATGGCGTCGAACTTTTTAATTCTTCGACATGTCGGTTTCCTCACGATGTTTTCCTTCACCGTTCGAGCAGTGGTGATGTTACAACATGCGCAGATAAATTGAAAAATCAATTTATTTCCTGCGTGCTCGCCTGGTCTCGAACCCCGGACTTATCGATTCGAAGTCCGAGGTCTCACCACTGAGCCACCACTGCTCTGATTTTGAATTAATAAAATCCAATGTAGGTTTTTTATTCCTGGTTGCAATTTGTTTCCGTAAGAAATAAATTTAAACAAACACAACACACAACTATAAATAATTATTATGTATAATTTGTTTCAATTTAGTTATATGTCTTAGATGCGCTTGATCATCTTCAATTATAGATATCAATTATTAATCAAAGAGAAAAAGTTTAAAATAAAAAAAAGAAATCAAAAAGGCGCGAATCTCCCACGATAATCCATTTACACGCGCGCGTTTCAAAACGCTTAAACGTTCGAAATTTAAAATTTAATTAAGGCGCCTCCTAACGGCGGTTTCGCGCGATAATCGCGTAAAGGCTGGGACACACGCGTTCGCACAAAGCAATTTTTAATTGCGTCCCTGGCTGAAAGCCGAGTCTTTGACATTTACGATTGATTAAAAAGAAAATGGCGGCAGCGGAGCGGTAATGAGGAATGTCTTCCCGGGTGATTAGGGAACTGATGAATATATTAGTGTAATGTATTTTTAATATTTACAGAATTTTTTAAGCTAATTTACATTATTATCTTTTGAATTTATTGTTTTTGGAATTAGAAATTAACATTTATTTATAAATACACAATTATCTATTCTATAACGTGTCCTTTTATTACCGACCTTATTTTAAAAACTTATCGTAACATTTTCTTACATTATTTTTTATTTAATAATTTAACATAAAATTCTTTATTGTCTATCACAATACAGTAAAGAATGTGGTAAAGAAGCAAACACAAGAATCACACTACATTTACTATTTAAAAAAAAGACGGGTTGCACTCCGGGAGTGCCGGCAGAAGTGAAAACTTGATTATCCGTCCGGTATCCGTCTTACGCATGGAATATAAGGGCAAAAAAAAAAAAAAAAATCCGTCTTACGCTTTTTCGATCAGGCCACGTGTCCTGACGCGAGTTTAAGATTTTATACCCAACGCCGCTAAAGAAGTTTTCACTTCAAAAAAACATAAACATTTAAAACAATTATTTCACTCGATCACGCCATTAGTGACATCTGAAGTCAGTCGCGAACAATCCGGCCGTAAACAATACATGCTCACTATGTAAAAATGTAAATATTTTTACTGCACAGCATTCCTAGCGAAATACCCATAAAAATGACACTACGCTTTCAAAAGCCCGTCGAAAGCCTCAGGCTACAAGTACGCATTGACAAAACCTACTAAAAAACGTTGCTACGTAACTAAAATAGTTCGCTTGCAATTATAATTTTCTCCTAGTTTTTAATGAATGCGCATTTTCGTCTTTGTACACGGCATGTGTAAAATTTTTCGGTTTTGACTGTGTTTTTTTTTTGGATTTCATGTTAGATTTTTTGTAATATTTATGAATAATTTTCTTTCGGGGTCTTTGTTATTTATTTTGATATATCTTTGGCATTGCATACTTTTAAGAATGAATCAAACTAACAGTAAAGTTTTGACTTTACAACCTCAATCACAATTATCTTGTAGGCGCTTTTTTTAAGATATCATAATATAACCAGACTTGACATTATAACTGAGATATTAGTAGATAGGTTTTGATACTTTTTTTAATTACATGGCTACAAGCCATTTATGTTTAATTCTTTATTTTATATTATCTATATAAGTATTTATTTAAAATTATATAATATGTATGTTTATCAGCCATCTGGTTTCCATAATACAAGCGAAAGCTTAGTATGGGATCAGTCGTGCCGTGTGTGAAAATTGTCCTGATAAACATCTACCAAGTACTCACATAAAATCTGTTTCTTTATTCCATCTCAATTTTCCTATACTTAGCGAGTTTTAAAGTGTTATAACGTTAGATGTTTCTAGAATATTCTACAAATAGATAGTTTTAATTACCCGCGCTCCATATGGGTCAAGAATCTCATGTCGCTGAGTTAAAAGTGTTGTTTTTTAATCTAATTAGTGCCGGTTTTCCAACTTCGCTACGTCAAATGTCTACTTTACGTAGAATGTACGCTAGCTTATTAACTTAGAGTATATATACTATCTATAGAGTGAGAATAACCAAGTGGGAACAGTAGGCACAGGTGGGAACAACACGACGTTCCCGCCGCGAGCGCTCGTAGTCGTGGTTGAGTGCTGTCGAAGTTGCGTTGCTCCGGATTTTTTTTCATATTTACGAATAAACATTGTGAAATGTGCAGTTCTATCTTGCAAAAACGATACTAGAAAATACACAAAATTGAAATGCAGTATCACATTTCATCAGTAAATCGATTGTTATACTTATTTTTATGAAAATAAATCTAGCATCGCGGGGGTGAAGGGGAGGTGGGAGGCGGACACGCGCAGGCTCGCTCGCGCGCCTCACTGCCGCCACGTGATCGTAGTGATGTGACCTGACCAACGCTGTACTCGATATAAAGTTTACTAGAACTATATTTTAACAAATTATTTATTTAACTTTAAAATTAAAACTCTTTTAACAATGTATTATAAATAAATTTGTGGTGTGTTTTGTATGATACACTTTCTAATATTATGAATGCGAATGTATTATAGTGTAAATGTAAAGTATGTAATGTTACGATATATTTTCTGAACCGCTAAATTGATTTTGAAGATTTTAATAGTAGAATGGATAAAATTAAATAAAAAAATTATTAATATTATTTACTATATTATAATTTTAAATTATTAATTATTTCTTATTTTTATTTAACATTTTTAAAACATTATTATTTTTTTTTGATTTATTGTTAAAGAAATAGCACTAAACCTGATATTTTATTTTTATTAACTTTATTATTTAAAAAGTACTCACGTTTTTTCTGATATTCCAATTAAACATATTTTTTAAAGTACTTATAATTAATACAAGATTAAGATTTGTTTACCAACTGAATAAAGTTTGTTTATTCCATTTGAATATTTCAAATTTAAAATTACATATTTATACTTTATTCATATATATTTTTCCTTTAATAACTTATTGAACATAAAATTTACATATGATACATATTTATTTACATAACTTATCGATAGTTCAACACGCAATTGATACCTACCCATCCCTATTTGTCACACACACATCTATATAGTATCTATAGCTCATCTGCCTACGATGTGCACTGAGCAATTTGTGCAATACACGCGCTCTATACATACTATTGTAATATATACTCTAAGCTTATTAATTTTACCACTTTATCATTAAATTTTCTAGGTGTATACAATATATACATTTTAATGGTTTCAAAATAAAAATGTTTTGTTGATGGGCATATAATATGTTTTTTTTTGTTCGGTTTGAGATTTTTGTGTGTGTACTGTGGAGTTTCTTGCCGGTTCTTCTCCATATATAATATGTACACTGCTTTCCTACTCGATGGTATATTTTAAAAATATGTTATGACGTATGACGATTCGAAAGTGCTTCTAGAAGAAGTCTAATCGAATAAATAAATGTTTGAGTTTGTCAGGTAAAAGAAAATATAGTGGTCCGGGAGCCAGAAGCAGATTTAATGACCAAGTTCCTCTCAAGCGGTAATTAGTAAAATGCATCAAAGTATAGTATTATGAAGCCTCGTGAACGTCAGCTGGAGCTCGGTTGGGGGGGTGAGCGGTTGTAGCCTCCCACGCACGTAAGAAAAAAAAGTATATTCATTCATTTCCTCTCAGCTAAAAATTTGTCAAATTGTAGCTAACCCAATATCTCAACGAAAAATAATAATCAGCTGGTTACAGCATGGTGTATTATACGTCAGCTGGTGTCTCGAATATAATGAGACATTAACAAAATCATCGAGATACGTGGAATTCCATCAACATAAGTCCCCGTAAAAGATAAGTAATAACTTTATTAATTATATATTATACTATTATTTTTTTAATAATTATAGTTAACTAATGTTTTTAGTGGGTTATTTCATATTTGTTACACTTTTAGGTAGTTATGTGAATTTGATGATATGATAGTTATTTTTAAATGCAGTTTATAATATTTGTAAAAACATGTTTACCGATGTGGCTGAATGTACGTAGTACCCCGATCATGCGCATAACTAACCACCTCTAAGTACCTTATTACTGTCTATATTATGCTAGCGTGTGTTGCTTGAATTTTTAAAAATAACGATAATAATTAAAGATACGTCATTTCATCTCAGATGAAAATTTGTGAGCTGATTGTTAATATACTGATGCGATAAATAAAAAAAATCAGCTAGCAATAATTCGAGGAAAACCTAGTCAGTTGATGCATATAAATTGGCAATAGATGCTTCTGTCTAACTCCTATGTAATAACTTTCAAAGTATCAGCTGACGGTTTTTCCACCAAGATACAGCCAGCTGACCTATATATATATCCACAGTTACATATAAGCTATCATCAGGTAAATTTTTGTTTGAGAGGAAATCACGGAAAATAATTTTATTTTTTTCATGTTCGAGACACCAGCTGACGTATAATACACCATGTTGTAACCAGCTGATTATTTTTTTTCGTTGAGATATTGGGTTAGCTACAATTTGACAAATTTTTAGCTGAGAGGAAATGAATGAATGTATTTTTTTTTCATACGTGCGTGGGAGGCTACAACCGCTCACCCCCCCAACCGAGCGCCAGCTGACGTTCACGAGGCTTTATAATACTATACTCTGATGCGTCTGACGAATTATCTCTTGAGAGGAAATAATTAACCAAATTTGCACCTGGCTCCCTAACCAAGAGTCTTACTGAAATATTATTATCTGAATGTTAGTTGGCTAATTATAGTATTTAGTACTGTTTTGATTTACGTATAAAAACCTTAAAAGTATTCAAATTGAATAATACAGTGAAATTAATTACTAACTAAATGAAATACGGTCAGTATGTGAAATGCACGTAGATCAATAAATATTTTATTCTCAAAATTAGCAGAGTTTTTATTCTCATTGAACATTGCATGTTTTTCAATAAATATGCAATAAATCATTTAACATTTTCTACGTGCATTTAGAAATTGATTTTAAAAGCAAGCATGAATAGATGAAAAAGCTAAATGTAATAGAACAAGAAATCTTTAGAGTAGGAAGCTACAAGATACAGTGAATGGTCTTTCATCCTTAATATAAAAGTTTTAATTTGAATTAGCTAATCGTATCTAAGTGAATAATTCAATGGAAGTTGAACACTATGGCTAGATTAAACTTTTTACTATAGTTTTACACTAATTACGTTTGAGATCTTAATTGTTTGCTTTATTTTCCCGCCACTATTTTACTGTTTTATTGACTCGAAGTTTACCAATTAGGTACATTTTAAACTTAAGTAGTCATCAAGATATTTGAGCGATCAGGAAAGTGTAAAAAAAGATTGCAAGATATTTACACACACGGCACGATCTGATCCCATACTAAGCTTTTCGCTCGTGTTATGGAAACCAAATGACTGATAAACATACATAATTTTAATATAGATAATTAATCAGACACAGAACAACCATCTATGTTCATCACACAAATATTTGCCCTGGGTGGGATCCAACCCACGACCTCCGGCTTGGAAGGCAAAGGGTCAAAAAATACACAATCGCATTTGATTTCTAATATTTTTTATGACCTATAGTAAGCATATTTTAAAATTTACATAGGTACATCATAAGAGTAAAAAGCTTTAAGATATTTATCTAAAACAAGATACAATGTTTTCACTTTCATGCAACGTCTATGTATCTCTGTCTGTCTATATTGTAATAACTAATAACAAAACGCATCTCAATTCGATTTCCTTCCACTAATCGCTTGCTGAACAGACGCAGAAGTTTCACCTCGAAACATAATAAATTCATCAGAATATTCAGAAGCAAACGTTGAAACATAACACGCCGTTTAACTAATCGTGCCATTGGATAAAGTTCCAAATTTAATAAAGATATTGTTTGCGCGGGAAATTGTTTTAATTCAGCGCCATCTGTCGGCGTGCACTTTCGAAGTTGGGTTTATGATTATAAACCCTATGCGCTATGGTTTTGGTAAACAACGCGTTATTTGTTTTAATTTTCTTTTTTTAATTTCTAGAATTTTTGAATTTAAGTGTAACTACAAGCAAGTTGATATTAGTTTTATTTCTTTAATTTGATGTCAAAGGGGATGTAAAACCAGATAACGTAGATTGTAAAACAATAACCTAAAGGTGAAAAAAAAACGAACTAACATGCAAAATAATCTTCCAGTAGGTACACACATTCATTTGATTACAATTAATAGAATTGAATCTAAGTTTTTATATGAAGCAAAATTACTGAGAATATTATTGTACCTAATAAAAAATACTTAATTATTTTCGTTCCAAACAACAGTTAAATGAAAAACGCAAAAGTAGAATCTAGGAGCTATACATTTCTCATCACTAACACAGTTAAGAAAAAGAGTCCACATTAAAACAAACGAGATAAAACTTCCAGACACGAAAATATAAATCAGAAAAGAAACCGCGAACTAATAAACATATTTCAGGGCAATCTACAATCTTACATTACTCTCAAAGAAAAATCGCTTACCTACTGATAAGCGGCTGTATTAAGTCTGATTAAGTCTGGAACTATAACTCAATTCATTCCTATCTTGACCCCAGTTAAAATAATTACCCGGTCTCGAGTAATTTACTTAAACAATCTCTTTTTCACTGATCCAGAGTTACTGAGTTTATATTGCACTCGAATTTCTTAGTTCCTCCGCTGCCATTATATTTTACTGTGGCTTTTTAAAACTGGAGTTGCTTAGATTTGCTTTTGTTTAACGAAATTGGAATTTGCGGAGCGTATTTCAGTTGGTTTTAATTCGTATTATGTTGAACTATCCATTCAAAAATTTGGAGTTAAGTTCGTTTCTGTAATTTCTCAATTACGTTAACTAATTTTATATAATATATACTTACTACTTAACTATACTATTAATACAAATCTGATGAATTTGTTTGTTTGAACTCGCTATTCTCAGGAACTATATGACCAATTTAAAAAAATCTTTCACCGTTGGATAGCTGAGTTCACACTCTGAGCTCTGAGGCTACGCATATAATACCTTTATGTATTATATGCGTATCTACCATGTCTGAAGCCGGTAGGAACTGCTAATATAAATATACAATAGAAGCAACCTCCAAAACGGTATCTATAAAAACCCGAACTCCTATGTAAATAATACATTATAATAATTTAACTTTATTATTCCACATTTCATTCGAGTGTGTACAGATGTTTAGGCGTCATTTACATAAACATCCAAAGATATGAGAAAACATTCATATTATTTAACCGACCATTTCTGCTTATATTATCGTCCAGTTTCTTAAACTAATGGCCGATTTTTCAATGCTTGGATAAAACTTATCCGTCCAATAAAGTATTACACGATAATATTAAAATGTCACGTAAACTGTCAAATACGGGCAATTAGTATACGTTTTTAAAATGGTAGTTTTATACATTATTCGACGAATAAGTTTTATCCAAGCATTGAAAAATCGACCCTAAGATAAACTACATTCAAAATTAATAATTGTCACCGTAATGAAATAAAAAATAATTGTTTGTTATTTGATATACTACAACAATGAGCAACTGCGCGATTTTTATAATGCTGAATTACAAAGTAAATATGATATTAAGTTATCGTTTGACAATTATAAACAAACAAATAAAACAATTGGCCGGTTGGCTTGGTTGGTAGTGGCCCTGCCTTTCAAGCCAGAGGTCGTGGGTTCGATTCCCACCCGGGGCAAATATTTGTGTGATGAACATATGTTTGCGCTGTGTCTGGGTGTTAATTATCTATATAAGTATTTATTTAAAATTATATATGTATGTTTATCAGCCATCTGGTTTCCATAACACAAGCGAAAGCTTAGTATGGGATCAGATCGTGACGTGTGTGAAAATTGTCCCGAAATATGAAAAAAAAAATATATAAAAAAAAATTATACCTAGTTTGTAAACTTCGAAATCTCCTGAAACACTTTCCCAAAAACACCAAAAAATGCTTTGAAGAAAATATTCAAACACAATCAAAATAATCTTTCCTTTCAAAGCTTCCATACAAGCTTATTGATATTCATTCATGGAGCTAGTTTGTACGTGGCCTTAGTTTAATCAAAATAATCAAATACACAACAGTAATTGAAGTTCGTCTGTCACACGTGTCCTGGGTTAATTGTAATCGAATATCTTATTAACTTGTTAGCGTGACGTTAGAAGTCACGTCATTAAGGCCCAGTTTCATCAAGCTCTGTTAGTTAGTTTAACACGCTGTTAACTCTTTTAACGGGACATCAATGTAAGGGAGTGTCCCACCATGACCTAATCGAGGATTAGTTTCCTTAACACGGCATTATATTTAACCCGTGGCATAGAGGCTCTTTAAATTTTTAACAAGCGATTAGAAAAAATGTTTTGAAGTTTTCTTGCTGTCAAGATGGACTCTGCATACTATTTTATTTTTGTAAATGAAGATGTTTTGGATGATTTGTATAATTTGGATTATATAGTGCGACCGCGACGGCCCAGAATTTATAAAGACGTCGTCATTGTTTCGAAGAATATGATGATGTTGATTTTAGTACAAGATTTCGTTTATCAAAACAATCGATTTTGGAAGTATTGCAATTAATTGAAGATAAACTCGAATAACCGTCGGATCTGTAAGTAAAACTATCTCGTGAGGTAATATTTATATTTATGTGCATAAAAGGTTCCTTCCTACATACTGTATTATTTTCAATTAAACCATAATAATCCTGTGAGTCATGTCAAATCTAGTATTGAATACCAATATAGGTACTTAAAATGTAAACTTCACCACTACTCAGGTAAGGCTCAGGCCTCCTCATGATTATGAAATGTACTTATCTTAATTTTAAATTCTGTTTTAGGAATCTATCATTTTCACCTACAGACCAACTGCTTATTGTAGTGCAGTGCAGTGATGGCTCAGTGGTGAAAAACATTGTGAGGAAACCGACATATCATAAGATAGCGTGGTGGATAATGACCTTACCGTGTTTAAGTTTAAGTTAGCACTACCAATCCCATGTCCCAGCAGTGAGAAAGTATATGGGCTGACGATGATGATGATCCTAATTTAATTTAAATGTGACATTGTTATAGAAATATGTAATTTTTCATGTTACCTAAATAAATAAAACTTGTGTTTTTATAAAACATTTTTATTGTACCCTTAGATTGTACCTATCAACATCATTCAATAAATAGGTTATAACAACTAGATACTAGGTTATTACAAACAAGAATTTACTATTAATTTACTTTAAATGTATCTTGCTGCTTTGTCTTTATTTTTCTTGTTTTAATTGCTCTTCTAGTATGAGATCTCTCGCACTTTCCTTCGGACTCCGAATTTTTTTTCGTAATTTCAACCAGATCCAGTTTACCTTCGACCAAGTGAAATTGAACCGCGATTTTTCTTCAACATTATTGTATTTATTCAACTCAAAATAAAATTAAAATAACACAAGAAAAATCACAACAAAACAATCTCCAAATAACATCAAACATTTGTAACCATGGTAACGACCAAATCGTTTGACATATAAACCAGCAAACGTAAAAGTTTCTACATGATTATTAAATTGTATACTGTGTTAGAACATTTCAATTTAGTCGAATTACCAAACATGACAGTTATTATACAACTAGAACAAATAGCCCCAACGTGCGAAACTATGGCATTGTCAACTATGACATTTTGTTTCGGGCGGTTTAAAATACGAATGAATGATTCGTGAGTCGCTCAGTTAATGGTCGATTTGATAATCGGCTGTTAGATTTCCTTCTTGGGACCTGTAGAGTTGACAACGATGTTAAAATACATGTTTAATTTGAAGCTCGATTAATAAATGTCTGATTTAGAAAATATTGGTGAAATTGGGTCTAAGGGTATTACATGTGGTTTGGTTATTGCCGAAATCCTGTCTTGTCATAATTAAATGGAACTGGGTTTTGAGTTGGTTGTCAGTAGAATTCATTTTAATTCAGGATTCTAGGTATAGCAAAGATGGGGTCGTCACATCCCTACGCTTCTTATTATTACGTATATTATTATTATTATTGTATATATTATTTTTATTATTTATATTGTAATGCTTAATTTATTTATTGAATTTGCGACAAGTCGCGTTCTAGCATGTACATTCCTTACCAATCAGGTTTGCCTGGAAGAGATTGCTTTTGAGCAATAAGGCCGCCTTTTAGTACGTATGTGCCGTGTGTTTTCATTGTATTTAATTATAGTATAGCTTATTTATGTTTGGTATATTATGTACAATAAAGAATAAATAAATAAATAAAATTCAATTTGAAACAGTCAGATTATGTGTATTTAGACTGTTATGCTAGGCGTCCATTAGAGACGGATCGGGGCGGGTCGCATCGCAACGGGCCGTCTCTAATGGACGCGCTGTTTGCTCCTGCGTCCACCTGTACGGGGCGCGGCGGACCGCCTAGGCGGATTTTATCTAACAGACGCTCGCCGCTCACATCCGCCTGCCTGCGTCCACTAGACGGGTCGGGGCGGGCCGGGCCGCAGCGCACCGCCGGCAGAAATCCGCTTGCGAAGCGATATCCGCCAATGCGTTGCGGCCCGCCCCGACCCGATCCGTCGCTAATGGACGATGTTTCATACAAAACATAGGCCGGCGTATTTTTGCGTTGCGATGCGGCCCGGCCCGATCCGCCTAGTGGACGCCTAGCATTACGTTCCTTTGGTGGTAATGATATTAAGAAGGAAATAATTTTCTTCATTTGTACAGTGTTATTTCTGAAACTAACAACATTCAAATCTTTTGAATTGAATGTATATTGACGATGTTTATTTACCGTGATGAAGCGAAGGCGAGGTTTTTATGCTGCCTTGTCTACAAAAGGATACCATATATATAACAATAACATTTATAACATAAACAAACTATATATTGCCCAAATGGTTAGCCTTTCTGAAATGTAAATTCATATATTTGCTTTCAAGAAAATAGCAATTGAGTAAAACCTCAGCGATAAACCCATATACAAAGATCTGAACCATTACAGCACTCGAAGCATCTTCCCAAAAGCCACAGCTATCTTTAATTAAGAAGTAAATAAGTTTAGATACACTTTGAGGCCGATGCCCGCCTAGACAGCTTAGCGTATTCGCAAGCTGAATATGGCTTTCTATTTTATCCCGTAAGTCGCACTCTATATCTCCTGTACCTAATGTGGGATTATTCGAGATCAAAGTGCTTAGAATTTTAACTGAGAATTTTTAGGATATTGACGAATCCTAAAATAACTTGGTTGGGTAATTATAATTTGCTATTAAGAAGTTATAATGAGCCTCTTGTTAAAGGAGAAATATTGGGTGCTTAAGTCTTTAAATAACGTCCTACAGATCTTTGATATAAAAGTTTCAGTAGCATTTTCATTAACATTATAATATTAACGCCTTATGTTATGCAAAATATACGAAGGATATATTAAAAAAGTTCTCCAGTATATTTTCTGATAATACTAATTGCAATTTTTTCCATAGATCATCATTTAACTTTATAAATAAGTTCTGATTACTACTAAAATAAATGAGGGACATAGAAACATATTATGTGTAATGCAGATGATAATACATAAACCCTGATAGGGGACACTACAGTCTTTTAACTCCAAACATGAAACTAATAAGACTTCTCCTTTAGGCAATTATACATATATCCACAATCCACATATGTATAATCTTACTAAGTACAAATTGAGTTCCTTTAATACCCTTTAAACCTAACTCTAGCATTCTAATACGTAATTATACCACAATCCAAAGCTTATAAGTTTAATATCTAAGATTACCAGAGCCTCAGATTATCCCATGATGAGCGTCTCGTCCACTCTGTTTTCATTACTGTAACGGCCAGTTTTCTTCCTAATGGGCTATAAACATTGCCGCAAATAGAGTAGGAAGGAACAAAGTTGCTAGCAATAATCTTGGCTCACATAACATGGATTAAGAATAATGCTCTTCTGGAAATGGTTGGGTGAAGAAGTTTTCAACGCAAGGTTTGGATTTGTAACCATACAATCAAACTTTTTAGTGATAGGGCATTAATACATTGATGTGTTGCTTTTTGGCTATGATCCGTTAATTGTGGTCGATGCTTCTGATTTCCTATATACGTAATTGTCTACTTTAATAGCGTTTACAATAATAAAAGTTAGGAGTTCTCTCTTCTTGAAACTCAAGACGAATTTTAAAATCATTGTTTTAGTTTTCTATTTTCGCATTCTACATTTAACATTTACGGAATCGTAATGCAATCTAATGATGTGGACTTACAAACAACATGTTAAACATAGAGCTACATATTTTCACAAGAATGTTATTGTTATTCTTTAATAAGGTATTTCTAGTAGCTCTATATCCAAATTTAACCCCATAAAGTAAGTTATCCGTGGATTATCCTATAAATTTTATGTCCATTTGATTACATGTTCCACAATCATCGTTTTAGTGTCTGTATGTTTGTTGATTTTCTGGATATAATGGTTTCTTCCTAAATTTAAATGCGTTTTTTATACAAGACATTGAATTTCAAATATTTGATCACTTCGTGCTAAATCTTATCTTTCTTAAAATGTAATCCCTAAAAGATAATTTAACTGTACTGATTATTTAACAATTATTATGTTATATCTCGAAGAAAAGAAGCTAGTTTTAGTAGCTTTTGCTGCACAGAAAAGGTTCTGAAATTCTTATCAAATAAAACAATTATTGTGACTATGATTCGATTGAAATTTTAACCAAAATCTCGATATAGTAGTTTTCCAATTAAAGATTTCCAACTCTAGTTACAAGTCTATAAAAACCCGCCTACTAAATATCTGTTAATACCAGTCATATAACGGGGCCATGGGCGATAAAGGCCCGGGCTTTAGCGACCCGGGCTTATCCCGGAGTTAATTATTGTTTTAGTTTGTTTCCCCAATGATTATAATAACGACGTGTGATGTAATTTGTTTGGCTATTTATTTATTTATACAATTATTGCGAGATATAAACGAACAGAAAAAAAAACTAGGCGGTAGGCTATTCCACCTTTAACATGTTTTGCAAATTAGTTTTGTTGTAAGCTATCAACATACATATTATACAGCGAATTCAATATGTGCCTATTATTAAATACTACCACTACTAATTTTTCAAATCGGACCAGTAGTTCTTGAGATAAGCGCGTCCAAACAAACAAACTCTTCAGCTTTATAATATTAGTATAGATTTACACAATCATACATTTTTAGTGTAAAGTTTTATAACATCGTCACAGTATGTTTAATACATCGCTTTTTAACTTAAAATTTTTAATAAAAAAGAGAATTTAAACCTTCTTAAGAACAAAACAGTGTAAGTAATTGGATTTTATTATCCAGATAGATATAAATTGCAAAAAGCAATAACGTTATTCAAAGAAAAATCTTGATTAAACGAACGAAGGGCACAATTGTATATTTAATCAAATATTCAAGGGCAATGAAGATAGTTGGTACGTGACATTTTAAGGAATATAGCGAGATAAAAACTTCAGGTTCTCAATAAAATTTGACGACAGCCGAAATGGTTTTAGTACTGGGATCGTAAAACTTAACTTGTGAAACCTAAGCAGTGTTCTGGGTATAGTTCCAAGGAATCAATGTTAGTGCTTGTATTAAGGTTAAAAGGGAAAATTGGGCATTTCATTTTACTATTTTTTATGTTATTATTAAAAAAAATACAACAACAAATGATAAATGCACGTGAAGATCGCTCTAGTAAGGCTATATTTATGCTCTAGAATCGACAGATAAGCTCTTGAAACTTTAACTGAATTCATTTTCTTATTGTAAGGACAGCTTATCAACTTATTACATTAACATTTTTCTGTACTAAACTCGTATTTATATTACCTGCTAGCTGTGCTCCGCGGTTTTACCCGCAGTGCACCGCTCCTGTAAGTTGGTCTTAGCGAGATGATATGTAGCCTATAGCCTTGCTCGATAAATGGGCTATCTAACACCGAAAGAATTTTTCAAATCGGACCAGTACTTCCTGAGATTAACGCGTTGAAACAAACTCTTCAGCTTTATAATATTACATATTAACTAGCTTACCGCCCGCGGCTTCGCCCGCTTTGTCTAAAACCTAATAAATTATATACTAAAACCTTCCTCTTGAATCACTCTATCTATTAAAAAAAACCGCATCAAAATCCGTTGCGTAGTTTTAAAGATTTAAGCATACAAAGGGACATAGGGACATAGGGACAGAGAAAGCGACTTTGTTTTAAACTATGTAGTGATGATGAAGATAACTGAATCACACAAACTTAAATTCTTAATTTCTATATCCAAAAACCAATACTACAATTACCAGCCTATTGTAATTCTGCTGATTTCAGTACCTTAGAATTCTGGAAGCTTGCCATATTAACAGCCAGCCAGCTGCCTCCGTGACAAATGAAGTGGTATTATGAAGGGACCTTTTGGTAGTTAGATTTATAATATAGTTTAGGTGGAGGTTTATTTTATTTATTTATTTGACACTTTATTACACATATTATTTTTATAAAATATAAAAGTAAATAATAAATTACATAGTTACAGCTTTAATAGGTATGTGTAACGGGGCGGCCGTTATCACTTCAGAGTGATCTCTACCAGGCGACCCCTTAGGCAAAGGACAAGTGTTTGCTGTATAAAGGGAGGCATCAAAATCTTATTTGAATAGTACAATAAAATAAAATAAATAAAAGGTTTATTTTAAGTTGGAAATTAGACTACAGACCTGATGTGTTCTGTTGTAGTATTATGTTTAACACGTTTAAATTTTAGATTATATTATAGGGAATGAAAACGTCTTGGTTGGTTATCAGCTATGTTTAGAAGAAATAGAACACTATCTTAAAGGTTCATACTTCATAATATGTGCTATATTATAATATATTATTCAACAATTCAAACACGCGTTATTAAGGTTATTAACCACTTCACAACTTACTTTACTTACTACTACTACTACTAAGTAACTTCTTGCTGCTTTATTTTTAACTCTAACTTCTATTTTGTAGCAGTAGTACTGCTGAATTCTCTTTACAATAGTGTTAAATATGCATCAATAAATAGTCGAGATACTCAAAGCATAATATAACAAGTCAATGTAATTATGCCAGTGCAAGCTTGAAGAAAAACAATCTCGGCGAAGTTAAACTTTGTAAAGGAATATTTTATAAAGAGGCACTAGATAATATCTCAATGTTTTTACTTGAAAATGGTACTTATTATTCACTAGCTGCGCTCCGCGGTTTCACCCGCGTGGTTCCGCTTCTGTTGGTCTTAGCGTGATAGTAATATATAGCCTTCCTCGATAAATGGGATATCGAAAGAATTTTTTCAAATCGGACCAGTAGTTCTTGAGATTAGCGCGTTCAAACAAACAAATACACAAACTCTTTAGCTTTATAATATTAGTATAGATTACGAGCTGAAGCACGCGACTTTGTCCGTGATATATGTTTTGTAGGAATTCTAATTCTTTCTGAATTATAAATATCTTATGATGTTCCAATCGATCCAGCTGTTTCATAATAAAATCTGGTTAGATTAATTTACTCACAAAAAATATATTTTATAATTAAAATTGCATAAACTTTGTAGTAGTAGAAAGAACATTCTGAAATTAAAAGAAAAGAACAACATATAAGATAATCAAACCAATCTTCTTTTTATTAGTATTTATAAAAAACCTACTGAAATTAATCATAATATTATTCATCATAATATTATATTAAGCATTAGGAAGCATACGTACAATATGTATCGAGTTACAATCAATAGTAATAAAGAGACATATTAAAAACATCTAGAAACAGCTTCTTCAATATCTTCATCTATATTCGAATCTTCAAATAAATTACATGTATATTTAACAAAAACAAACCAAGTACCAAAATTAATATCCACATACGAAGTAATTTAAAAGTTTATCAACATATTTCGCAATGCAAATCATCACGAAGTCTCGGCGACATTTTTACTAACAGCCGGCACTTCTAACTTTATCTTTAACAATTTGGGGTTCCACATGAATATGTATGGGTTGTTGCTGAAGGTGCAATTTGGGTGATTTGTGAAATGTCTGGCTGTATTTATCATAATGTTTTATTTTTATAGTTCTTTATTAAAATAAATTAAGGAAATAAAATAATATGCAATGACACAGCACAGTTTATTTGGTAGCCTTGTGATGAAGGAAGAAGATGTTTATGATCCTGAAAACAAAGTAGGTATCTATGTGGATAGAAATGAGTGTGTTTTGTAATTATGCTACAAATCATTAAAAAATAAATATATATATATATATATATATATATATATATATATATATATATATATATATATTTATTCTGTAACAAATATGTTTACAATTATACAGTCATTGAGACATCCTTGTAAGCATTTAAATGCTTGTGTTAGAACATCTCGCTCTTCCGACAGTACATTATGCAGATTATCATTAGGTAGTTAATTTCAGCTCATAATAATATCATATTTTTGTATTGTTCTTATATTTAAAGTTAAATATTGAAAATGCATTGATCATTTCTTTTATTTTTGATAGGTAACACATTATATCTTAGGATCTAATTGGTCACCAATTTTTGAGCATTTTACTAAATTATACAACACTAAAAGATATCTAAGATAACATTTAAAATCTTTAGTGTCATATTTTCACTTGTCTGTAACATTGAAAATTGTCTTATTCCCCACATTACTACAACACCAAGTTTCCGTACACCTCGTTACCCCAAATCGCAATTCGTAGCCCGTATTTTAAATATTAAACCGGGGGGTGTTTAATTTCTTTCGGATTAACGCTTGTCAGATTTCTATCTTTACAGACTTTATGGTGTTTCAAAGTCTTATGAAAGATCGGAATTCTACGCAAGTTGTTTGCGCGGCTTGCGTTTGTAACTTCATAAGCTGTACGAAATAAGTCATTTGAGAATATTCTGGTTATTAAAATTGGAATTGATACAACGTAGCGTAGGAATATTATGATATTAGCTTTTGTTCTATGTTGAAGTACCTAGTTAATCCATACAATAGCTTGCTAGCTTGAATCCGAAAGACAATATACGCCCAGTATTAATATTTAAAGTATGTTCATAATAGGACTTTATATTTGATACTTACATTTGAAAAGATATTTATTTATTTTTTAATAATATCTCGTCTTATATTATTATAGTCATATAATCAGTTATAGTCTGATAGATCGCAGGCTATAAAACTGTTAAACATTACTAAAAAATAGATAAACTGCATATATCATCATAACGAAAAATATAGTCTCTATACTCTATGACAATATCTACTCTATGACAGTAACAATGTCAAACCGAGTGAAGAATTAAAAGGTCCCGCAAAACTTTTAATGTCACTTGACATAGAGCAGGGTTATACTGGATTAAACTAGATTTCTTAGCTCTGCGGCAAAGTGGGTCTAGATCCAACCATAAAGCTCTTTGTCTGTTACAACTTACTGACATAGTTTTGGTGGATTATTTTATAGTACAATTGAATTGTGGGTGTATGACCACGTGTCGAATGGCTTACAAGATAAATTCTGATGTATGAATTATATTAATTTTATTTTCTTTGTGGAAGAGTGTGAAACACGGTGACAGACACTGAATACCGTTAGACACACTTCTAAATACCGTACATTTAGCCATGGTATACTTAGTTCAAAATATAAATAACAAATTTTTACAAGGTTTAATAAGACAAGTACAATCATATTTTACATAGAGCTATTCCCAAAAAATCAATGTTAAAATCTGTAGCAAACATTACCACGTAACGTAGAACGCGCGTAAAACGCACTTGACGCAATTCATAAAGAGTAAGTAAAATTAAAAAAAAATGCTAACTTATTTCGCATATCACAGAACAAAACCAACCATAGAGCATATACCACTTTTAATAAAACAAATAAAAAAAAGCGCGCGCGTTCCAAACTTAAAATTAATAAAAACTTTAATTCCATTCATGACTGTCAAAAATCCGAACACATGTCAAATTATCGGACATGACATTGGATGCGTCCATTTTGACGCTCGCCTCGTTAAAGTACGTGTTATTTTATTCGATTTTTATATAGGATTTTTACACGCGACGCTTTAAAGCGTTTCGGAATTAAATAACTTTGGATTGGTGGATCAAATTTGAGATTTTTATTTTTTCTTACGTGGGAATTGTAAGTATATTCCGAGGTCAATTTTGGAGAAAAATCGTTTAACATTAACCTAGTTTTCGTGATTGTCATTATTTTTTTTATCTGTTTTAAAATATGTAATATTTATAGATCATTTTTTAATCAAATAATATAAGCCTCTCGCCCCAACTTTAATAGAGATACAGTATTTCAAATGTCTATAATATAATTTAAACCACTATTGTATACTAAATGTAATATAATACTAAAAGTACTAAAACTATAAAAGCAATAAACACTTTTGGGACCTAGTTTCCACACAAACGCTAGTGACCACAATGCATGCTACCGCAATTACAAGTGTAGGTAATAATAATATTATCAACTAATTCAAAATGAACCTGTGTATTTTATGCATATCATTTATGTTATGTACCTAATGTAAATCGTTTCACATTGTTTTATGATTGTTTTTCATGTTTATATCCGCTTTTATTGCATTACCTTTAAATATTTCTAGTTTACTTGACATAATAAAGCATTTTCTTCCTTTTTTCTGACGACGCGGTTGGCGCAGTGGTAAAGTAACTGCCTACTGAGCCGACGGTCCCGGGTTCGATCCCCGGTCAGGGCAAATATTTGTGTGATGAACTCAATTATTTGTTCTTGGGTCTGGGTGTTATCTATATATGTATTTATAAATATTATATTTATCGTCGCCTAGTACCCACAACACAAGCCTTAATTGAGCTTACTGTGGGACTAGGTCGATTTGTGTAATAATGTCCTATAATATTTATTTATTTATTATTTATTATTTATTTATTTACTTTTTTTCCCATGTAATATGTGTTTTCATTATAATTAACGAAAAATATTATAAAAAATGTGTGCGTGTATTAGTGTACACACGTAAGAAGTGAAATTTCTTTATGACCTTATTTTTCAAAAAATAATTTACTATATGCAACTTTACAGAAATACGTCGAATCACGCGTGGTAGGGATAAGAAAAAGATGGCGCGTAACGGAAAAATGTCACGCGTAACGAAAAATGTTACACTAAATTTTTTTCCAACCCCGATAAAGAAGTTTCACTTCAAAAAAAACAAAATTACATCAAAATCGGTTCAGTGTATTAGGTGTAAAATGATCATACCTACTTATAAATGAAAATTCGTTTCTTATTAACAACAGTGTTTTAATAATTATCGTGATTAATTGTCAAAATAACAATTCATTAGTAACCGGCCTTAGCAACTGCATGTTAACATTTATTTGATTTAAATGTTTAACAAATTACAACCACTTAACTCGCACGGAATTAAAATTGAATTCAATTGCAATGGCTGAAGATTCAAATTCCTATGTATGTAGTGAGTGTAACTGTGTGTGTGAAAATGTAATCAATGAGTTTTGATTTTTTAATGAACGATTATGACTTATGCTTTTTTATGTGTTCGTCTTTTATCGTTAAATAAAAGTGCAGTTAAGTGACTTTGTTGTCATTAATTTAATATCACCCGATTTGCTCAGATTAAATGATAATAATTTATTGTTCTGGTATTTACCAACCTTATATTGTTATAAAATTTCGAAAATAGATCTTTCTACTTCTTTATAATTTCCTGATGAAATAAAAATAAACTACAATTAGGTATTATTTAAAGTTTTGATCACAGAAAAACTGCTGTAATTACCTACAACATAAAGAGCCTAAATATCCAGCACTTTATCTATCAGATATGAAAGTTTCCTTGGCTAACACTTAATGTGTCTGATTTTTATCATTGTCTTGTTCACTGGTATCTTATCAAGAGTCCTTTTGTTCTTGCGCTTGTTATCACGGGTACAGCGTAGGGCCAAGGAATGAGCGTTTGTAGTCAATGACTATTTCATACTAGATTTTGCTTGCGGCTTATCGGATTCAAATTGTAAATTTAAATCATTATCGACTTCTAAAGACACAAAAAAAATATTTAAGATTTAGGTTAAGGAGGGGTTAAGTGACAAACACACGCACATACGTAGTTTATAGCTGTATAACATTACGCTTGAAGCAAGTAAAAATTGCACGGAAAGTGTCGTGACCATAGTAAAAGAGCCACAACGTAAAATTCGTGTAATGGCTCTAATTAAAACGCTCAGATGCGATGTGACAATCATAGAAAGACCACACATTGAAATTCTTGATCTGGCCGATGTGCTGTTCGACCACGACGCGTGGCAATGAAGAGAATCCATGACGAGCTTAAATCTGGAAATAAATATATGAAGTATTACACTATGAAGTATAAATAAGTACCTACCTAATATCGACCTACATTATAGGGACAATATTGGCTGAAATTAATTCATAAATTAACAAACTAAACACAAACTATTCAGAAGAAGTAGGTAATTAATATATTTTATACTAGAAAGAAGGACGTTATACCGCGTGTTCCGTAACCACAATTAACGTCTTTATTGATCGACCACCATTAGCTAATACCAGAATATCAGTTACAATCAGACGTGAATATATGGCGTATCCAAAATTGCCTCGCTCGATAGTTATCGCATCGATATACCTGGTTATCGATATCTTGCAACTAAATCATTGTTATGTACATCACTAGTCGAAGACACTAAAGAGTGATGTTCCTTGTAATGTAATGAGCTTGTTGTTATTTGGTATTGTAGAGATTATCAATTAGAGACATTATAAACAATAAGAAATAATATTATATTATAATGTCCGAAAGTCTGTCTGTCCTTCTGTTACGGCTAAACCACAGAAGTGACTAGGGCCGTAGACAAATAGAAGAATTAGCAGATTTATGAATTTACAAATAAAAAACAGTTAAAGAGACCAGTTCAACCATTACGTTTCTTATTGTATCAACTAAACAGAAACAAAATAATGTGAAAAAAAAAATTATCCGCGGGTGAAACCGCGGGGCAAAGCTAGTTCCAAATTATAGAGATAATTTTCAGAAAAATATGGAAATGTACAAAAAAATTTCCATTACAATTAAATTCGTGAAAAATAATCGCATTAGCATCATTAGCCGATCTAATTAGCAAAAATCAAACTTTATCAAATGTACCATGTTTACTTAAATTGTTTTTACTTCGTTAAATGTAATTCGATAAAGCGATTAATATTTTTGGTAATTATTTCAAACAACATAATATCATTTTCATTGTAAATATAATGTGCAATAATATGCAATTGATGATGACTGATGAGCCTTCTAAAAAATTATATAGATTTTAGAGTAAAAATGTAATTTCGTTTGCAACATCTAAATAGTATATAAATAGATTCTTATGTTGTTGCTAGAATACTACATGTATCCGTCAGTAAGTCACCTTCGTCGTTCAGTCGTCTGTCTGCCTGACCGTCTGGCAATTTTTTTCTCATCCAAACACTTCCGAAGACCACTGGTGAAAACGAATCCAGCAGTTTTTGAGTTTATGTTACTACTAGCTTACCGCCCGCGGCTTCGCCCGCTTTGTCTAAAACCTAATAAATTATATACTAAAACCTTCCTCTTGAATCACTCTATCTATTACAAAAAACCGCATCAAAATCCGTTGCGTAGTTTTAAAGATTTAAGCATACATAGGGACATAGGGACAGAAAAAGCGACTTTGTTTTATACTATGTAGTGATGTAGTGATACACAGACAGACATGAGTGGCGGAGGACTTTACAGGTATTGTAATAACTGTAGGGATAAAAAAAATGTTTCTAGATATATAAAAAGGACCATAACATGTCTTGCGTGGATCATTCATTAGTGCGTTATAACGGGACAATAGAAGCATTGTTACAGCATTCATGCAGCCGCCATTGTTTAGGTGTCTGCGACGGAATGTGGCCTTTTTTGTTCTACACGTATAGTAAATACTTGGAGATTCTTGGTAGGAGATTTTGAGAGATCGATTTAGGGGTTTAATGCGTTGATAAGAATGCATAAGCTCCCGCCTAAATCTTTATATAAATAAAGATTTAGGCGGGAGAAACTTGTTGGTTGGCAGATAAAGTAAATATTGTTGGTTTTAAGTACCTAGACTTAATTCTTTTTTAATATTAAGGCGAACCGCAATCGCCGGTACAGCCTGAAAATCAGCACTGCTTTTGTGCAGCATTTTGCTGAGGCTGTATCCGTTTGCCTAATTTTAAGATAAATTTTGTAATGTTTTTGGCTGTTTTTTTTTTGGCAATAAATTTATTTTCTTTCTTTCTTTCATAAAAGCTGTAGTTGCTAGTAAGCAGCTATAAAATCATTCACATTATAACAGCTGTAATCAACTAAAATTTATGTAAGTAGAATTCAGCAAGAATAGGATTATAGCTATTTTGGTTTTAGGATAGGTTAGGTTTTGGATAGATAATATAGATCTATACATCTCTATTATCTATCTAAAATTAACATTATAGAGGAAATATTTTATTTTTGGTTGTAACTCTAAAACTGCACATTACTTTGATATTTTGCTCAATACAATGTCATTTTAAACCTTTTTTACAGTATCCACACTGGAAAAAAGCCCAGTAGATGTATAAAAAATAATGCAATCGATCCTTGTAATTCGCAGACACAAAAAGCAAATGCGGCAGCATAAAACGTATCATCATAGTGCAATAAACAAGGAGCAGCTGGCGTGGATGTGGCAAAAACTGCAACGGAGGTGGGGATTTAATAATTTTTGGATGCGGTATACGCGGCGCAACAGTTGGCCCGAAACTGAGTTTTGGAAGCTTTGGAACTATTAAAAACCACTTTCGTTTTGATATATGTTTGTGTTATTGTTCGGGCGACGAAAAAAAGCATGCAAAGATAGTAAATGAGTATTAAACCTTGTTCATTCATGTAGGCACTGAAAATCTTAGTGTATGACTTCGATCAACTTATATTTAAGTTATTCGATACAACAACTATTGATACTTTTAATGGTAAAGTATTATACCTATTTATCTATGTTTTAAAGTTTCTCTATACCAGGTATACCATATAAAATCTCTTGAATTAGCTTGAAACTATTAAGTTAGTAAAAATTAATAAAACGAACTATATTATAAACTTAATAATATAATCGTTATTTGAAAAGGTATTTAAAGAAATAATACACATGAAATTTCCTTTATTACAGCGTTATATAATTAAAATCAATATATGAAGTAGGGTTCACTTTATAGCCTAGATCTAGACATTCTAACTGCCTGTTTAATAACCCATAAACCGCTAAATGTTGGCATTAGTTCATTTTATGAGTTTTCAACTAAAATATTGCTTAGTGAATTTGAAATAATTAGTACAAACCGTGAGTGTAGTATAAGACATTTATGTATTTCTATGAAGTTTCAAAATCAAAACAGCAAAAATATTTTGAAGAAATTTGGCTAGAAGAAACTTAGATAGTAGTTATATAGTTAAAGGTTGGTAAATATTAAACCTAGGTACTTTTTGACAATGATTAAAGTATACCTAATATCTATATTATACTCGTATTTTATTTATGTGCTAACTATACCTACTTAATTTTTTTTGAAGTGAAACTTCTTTAGGAAAAAATTTAGTGTAACATTTTTTCGTTACGCGTGACATTTTTCCGTTACGCGCCATCTTTTTCTTATCCCTACCACGCGTGATTCGACGTATTTCTGTAAAGTTGCATATAGTAAATTATTTTTTGAAAAATAAGGTCATAAAGAAGTTTCACTTCTTACGTGTGTACACTAGTACACGCACATATTTTTTTTCTTTGAAGATGCACATTTTATATTTCATATTATAATTTTTTTTTTTAGTATCGTTTACAAGGGAAAAAATATGGTTCTCACCTTTTAATGTAATTCAAAATATACCTTACAGTTAAGTCTTATCAAATATTTTTGCATATCTATTTAATTATATGTTTAAAAAACAAATGACCTTTCAAATAAATAAAACTAAGTAATTATTAAACGTAGTTATCAACTTATCGGTCCTATCAAAGATAATTAACCTTACGACAGGTTAATTCATCCATTTCTCCTTTAACATTGACTTGAATTAGGGTTCCGTATTAAATTTAAAATGTTTATATATTTATTTTAATATGTAGAGCGAGTAAAAAATATTTTATGAAAATATAACATTGTTTTTATGTACCTAAGCTTTGTTTTAGTATTGGCGCTAGTATTAGAAATATTATTGAACGAGGATGAACTAAAATAATTAATGTGATTCGACTATAAACTTCTATTTACTATTTTATCAGTGTTTATTTCAAAATAGAGTGAGAGTGTGAAATACTCTACATTATCTGACGCTTAACCTAATGTTTATTTTTATTTATTTTTTTATGCTGCAATAGGGGAGCGCTTGGCCACAATCTCGCCTGATGGTAAGCTGAGCTGTGGCCTAAGATGGAGCGCGCTTCCCTTGAATGTACCTGTTCACTTTCCTTGAAATGAAAATCAATTCAACCATTTGTACTTGAAAACCTTATAACTCTATATTTTTTTTAATTTTGTACAGAACCAACAATCAATTTGTTTGTCTGACTTGGCCGGTTTTTTAATCGCGTGCACGGCCCTTAATACATCACTCAGATAACGGTGTCGACTTCCCACTGTATTAGCATAAGCCCTAGGTTTTGTGACTGTATCTAGAATAATTAGATTGTCATTTATTTTTACTTAAAGCCCTTTTAAATAGCTATTTGTTGAGTGTGAATTAGAGGTTAAGCGGTGAACTTTATAATTATGGTTTTAAAATATTATAGAAGTAAGTAATATAATATTTACATAAATTGAACACGGCATAAAGCCAATTAGTGATCTTTTGCTTGTTACCTTTTACCAAATAAGTTGTACTCTGTCTTTTCCTGTAAGGTTTTTACAACTTTTTTTAATTGTTAAATAGATAAATAAAGTTTTAAAATAAATAAGTTGGTAATAGTGGTAGAGTTACAGTAGTTACTTTTAATAATAAATTCCTAATTTCCTGCCCATTTTTTAGGAACCACTGTTTTAAGAGCAAAAGAAACTGGGAACATTATAGTGTTTTTTTTAACATTATATTACGAAGTCATTGATTAGCATACACTTAAATAATTTTGATTCAATTGTTTAATTTATAAGTATAGTATTTAGAATTAAGTCTATTAGATACCTCTAACTTCTATAACACTATCCAATAAAACAATATCAAATCGAATAGATAAAATCTTTATAGGCTCTTAGTAAAAACAGTTCAATCCATTGATACACTACAGATATTTTTACATGACCCACGTCTAGGCGTACTTTAAAGGCTTCAAACTTCAGTCTGGCTAGTGATAGGGCGGGCGGTAGACGCCTCGACTAAAATCGGCTGAAATCAGACGATCGCGTGTGTGAATATGTGATATTTTGGATGATATTTTGTTACAGGTAAGTTGTATGAATGTATATGGTTTTAAAAGGTGGTAGTATAAGGTAGGTTAATAGAGACTGTGAGGGAAGGAATATTTAGGTATGAAAACAAAATGATGTTTTGTTTTTGATCATGGCATCATAGTATATGCGAGTTTACATTTCAAGTTTGATAAAGTCATATTGAAAATGAACTAAATAATTATTTATACTTATCTAAATTATAATAAGCATTGCCAAATCAAACGTGTACTCGATTTTTGTGGATATGTTATAATTTTGATCAGACATTTGGAAACCGTAAGGAAAATTAGTATAGTTGTCAAAGAATATATTAAAGTAACATTTATTTATTAAATAGCAGTAACATAAAACATGTATTATAATAATCTCAATAAATTTAATTCTTTGAATGAAAATTTTTTTCACATAAAATTACGAATATAATACTTAAAAAAAATGTTTGGAGACAATAAGTTAAGACAAAAATATTCACTATCAAAAAATATACAAACTATTAAAGAATCTCTACAACTCTGTTAAACTTTCATAATACTTTACTAGTTTTGAACTAGATGGCGCTGTACGAAATGTCTGTATATAATATTTTTATCCATGACTATTCATTCATAACCTTGACCTTAAAGTATGAATTTATTTCCTTTTTTCATGTGAAAATATTTTTAAATGGATGTTTATTTTAAGCGATGTTGTAAAATGCATATATTTATTTGTAGATATATTTTTTTAACGAAACTTCGCATAAACCGAGAAAAATATTAAATATTTTAATATTGAAATTATTTTGCCTCAGATATGCTATTTGAGAGTTCGATAATCGAAGTTATTTGAGAATCTTAGCAAATGATTCCTGCAGATATGGACTTATTTAAATTAATTATTTATTATATGTAATATGATATACAAAATAAATGCAGGATTGTTTTTATTTTGTAACTAATGAGTTGTTTTATCTATGGTTTATATGAGTAAATCTCTATTTATTTATTCTTAAAATCTAAATTATTCCAAATTATAATTGTCTTTACATTCAGTACAATTTAAACACCGTTTTATTCGACATAATATGGAGTGATTAATACGTTCCAACTTCATTTAAATTTTTATAACCAAACACAGAATGAAATATCTTGATGAGTAATCGGTTAATTTAACCAACAAATAAGTACGTTATTTATCAAGAAAGTGAACTTACAAATGAACTTGGTTTAAAATTGCTCTTACGTAAATCAAAGTCGGGTGATTCATACATGTGTATTGCGTTTAGTTTTTATTTGTCACAAGCAATCTAGATTTTAATAAGATTAATTTGTTCGTGAACTTTTTGAGTTCATATTTCATTTTTTTCAGGAAGGATTTTCTTGTACTGTCAATGTAAAAAAATGGCCTTTGTTCAATCCATGTAGAGCAGACTTGTTGTTTTCTTGTTGTTTGTCCGAACAATCTTTGAAACGGCTGGACCGCACTATATATATTCCATTTCAAATACATATTATTTCTTTCTCTCTTTCATAAAAATACCTATATGCTCGTATTAGGAAAAAAATTAAAAAATGTGGTGTAGTAGGTTATGAAGTAAATACATCTGATAGATTCCTTACTTAATCTGTGAATTAAGCCTATGGATTCATTTTGTGGAAAAATTAAGAAAGTTTTAAAACAAATACAAGTTAAAACATTCGTATTAGTCAGATTCTTAGTATCTCAGAGTCAGATTAAAATCGTCGCGTCATAATCACATTCGAAGCGGTTAATTCTGGCATAACATTCGTACTCCCTTTTTTCCGGGACGTAAATTATGGCAATAAATCGCCCGGACAGTTCCTCGGGATTAATTAAACTCTATAACGTTACAGTTTTGCTTACGGTTTATTAACATGACAGCTGAACGAGGGGTTTTTAATTGCAAATATGTTGCGAATGTGTCGCGGCATGTTATGCGCTTTGATGGGTTTTATTTAGCTAGCTGTGCGACCCGGCTTCGCCTGTAGTAGATGGGCGAAGATTGGTCGTTACAACAGAAGCCTTGAGACATGATCGAATGCATAGTTCAAGATTCTCTATAGACATATATACAAATATTCATTTTTATAACTCGACAAATCACTCTAATGTTATATTTTATATTATTTTTGCAACGTTTTCCATTGATATTCGGTTGCAATTTACCGCCGCCGCTGTAGTTTATAACATAGCCGTCCCTTCAGACACATAAAACTGAAAGAATAGAATAAATTCGATCACTCGGGCGGGTCACGAGTGGCTGAGTTGGTGAGGCATCCGCCCCGGAATGGCGCGAAGGATGCGGGTTCGAGTCCCGCCTCGTGATCGAATTTTTTCTATTCTTTATAAATTTATATTTATAAATTTATAACATAGCCTTCCTCAATAAATAGATTATCATGTAAAACTTATAATAAAATGAATAAATCGCGTTTTAAATCAAGTCTTCTATTAGTGCTTAGAGCACACTAAAGTCGAAAAAATTTGACACAATCAAACGTTACCAGCCAGACAAATTCTGCTTATTTTCATTTTCCTCGTAATTTGTTCTGTTTCGTTCGATTCAGCTTGAAAATTATACCGAAATTCCGATTAAATTCTTTTTTCTCAACGCTAATGAAGATAGGCATTTCATAGAATAATATCCTTTGTAATTTTGGAGGAAAACTAATGTTATTTTTTCGGGAAATCTTTTGTGCGTATCGATTTTATTAAGAGTTATGCAGACTATTTAATTATTCTGCCTTTGGGTTTGTTTTATGAGGAATTTTGAAGATTATTGAAACTATAAATGTGACACGTGGCTTGGCTCGGTATGCTTTAGTCTATTTGTATGCTTGTATGCTTAAATCTTTAAAACTACGCAACGGATTTTGATGCGGTTTTTTGAAATAGATAGAGTGATTCAAGAGGAAGGTTTTAGTATATAATTTATTCGGTTTAAGACAAAGCGGGCGAAGCCGCGGGCGGTAAGCTAGTCTTAATATATATAAATCTCGTGTCACAATGTTTGTCCTCAATGGACTCCTAAACCACTTAACCGGTTATAATAAAATTCGCACACCATGTGCAGTTCGATCCAACTTGAGAGATAGGATATTTTAAACATGTAGGTACCACGGGCGAAGCCGGGGCGGACCACTAGTATACTATAAATTTTAATTATTATAGGTATAAAAGTAAATACTCCCTTGTGGATATAGAATAATTTTACAACCGTTTCATTCAACAATAATAACAAAACTATTAAAAAGTTATTTTTTCCTGCTTATATAGAATATACTTTTGCTTTTCATAGTTTTATCGGTTCAACCTTAACTATAATAATTCGTCTTAGTACTTCATGTAGTAATTAATTTCCGATATTGAATTCAGTTGTAACAACAGTTTGATGGATAGGCAGCTATCGAATGAACTGAACAAACAAGATATGCGTGTTTGCATGTCTTCAATTAAATTTGATTAATTGAATTAGTTAGGCAATTATGGATCTAGTGTCTTGGACATTGTAAGGCTTAATAATGTGTGTATTTTTATGCAGCTGGTTGATAAAATTAGTATAGTAGCTCACGAAGTTTATAATATTTTTCTTTTATATTATATTTTGAATATAATATATTTTTTATAAACATAAGGACTTCGTATGACATAACAAAAAGGGATAAAAACATTTATTTTACACTAGCTTCCGCCCGCGAGTCCGTAATAAAAAGTATCCCAATTTATGCCTAGGATAATAAGGTATAATTATACCAAGTTTCATCGAAATCGAACCGTTAGATTTCACGTGATGCCTGAACATACAAACAGACAGACAGCCAAAATGTTTTTAATCTCATATTTGGGTTTGGTATCGATCCTGTAACACTCCCTGCTATTAATTTTTTCAATATTTTCAATGTACAGAATTGACCCTTCTACAGTTTTATTATATATACATATAATAAAACTGTAGAAGGGTCAATATTTTATATGTTCTATATTTATTCTATATGGTCTATATTTTATATGTTATGTTATAAGGCGTACAACCACACAGCTTTTACCTTACCATACAAAGTATTGAAAACTTTCATAAAATGAATACTTTACAAGGCATTGAGTCCATTTATATCCTTATTCAACACAAACGGAATATCGCTATCAAAAACATCTATCCGCTAAAAGGCCGCTTTCAAAGAATTAGTTCTACCTCAAAAAGTCCATCAGGCAAATTGCACTTTTGAAATCCGATACTAAAATCCTGTTTATCAGTTAGTAATGGGAGTAAAAAATATTTCGAATAACGTTTAGTTGCATGAAAACGCATGTTTCTAGAGTTACCATTAGGTGATTGGCTGCGGCTGGAAGATATCAAAGCGAGTGATATGCTATATTCGTTTTGATAGATTTTTGTTGATTAGTCGGTTTAAATAGTTTAATTGAATGTTTGATTGTAATGGTGATAAGTTGATGAGAGTTGAAATCAAAGTACCTATGTGATATTATTTTTATTATAATACAAGATTTAAAAAGCAGATTGTTAGGACTTAAAGTTGTAACAGTATTTTTGTAGTATTCTTTATACGCATAGAGTGCAAAATTTCAAGGTCGTGTCAGGGCAATACCGTCACGTCTACTACTACATAGTAAGGCCACGTTATTCGTATCTTTGAACCTTGCCAAAGAAGTTTCACTTCTGACAGGTGTACTCGGCACACACTTTTTTTAGGTATTCGTTCCGAACATCCGTAGGTCCTGAGGTTTTATTTTAACCTTCCTACAAGTTCTCGTCTATCATCTATCGATGTATACAAATTCATCGTAATCCTTTCAGCAGTTTTAGCAATAGAAACAGAGGAATATTCAGATGGACTGCATTCATAATATAAAAAGGTGGTAGGTAAATGGTAAAACTATGTTAAGACGACCTAAAAGAGCTTCTAGAAGAAGTCTTATAGAATAAATAAAGTTTGAAAGAAACATTCAATCCCATTAGGTATATTATAAACAACTAGCTGTGCCCCGCGGTTTTACCCGCATTGCTCCGCTCCTGTTGGTCTTAGCGTGATGATATATAGTCTTCCTCGATGAATGGGCCATCTGACACGGAAATAATTTTTTATATCGGTCCTGCAGTTCCTGAGATTAGCGCGTTCAAATTAACAAACAAACTCTTCAGCTTTATAATATTAGTACAGATTAGTATTGCTATGAAAATATTTATTGAATATGATATCAGAAAAGCCCCTTTTACGTATTCAATACAGCAATACATTTGAAATATTCACGGCATTCACCAGTGGAAGCCACTCAGCAAGCGAATTGAACTTCATTTGGCTATTTAAACTATAATGTATCGATTATCGACCTATGTATCGATTATTATCAATGTGAATAGACACGTTTAGTAATAGGTAAATAATTGGGCCATGTTGTTTGGAAATCGTTCACTTTCATAGTGATATTATAAATTACAATTTTATGTTTGTGCTTCCGCCTTGTCTATTTTCACGGCTAAGTTGTTTTAAATATTTGATATTATGGAATAAAAAACCTACCTAATCTAATAAGTCTAAAGAAAACGTTTACATTCAAAGTTTTTCCCTTTTCTTACCTATCTTACGGTTATTATAATTATTTTATTATAATATTATATTAATTATGTAAAAGTAAATCCCACTAATATTATAAATGCGAAAGTTTGTGAGGATGTGTGTGTGTTTGTTACTCTTTCACGCAAATTCTATTGAACCGATTACAATGAAACTTAGCAAACATATAGAGGGTAACTTGGATTAACACATAGGATAAGTTTTATCTCAGAAATCCCACGGGAACGGGAACTATGGGTTTTCCTTTGAAAACGCGGGCGAAGCCGCGGGCGGAAATCTAGCGTTTTAATATAACTTACAAAAATCTAAAAATGTGAAAAATAAGCGAATTGTTGTATTACTTTATGTTAAATATTAATATCTATTATTTTCTATCTATCATGGATGCAGGATAATCTTTGTAATAATCTTATATTGTTCTATAAAATTAATATACCTACATAAAAAAATATATACCTTATTATGATACATCATTCACACCAATAAATCACGATGCGCAGGAGTTTATTACACAAAGGAGCCGCTGTTCATGACAGTGGGGCAGAATATTAATGTTTTGTTCTGCTTGGCTCTACTTCTATTATGTTTGTAAAAATCTATATGCATTTGTTTCTTTAAAGAATAAGTAAATGCTTCAAGAGAAAGAGTCATAATATTATTATCAATTCATATTGTGAGTGCATACAAAATATTATAATTCAGTACCGAATTCAATAGTTTTAAGAGCTAAGAGACATTCATGTTTAGTACAAACACCAAATATCATATTAAAGCTTTTTATAATTATATCATAGGTATTTTTATTTAGACTAAAACACTAATTATTTAGTATCACTATCAAATGATATAAAACAATTAAGAAAAACTTAGTTCTCCAATTACTGGCGTCATACGGTGATTATTTATATGACGTCATCATTAACTTTATACAGCGGGAACTTACGGCAATAACAAGTAAATCATAAATTAGGATAAACATAAAGTCAAGTAAGCCGTCACGTTTATGGGCCAATTAGACCGTTACTGAGGTTGATGTAAGTTTACGATAATATTCCACATGTTATAAATATAGACTTGACGTGAGTTGTGAAAGGGGATGCTAATTTAGAAATTTCTATTTAAACTATGAGTCTGTGTGGCTCTTTAGGATTTCGATTTTTATAGTGATTCTGCAAAAGACTTATGATAGTCAACGAGATGTTAAAAGTAAAAAAGGCATTTAGTAAAACTAGACTGCAAAAAAATAGTAATTATAGGTCGCAAGTAAATTTTACTTTTAACTTGACTTTACTTTTATTAATAAATAGCTGTTGCTGCGGGCATACTTTTATGATAATTTAAAGTAAAAAGTTATTATCCTAATTTAAATAGAGACGCATCGAACAAACTAAAAATTACAATCCATCCTGATTATTGGTGTAACTAACACGACTTTCTTGTACATACATAGATAGTTATAGTATATAATATAAATACAAGTACCAAAGGGAACACACCGTCTGTCAGTCAGTCCCTTAACGAGCAATTCCGCGCCGATTGTCGGCCACTGCCCGTAATATTATATTAGAGCATGCTTGACCTACATACATACGAAATGTATGGGACATTTTAGCTGATATTGATAACGCTAACCTTCAGTGTGAAGCGTGCTTTAGACGTTATATTATAAACTACTAAGTTTCCGCCCGCGGCTTCGCCCGCGCACTTGTTATGTATGTGCATTGATTTGTCATCTTACGTGACATTAAAGTCAGTTCGTTAACAGCCGTCTAGCGTTTCATTCGTGTCCTTCCGCATATCTATCAGTGGCACTAAGGATGAGATTAACTACTTAGGATATATTATTAATAAGGATGGATTGAAAAAAAATCCGGATAAAGTTAAAGCTATATTGGAAGCCCCCATCCCAGCTAATTTAAATCAGTTACAATCATTTTTGGGGTTAATTAATTATTATAGATGTTTTATACCGGATGCTTCGACTATATTAAGTCCCCTATATGAATTATTAAAAAAAGGTATTAAGTGGCATTGGTCAGACCTAGAAAATAAAGCGTTTATCCGAATAAAGGAAATATTAGCTTCCGATCAAGTGTTAGCACACTACAACGTAGAAGCAAAAATTATTTTAACGGTGGACGCATCACCAAGTGGTTTAGGGGCAATTTTATCCCAAATAGCGGGTGATGGGCAAGAAAGACCAGTTGCTTTTGCGTCTCGTACCTTAAATAGCGCAGAAAAGCATTACTCGCAAATACAAAAAGAAGCTACCGCTATTATTTTTGGTGTGCGGCGATTTCATCAATACTTGTACGGTCGTACTTCACCGTTTATTTTACGAACTGATCATAAGCCTCTTCTATCAATATTCGGTCCATATAAGGGCATTCCGGAAGTATCGGCAAATAGGTTACAACGATATGCGTTATTTTTAAGTAGCTACAATTACGAGATTGAATATGTAAAGAGTAAAGATAATACAGCTGATTATCTATCGCGGGCGAGCCTACCGCTCGCGCCAGCGGACGGGGGGAAAGCGCGCGGGGAGGCAGACACCTGCGACCGCGCAGCGTATATTCGATTTGTTTTTGAGGGCGCGTTACCGATCACTATGTGCGAGTTGCGAGAAGCAACTATTAAAGATCCGATACTGAATCGAGTTGTTACTTATGTATTAAACGGCTGGCCTAGAAAGGTAAGCGATGCTTTAATTCAACCATATTTTGCGTGTAGGTTGCAGTTATCATATGAAAATGAGTGTCTTATGCGCGGGCACAAGATAGTTATACCGAGTTCTTTACGTGATCAGGTTTTAAAGGAATTGCATACGTCACATTTGGGTATAGTTAAAACTAAGGCGGAAGCCCGGGCGAGATTTTGGTTTCCTGGCATAGACGAAACGCTTGAAAAAATGATAAGTACGTGTGATGTTTGTAATCAATTAAGGGCATCACCACCAAAGGCGCCTATTGTTCCGTGGCCCGCCGCACCGCACCCATTCTATAGAATACATCTGGATTTCCTTGGGCCTCTAAATGGTCGAATGTACTTGGTCATAGTGGATGCTTATAGTAAATGGGTCGAAGTTTATGATATGAGTAGTTGTAACTCGAGCGCCGTAACGGATAAAATGTATGAATTTATATCTCGTTTTGGGCTACCTAATACGATAGTGTCTGATAATGGTACAGCGTTCACGTCAACAGAATTTAGATATTTCTGTCAGTTAAACGGTATCAATCAGTTAACGTCACCGTCTTACCACCCGGCTAGTAACGGCCAAGCCGAAATATACGTTAAAATTGTAAAAAAAGGCATTAAATCTAGTATTTTGAGTAATAAAAACATGAAAGATAGTAGATTAAATTTACTCAAATATTTATTCGATTACCGTAACTCTGTGCATTCGATAACAAATGTTTCCCCGGCTGAGTTAGTGTTTGGGCGCAAGCTGAGGTGCCGTTTTGATATAATGAATCATACTCGTTTTCCGCTTTCATCGACCGCATCCGCTAATAGTAATGTAACATATTTTAATCAGTGTTCACAAACTAAAAATGTACATAAAAGAGATGTAGTATTTGTGCCTGGACAATACGTTTTATATAAAAAACATTTTAATAAGAAAGACTATAAATGGTATAAAGGTACTATTATAAGAAAAATGGGGAAAATGTTATACTGTATTAAAGATTTTGTAACAAATTCGATAGTTAAAAAACACAAGAATCAAATAATTCTATGCAAAGGCGATATTTTAGATAAGCAACCTTGGGACTTAGAAAATTCTAACGTATCGGGCACATTATCATCGCATTCTCCGACGCCTTCAACGTCCGCGACACGAGAAGCGTCCGTGCCGAGAGCAGAGGCGGATGAGAGAGGGGACGACAGGGTGACAGATTCACCTGTAAACAGCGGCTCGCCTCAACCGGCCACTGACGGACAGCAGCGCTCGCCGCCGCGGCCGTCGTGGGTGACGACGACGCGAGGCGTGCGGCGCCCGCCCGAGACCGATGTGGAAGACGAGTGCTTCCACGACGCGGAAGCGAGCCAGCAGCAGCGCGATGAAGTCCAGCCGTACCAATCGGCCCCTAACGCGCGTCAGAAGCGCAACCGTCCCAAGGTTGACTTCAAAAAGTATTTTTAATTATGTTTCACTATGGGGGAGGGACTGTTATGTATGTGCATTGATTTGTCATCTTACGTGACATTAAAGTCAGTTCGTTAACAGCCGTCTAGCGTTTCATTCGTGTCCTTCCGCATATCTATCAGCACTCAAAGAAAAACCCGCATAGTTCCCGTTCCCGTAGGATTTCCGGGATTACGTCATTTTCCCGGGATAAAAAGTAGTCTATGTCCTTTCTCGGGTATTAAAATATCTCCATACCAAATTTCATGAAAATTGGTTGAGTAGTTTAGGCGTGATTGAGTAACAGACAGACAGACAGAGTTACTTTCGCATTTATAATATTAATAAGTATATATAAGTATGGATTTCCTATGGTTACATACAACAGTTTATCATAGTTACTATAGAGTTAAAAAATACGTTACATTAATTGTGATGCATATATCCAAAATTGTTAAGCGATTCGCAAAAAATCTGATCTATTACACAGTTCCTACACATTTAATTGTATTCTACGATATTACGAAATATTTTGCGCAATCTGATATAAATTAATTAACATTTTGTGTTCATAGTTCGAAAAGAAATTGAGTAGATTAATTAAAATCATTTAACCAGTATTCATGCCTATAATGAAGCTAAGATATTCCCAATAGCCCCAACTAGTTTACGATAATTTGACGTCACGAGTTCTGACGTCATTACTAATCAAATGACAGACATACACTTCAAACACAATAATAATAAGCTATTTTCAGTGAATAAATCCGTTCCGTAAATTCACATGCGCACATATCCTTTACACGTTGTTTCGTACACTGCTTTCAAGCTATTCCTAATGTTGTGGCCATGAAACGAGCGATTAATAATATTGATATATTTAATGACATAATAAAAATAGCTCAGTTCACAATTGATTCATGCACGGAAACTTATCTAATGGGTTATAAATTAATAATATTAATTTAAACTTAATGAAGAGTTATAGACAAGAAAAAAAGAGAAAGCAGTCGTTGTAAAGCCTGATATTCTCATAATTCATCTATACGTTGTTTTAATTTGTGTATAGAACAATAATTAACAATACGAGAACTATGTGCAACAAAATTATTTTTCAAAGTATCTCATGTTAAGTTTTTATAAATGTAATCTTGTTTTGTAGTTTTCGTACTTGTGCTCTTATTATTATTTAATTTAAAACTTGTGAGACCACAGTAATATACTAACTATATGCTCTATTATTTAATTACTATAGGCTTAGTAATAAACATTTTCTTTTGGACGTATTGAATTTTAAGTTTCACCATGCTTCTATGGAAGTAGGGAAATGCAACTTTATCAAAGGACCGAAATTTCACCCGTCTTCAATACATGGCTGAATATAATATAATTATATAGAATTTTTATACTTATGAAATAAATACCTATTTAATTTTATATCCGCTAGTTTCATAGCCCCCGGATCAGCGGTGGCGCGTGAACTCTTGCAAATGAAAGCCAAAAGCACGCTGGGACGTCGCGAAAATGTGCATTTAACAAAAAATTCTTCGTAAGGAAAAATCCTTTTAATTTCACATTTTCATGAGAAGGCTGAAAATGTAAATATACTTATGAATTTTACTCGGGAATATTTAGCGGGTTATTTTTCTTTGTTATCGTAAAGTTACTTGAAGCCCCAATTTTGTATCCATTTAAAAGTACAAAATTCAAGAAAGCTTTGTAGAATAAAAATAAAACTGTTTCCTTCAATAATTACTTTCAGATTCTATGTGATTTTTAAGTTTCTACTGTTTTGGAAACCAACCCGTTAAATCTTCTCAAACCTTACCTTCCTTCCTTTACCTGCTCGCGACATCGATTGACCGAAATTTTCAGTTGTTTATCTTGTCCTAAAATAACTGGAGAATGTTCCATAAGCAAACCTCTATCTTATTTAAATAGATTAGTAAGAAATGCAGTAACGGTGACAAAACATTCCTTTTGCTATCGGAAATTCTCTGAACGCTGGGATTTCTCTAATAACCCTATTTTAGGGAATCGAATGCTAGTTTTAGATTCTCGAGCTTCGAATGTAAGAATCGTTTTATTTAAATTAGAGCTTGGAACGTGAATTAGCATGTGGTCATTACAGTTATAACAGCTGAAGTTTTAAAAGTAATCTATGAAAAATCACACGTTTCGATGATTTTTTTACATAATAATACCTTTGAGAAGGACATTGTTTCCTCAAAAAGTATGCGATGTACTTTATGGATAAACGTGAATATCAGCTATTGTAGTTATATAATTAACTTTTTAAGCTTAATTAAAAGTTCGACTCTCGATGTAAGAAGTGCTTTAAGTCTAAAAGTTATTGATGAATCAAGCAATTTTCTTTTATTATAGAAGAGAGGGTAAATTAGGCAAGTTTAATATAAGCATTCTTATATTAAGCCAGCGATTAGCCAACTGTGTTGAGATTTCAAAATATACAACTGTTGTTATTCTAAGCCGCAGAATATCAACATTTATGTTTCCTACCAATTAATGCATTCTTTTAAAATATTTTGGTATAAATAGCACTAAAGCTTGTTTTAACGTTAGAAGATATTTCACAAGGGCTTATGCAGTTCATTTCTATTATATAAGTATTTTTCTGTTGGCGTTAGTGGTGGCTTAATGTCTTCTTTTATTAGATCGATTCTATTGTATTTATAATTGCTATAAATACTATAACTATTTAATATTTAAAACAGTACATTTTTAACCGCATATACCTATGTACTGTTTTTAGTAATAGATTAGTAATAGATTTTAGACGTACCTACCCCTGTATCAATTTTCAAATTATCCTCCTAAGTATACGTTATTCATCAATCCACAAGCATCAAATTATCGTACGAATTCATCGAACTTATACAAACCTAACAAAGCCCTATTAAATCGAAACCGGACACCCTTTATATTGAAAAAAATATATTATACAGTATAAAATAACGAGAAATTGGGCCCGTCACGAATTAGCGCGATTTTGGGGCTGTGACTTTTGTTATAGGATCATATTTTTAGTTCGGTTACTGTTTGGGGACTAGGGATTTCTTTTGAACGTCATTAGGTGTCATTTTTTAGGGATGTACACGTGTATATCGATAAAATTATATTTTCTTAAAAACATCGATTTTTAAAAATTCATGTGTAGCAGGTTGTAAGATTCTGGCAGGTCTTGAATCGGTGGTGTTATTTTGATGATGTACCATATTGAAATTGAAAATATTGTATTAAGTAAGTACGTACGTGCGTGCATGCGTGCCAAATGATGTTATTAATGCATTACCTGAAAAATCATTTGTATGGGTTTTAGTGCGTGTAATTGAAAATTTATAAGACAAATATATTTTACTTATATAAATTTATGTGCATAATAATATAATACAGTGAGTCACTTGGTATAATATAATACAGTGTTAACAGTTATGAAATTTGGATAAGCTCTACATTTTAACTCAGTAATTTAACATCCAAGTAAAGTTAATCCCTTTTGTTATTTCGTGTTTTTTAATTTTTTATAGAGCGATAAAATGACCCACTTTAGCATTTACAATATAATTTTTGTGTGCCACTAAAATCACAGGCACTTGTTAAAATTTATGTATAATCATAAAATTTTATACAATCTGAGTATTTTACGAAATTAATTGCTTCGTACCGCGAGTAGGTCATTGCATAAAGTAATTTTCGTTCACATTTTACATTATATTGTATTGTCCTGATCACATGTGATTATTTCACAATATAAAATGTGAAAAATAAATATAAAACAGGAACATTGCTTTTGAGATAAAAGAGTAAATAAAAAACCATACCTCATTCAATTTCTTTTATTTCAACCATAGCAAAGTATCAGTTACATATAGCTTACATATAGCTTAAATACAAAATTATTTATATCTATATTCCACAAAACAAATTATCCATTCCACCTACACACTATTGTAACCAAAAATCCAATCGCTTAATCTATCGATACCCTTACATCACTACGCGTCAGGGATGAGCCAAATTGATTTTAACACAATAACGTGGTGAATGCCACCCCTATTTGTAGCGGCGATGACACGCGCGCCTATCCATCATTCGGCCTTTATATTCTGTGAATACAGGCCGAAGCATTGGTTTTAGCAGATGTGCTCTAATCCTGGATCATGTTAGAAGTTATTGCAATTATTGATAATAAACGTTACTGTTACTATCATCAAGATTATTCAAATAACGCTTATACTAAAATAATTATTAACTTAAGCACGTTCATGTTTTTAAACTTGCATGTAATGTGTTATTCGGTAGGTACCTACTTGACGAAAGTGTGACTCAAAATAAAGAAGACTAAGTACTACCAACTACCTGCGTCTGCGTTTGTATAGCGTATAAATCGAATTTTTGATGTAGAATCCCTAATTACTATAGCTTTGGCTTTTTATAACTAAGTTAGTGGATCAAGAACTGCGCTCCTAGCAATTTTATTTCAAGGTATAAGTTGATAGAAAAATTTGCACATCAACTTAAACAGTCTTTATGTATTACTTGCTTTCCGCCCGCGGCTTCGCCCGCGCAGTCAAAGAAAAACCCGCATAGTTCCCGTTCCCGTGGGATCCGGGATAAAACCTATCCTATGTCCCGGGGTAAAAAGTAGCCTATGTCCTTTCTCGGGTATCAAAATATCTCCATACCAAATTTCATGCAAATTGGTTCAGTAGTTAAGGCGTGATTGAGTAACAGACAGACAGACAGAGTTACTTTCGCATTTATAATATTAGTATGGATGTAGGCGTGTATATAACAATATTTCCACTACGCATAACATGTTATAGGTAAGTTCTCATTATATTAAAAAGCTTTGAAAAATTTAAATTCCTATTTTCTGTCAATAACAAAACCATTACCTACATTTCTTCGCCGAAACATTTGGACAAACCATACATTAAATGACATACCGTAATCGTTTTCAGATCCAAACCATTACCAGCAGATAAGCAAACATACAATTCCCCATATTATTAGCTACGTCATTATCAAAATCACGACTTGCAACATTGTGTTCATACCCTTTGAAAATCATGCGAAATAGTAATAATTTGTACTCGACAATGAAATGTAAGTATTTATGTGGACCCCTTACATACTGTAAATTATCAGCACAAAGACCCCCCTCATACGAGGCCCATTATATAGACCCCAGCTTTTGGAACGATTTTGAACGATTTTGTCATCGATCTGGTTTTTGGTTATTCGTGTGTACATGTTTTTATTACAGTATTCATACTTACATCATCACTATAGTATGTTTCTTACTTTAGGTAACATTCAGACATCAATAACTGTTGAGCAGCGACGGTTCGACGGATGAATAAAATTTTGGAGAAAAATATTAGTGTATGATAAAAAAGGAATACATCCCTTCTAATATTACAAATGCGAAAGTAACTCTGTCTGTCAGTTACGCTTTCACGCTTAAACCTCTCAACCGATTTTGATGAAATTTGGCACAGACCATCTTTAGACCCTGAGAAAGAACATAGGCTACCTTTTATCAAAACACCACGCGGGCGAAGCCGCGGGTGGAAGCTAGTATTACATAAAGCTGTATTGTATGAAAGTATAAAGTTGAATTTTAACTAACCTTTACATATGCAACTTGTTTAAATTTCATGCAAGATAAAAATAAATGACATCGAACAACTATAATCCTATTATTTTTGTAAAAATAACACTCTTCGTAACAACATGATCGAGTAACAAACAAACATAAAACTAAAAGTCAAATAATAGGTTAAATTTTCATCAACCAATTTTCATACTATTTTCCCTAAACTAATACCTACTCCGTTACTATAGCTTACTTCTAGATATATATTCTGAATAAATTTTGTGGGTTGACTGATTAAATTCAACCTAATCCTGTGCCCCTACGCCTCTAGATTATTGTCACTCCATTAATCCACGTGTTTAATTAGATTTCCCTTCTTCTGTGACCTCTTTATTTTAATTGAAATTTATATATTTGAAATGTTACGGTTGTTTCATCACTATTTTTACTGACAAATATACTAATAAAAGAGTCACATTTTTGATACTTTTATATCACGACATTCAATAATTTTTAAAATCGCTGCATAGTTTAAAACAAATACTAGGGTAAACGCAGCTATCAACGACCCATCGAAAATCTGAAGGTATTACCGACCTATAAAAGTAATTCGAAATTTAAACGTTTCCAGAACTATTCTAGCTATAGGTAGGCAAAGTTATACACGAATGTATTACTTGAGCATCGTATACTTTTAAGTTAGTGTGAGTAGCTGTGCAAAAAATAGTAAAAATACGTAAGTTGCTGCGGGGTAGCGTGGACGCAGGACGTTTCGTACTGTTCCGTTGTTCCTTCGGGTAAGTACTGTGATTTATCTTTTTAAGACATTTACAAACAAATGACATCTATACTTTAATTTATATTACTAAATGTCAATGCATTTTAGTGTCAACTTTTCATTTCTTACAACATTTTATTAATAAAAAGTAATTTGAAACGATAAAACTTTAAATTAAAATGGGACGGTGTTAGCTTCACCAGTTTAAGTCGTGGCAGGTATCAACGACCCGTAAGTCGGCAATGGCAGCAACGTAAATTTTTGTTTAAATTTTCTTTTATGTTATTGTATCACACTAACACAAGCGGTTTTATGGACCAGTTTAAATCTAAGCTATGAGTCTTCATAAAAATCTATTAGCGACTAAACTTTTTTTGTCTAGTGTTTACCTTTTAGCGTTATCAATTTATACAAAGTTATAATATTTTTCGAGGATCGATATCGAATAGTTACTAAGTAAATCATTGTTTTTTTGTTCAAACAATATGCATTTGTTCATATTTTGTATGACATTAATCAATTATAATCTATTTTATAGTCTGATGGTCAAATGAATTAAAATAACCATTTTTTTATGGGTCGGTAATACAATTTAGGTTTATACTTACATACTTTATTACCGACCCATGTGGGTCGGCAATAGCAACTATAGGAAGCTATTACCGATCGAATATAGATTGTTTAGTTTCTCATCTACAAATTCAAATTCAAATTGCTTTATTTGCAGAATGTAGAATAAAGATGTTTGTAGATACAGATAATATCGATCCTTAAACATTCTGCTCGTAGTTGAGCGTGCAAATATATTTTTACTACATACTTTTATGACATAATAGGTGCCTATTAAAAAATGCTTCTTCATGGTTAAATTAACATAAAACATATAATTATATTTTTTTCCAGAAATATGGAGCCACAGATGCGGCGAAAAGTATACAGTAAAACACAACTCGCCGAAGCAATCAATCAAATAGCATAAGGAAATATCCTAGAGTTTGAAATCCTTAATTGAATATATGTACATATATTAATAGTATTATGTTGATTAATTTAAAAGTTTATAATTATTTAGTTCATTACTAAGAAGTACTCATTTGTTTTATTAAAAATAACTATAATAAAAAAATACGAATATATTTGCATTTTTATTTCATTTTATTAAGATCGGTAATCATCATCATCACTAGCCATTGCTGGAAAAAGGCCTCCTCTCACATACGATCGGGAATAGCTGCATAAAAATCGTTAATAGCTTCACAGCCGTTTTTATGGGTCGGTAATTGCAACAATCGACTAAGTCACATTGTAAATTATTTTTTACAAGATAATCCTTTATTAGAATGTATTTGCTTCAATAAAAACATTTTTTATACATAACACTAGCATATAAAATGAAACTATAAATCTTTAGAAGAACCAGTATACTTAAAAAATATGGTTGATTTGAAAATTGCCTTAGAGGGGTCGTTAATACCTGCGTTTACCTTAGTCTATAATATTATGTCGATGTACACTCAAATGTGTTTTTTTTTTTAATAAGACCAAGAGAAAGTTCAAGAGGACCGTTTTGGTAGGAATTGATGCTGTAACACGAATCGATAGATGGCGTGGATTGTACTATGAAGTAGCTAATTTGATACTTAAATTTCAAGTACAATTTCCTTAAATTAATATCGAATAAGCAGTAGAAATTAAAGATATATTAATATACGAATATATCGAATATAGACGTAGGTATGATAGAAAAATTGGCATACGCAATATTTTTATAATGAAAAGATGCCATATGAATCATATTGATTAAATAGCTTCCAATCAAGAATCATACCCAAGGGGGGACTTATAAGACCCCTGATATCGGGAATTAATAAAGGATGCAATGAAAGACCCTAAGAATTAGATATGTGAGGAAATCCCTTTCTTAAAGTAATTAGATTGGTAAGGATTATGTTTCCAATATCGTATTATGCTTAAATAGAAAATGAATGCGTTTACGGGGTAACGAGGAAATTTTTGTGTTAATATTATTTTAGTCTATATTATTTTAAAATTTTACTGTTTTAGTTCAGTCTCTTTGACATTGAACAACCCCTAGAACAATAATTTTTCAATGTAGATTAATACTAGAATATCAATTCAACAGTTTATCATTCATCTTTAAATATTTATATAATACTTATAGCTTTCCGCCCGCGGCTTCGCCCGCTTTTCAAAGAAAAAGCCGCATAGTTCCCGTTCCCGTAGGATTTCCGGGATAAAACCTATCCTATGTGTTAATCCAAGTTACCCTCTATATGTGTGCTAAATTTCATTGCAATCTGTTCAGTAGTATTTGCGTGAAAGAGTAACAAACACACACACACACATCCTCACAAAATTTCGCATATTTATAATATTATTTAGTATAGATAGTATAGGTTTATAGGGTAAATAAAAAGCATCCACAGATAGATTTATTTCATTTAAATTTTATTGTGTTCGCAAAAAATATCAGTCATTCTAAAATGAACAGCGAACACTGTAACATATTCTATGATAACAATTTTCTTTCCCACTAACTTCAACAAATAATCCACTTACAAAATTCAAATATATGCAAACTGTAAGGAAAGCTGGAGGATTTAAAATGTCCATGTAGGAGCGTGTGTCGTCGATGCTTTCTCACGGTACTGTGTGAAACATCACTATCTACTGTTTTATACGGCACAAGGTATGGGCGATTGTGTCTAAACTAACGTAATAAATAAAAACTACTTGACTGGTTAAAAAAATATTTCAATATTAGAAATATGATTACACGAGTATCATAAACTATGTTTTTATGCCCCAGGTCAACTTGGTGTAGGATTGAACCTAGCTTGAGCTAGTAAGATAAAACCAATGACAATAAAATACTTACTGTAAAGTAAATAAAAACAGGTAAAAGATTATGAATCTACATAATATGATCTTAACCTTGAACATATTGTCATCCTCATACAAACCACGTAATGTGAAAAAAAAAATGCTTACTCTACATCAATTTTTAAAACTATTATCTACGGGCAAGTAGCAGTAAAACTTTATACAACATCGACCTAAGGATCCAAGACGTAATCAAAATAAACTATCATATTTGTTGTTAGCCTATCAGTAAACACAATGATCTAATTATTAAACTATGCAAATATATTACACATATCATCCCTCATCAATGGACTGACTACACCTAAATCCGCTTAACCTAGAGATCGTAAACTAATGTGAGCAATGTAGTAAGCGAATCGAAATGTCTGGTTGAATAAATAAATGAGTTTGAGTTGAGTTTGAAACAATTATTCCAAATGCTACTAGATATAAACTTTATGTTATAAAACATAACTAAGATATCGGAATAAAACGCAAAAAGGCCGTAAGCTTATAACTTCGGTCTCTAAGAACGCGATACTCCAAGTAAAAGTTGCTATTTTTCCATTTTACGCTCTAATATCAGCTGCCTAGGGCTGCTGTCATTTGTCTACAGTGCAGGAAAACTTTGGCCAATGTTTGAAAGCACTACATTATATCTGAGCCTCTTCATCGCTAGTAATGTGATTATATCGATAATATTTTTATGAAGTTGTTAAAACTTTTTATACGACGCTGGTTATGTTGCTTCTTCTTTGATATTAATATGGGGATAATGTGTGTATATTATTCATTTCTTAAGCAATAAATTTAAACGTGATTTTGAGTAGCGTGGCCAGGGCTTTGTCTTGATAATAATATATTTAATTTCTATTGCTACCTTACCAAGGATTTTTCAGTTAGAAATTTAGAATTATTATATGTGTGTCGTGTAATAAAGACGTTTTACTAAAGGAAAATCTATAATTGTATTATACCAGGTTATAAGTATATTGCAAGAATTTAATTAGAAAAACAAGGAAATAAAAAAATATATTTTGACACAATTTTAATAATATAATTGAAAACTAGGCCTTTATCGATAAAAACTGCCCCACACTATGCAGGATACGTAGTTTTCTTCACCGGATTTCTTTTTAAAACCCTACATTTAAACTGTTAGAGCGGCATGTGTACGATAACTCCTATCTCCATGATAATGTACTTTCTAACAGTTCATCGGATGTAAGGGTTATGTCGTAAGCTGACTTTCAATATGGAGAATATTTCATAGCTTCTGAACAAACATTGTGGATCAGTGGCAATATCAAAAGAGGTTTTGAAGCGACCTTACAATGTGACATTTCTATACACGCATGTTGAAATTGATTGTACAATGTGCATTTATAAAAAATCACACTTTGTAGGCCTCTAAACAGCATAACCAAGCATTTAACAAGGATTCAAACATAAAAAACGTAAGCATTTGCTATCGGTTGGTCTAAATAATTGTCGTTTGTTATTAATTCTCCCATTTATCATAGTAATATTCTCTTTTAATACTCCTATTCAAAAAGTCACCAAAGATGTACCTAATCATCCTCCAGATTTTTTGCTCCAAACCTCGACTAAATAATACCAGAAACAGAACTCTTTGTCCGTGCAGGATTATGCAAAAAGCACATATTACAAGCTCACAAAGGCTAGTTTACAATAAAACGACATGGACCCCAAAATTGAAACCGCAGGTCACACCAAACTTTTCAAGTCTCGCACGAACGAAGGTTTATTAAAGTTTTGATTTATGAAACTCCATTGTTTTTGCGGCGCCCTTGGTACACTGGGAACCTTTTTACTGGGATTAATGTTTTTCATATAGGGCTTATATTTGTGGCCTTGAGCATTGGGTTGGGCTATTTAATGGTGCGAAAATTAGGACATACCTAAAATTTAGTAAAATGGTTACACTATCCACCTATACTTTTATTTAATTTTGATATTTACTACAGCAATAATATCAAAATTAGCACTATTAAGTGCTATTTAATACATACCACCATTCCAATCTGCCTTTAAAATAATATATTTATAAGTGAAAAAAGTGGAATATTGAATACACTTCGTACGGCACGACACGGAGTTTTGGCATGAAAAATAACTGAAATTACAAGGAAGAAAATAAGACTAAGCCAATAACATAGCTACGATAACTCACAAGTGATTAGTATAAAATAAATCTACCACGTAAATGGCTGTCTGTCGAAAGTTGTGGAAGCTTTAGAAGTCGGTCAAAATGGAAAGACATCCAACTAGGTCTGGATCCCAAGGGACGGGGACGAATTAACTTGAGAAATTCTAAGGCTAAAATGAATAGACTGCGCTGCGTTGCATGGGCTTCCGAGAATTCAATTTAACTGCTCTTTACTTTAGTTATTTTTTAAATTATGTTGTGGTACGGCCAGCATCCAAAGTCAACGTTAATTTCGTAAGGTAGTGTTTGGGAGAAAAGTTTTTATATTTCTTTTATCATCTCTATTTGAAACGAGTGAAAAAAATGTTTTTTTTATATTTCCAAAACGTTGAATATATGGAAAATTGCAGAATATTATCAATTTCTCTTCCCTGTTAGCTATCAATTCCCAAAAATAGTTCCAACAATTTGCATTCAAAGTCCACCGAGAACAGATAGACGTGGTAATTGAGTCATGTGACGTGGAGAGGCCAGTCAACTTGTGCGTCATACTACAGAAGATTGCCTCTAAACGATCATCCGGAATGTTGGCACATTTGCTCCCTTTTGTGAAATACAGGTAGGTACTTGAAATGAGTAATAGAGCTTTAGGATATAGGCACTGCTGCCAAAAGATTTTAGGGTGATTGAAATTATGACTGAAAATGATAAGCTACACAAAAAACGATCTGGTTTTCATGAAAACAAAGACTCAGTGACTAAACCAGTTTTACATTTCGCATAATACAAACCATCGACTCGTATAATCCTATAATGATACGAAAAAAATGCTGAAGGAACATATGAAAAGTCGACATCTCGTTAAATATTTATGACAAAACCGAGAAAACCTTTTCGACTGCCACCATATTGATTTTGCGACTTAGGGGCCGTTGCATAATGCGATCCCCTGAATATTGTATGGGGTCCTGGAAACGCGTAAACGCCTTTTGTTACATTTCCCAACTAAATTAATAGACAATTTATTCGCTGAAAGGCTCTTTTCGACGGTTTGCTGGAATATTTACACTGTGGAGGTTTCTCAATAAATAGAGGTTTACGCCTGTGTTCAGCTACAAGTTTATTTTGGTGATTTTACAAGACGCGAAACGGCAAGCTTTTGCTGTGTTATTTGCTTATTTTGCTTTAGAAATTGCCTATAAAGAAAATGCCATCATTTTTGAATAAAATGCACTAATGTGTTCATGCCTCTACATAATATAAAAATTTGAAGTTCATAAAATCGTCCTGGCGCCATTACAAAGTGTATGAGTATATTTTCATAACAATCTGCTTAATGATAAATCCAATATTGGCTAAGTATTTCGCAAACCAACATTTCTACCTTCGCTTAAACCTCTGCTTATTTAACCCAGTTACTAATTCGCACACAAACTCAATCCAGACTAGCCTACTCACAAATAGAATTCCCATCATGTCTGCCGATTGTCCCGCGCGGGCCAAGGGACCCAACGCGTTCCGATCGATTCCTGACAAGGCACCATAAATATCCGTCGAGCCTTCGACTGGCGCCTGATTTCCCCTGTGACGTCACACGGCTCAAATTGCTTGCCCACCTCGTTCCTTAGTTTAGGCCAAGGTCGGTGACTGTGGTCAGCTAAGATTAGCCTTTGGAATTTGTTTGTAACTGAATTTCAAGTTTTTGGATACAATTGGTAATGAATTGTGAATATTGTTTTGGCCTATTTAAGCAATAGTTGAATAATGACTACTGAGTAAGTCTTTCGACTTCGAAACTAGCTAATGTATCAAGCAAGAAGACGTTTTGTCTTATTAACCCCATAAAATTACTAATTCGGAGATATTTGCTATTTTTATCGATAAAATCAAAATTCAAGACTTTTTCTATTTAATAATAATAACATGGAGTGGACTTGAAAAATAAAGCTATAGTCAAGTAGACGCCAAACAACAAGTTTATACTAAAAACCAGCAACCAAACAAGCTTCCACAAACAATAAAGTACCTGGATCAAGATTCTACTCCGCTCTCCAAATGTTAACTGAGAACTTAATTAAAACTTTTAGTATGGACAAACTGACTAAATGAGCAACTGTGATGATGTGTGCGAGTGCTCTGGGAATTGGGACGTGATTTAAAACCGGTTTAAGTCATTGTTTAATCGTGTAGAGTTACAAATACTTTAAAATGGGTTATATAAATAACTAGCTGTGCTCCGCGGTTTTACCCGCAGTGCTCCGCTCCTGTTGATCTTAGCGAGATGATATTATAGCCTGTTGCCTTCCTCGTTGAATGGGCTATCTAACACCGAAAGCATTTTTCAAATTGGATCAGTAGTTCCTGAGATTAGCGCGTAAAAACAAACAAACTCTTCAGCTTTATAATATTAATAGTATTGATAGATATATTGTATAAAATAAATGTAATAAAATTGCAAACACATTGAAAGGTATACAACGAGGGTAAGTAATTTTCACGGCAGTAAATTATGATGATTTCTTTGATCAAATCAATTTATTATCAAAATCAAATTTTTTATAATATTATTATTTGATTTCCTACCTATTCCAATGTCAAGAACACACATGCAATACCACCAAAGAAAGACACTAATTACCACCATTACTTCAACAATCAATTTGTCACGTCACGTCACGACACGACACGTCAATGTCTATCGTCACGTCATACGTCACGGTATGTCGTTGGCGCCAAAATTACGCCGCTAAAAGAGCGTTGCATCCGCTTCCGCCGCACAAGACGTTTTCTTAAACAGTGACAGAGTATTAAAATATATAATATAATTTTAATTTTTTTGGATAATAGTTTTAATTTTTTTGGATAATTTTGCTTAATATCAGTAAGAGCTTTATGTGCTATAACGAGCAAAAATTTTAAATTTAATTCGTTTTATATTTACCGCGAAATATTCACTTATAATACCACAAGAGCTTCAAAATTATCGGGTATTTTCCGATAGGTTCGTTGCAAACAAATGAAGGAGTCAAGTTTTTAGTCAAGGTTAAAAAATCACGAGCGCGAAGCGCGAGTGATTTTTCCTGAAAAACTTGACGACTTTATTTGTTTGCAGGGAACCTTGAGGGAAATGCCAGATAATTCGGAACTACGTGTTAGGCTGTGCGACAGTCTAGTATTATCAAAATTTAACTACATGGACGTGGTATACGGGAGGCGGATACTTGCTCGTACGAAGCAGCTAATACAACGGGTACAAAATGCATGTGCCCGTTTCTGTTGGAACATTCCTCCACGGGAGCATATAACACCATTTATCAATAAAGCCTGTTGTTTAAATATGGAGAACCGTAGACGGCTCCACTTTGCCTCGTTCCTTTTTCAAATTATTAAGTCCGAAACTCCTCAGTACCTCTTTGAAAAGCTTGTCTGGATGGGTGACCAAAATCCAGTATATAAAACTAGACAAGCTGCAACTAAACTCACCATTCCCAAGCACCACTCTGCTAGTTTTCGAGGAAGTTTCAAATACAGTGCCACTAAGTGTTGGAACAACTTACCACCACCACTTCCCAGCCTTAGAACAGTTGAGAATTTTAAGAAAAAATACAAAATTGTATTACTAATGCAACAAATCCAAATATGTACACTTAAATATAGTATGTATGTAAATATATCTAATATTTTTAATTATTATTAATATTATTTTATTTTTTTTTATTTTTTTTTTTTTTAATATAACTACCATCTTTTCTATATGTATCGTGATTATATTTTGTAATTATTCTATTTTTATTTCGTATTTTCATATTACTCACATATTGTTTCTCTAATCGTAACAATGTCTAGGGGCCACTGAAAACCAGCTCTGTGTGTGCATAATGTTGCAGCATAGATTATGCTGAGTTGGCTTCCCTTTTTCAAGGACACTGTTTTACAAACGTTTTTTTTTTCTTTTTATTTTAAGTTTTTTCTCATGTTCTTTTTTACTTTTTCTCTTGTGTGTAAATTTTATGTAATTTTATTTTTTTTTTGTTTAGTTTAGTTATGTTTATTTTTTTTGTATTGATGTTCTTTATTGATGTCCTTGAAATAAATGTTTTTTCTTTCTTTCTTTCTTTCTAATTTTGAAGCTCGTGTGGTATTCGGGAGATTATTTTTCCGTCCCAAATGTCGGCCAATAATTTCACAATTGAATTCAACCTGTCAGTTTGACGTCAACGACCAGAGAAAATTTTCAAAAAATTATCAGTATAATACCATATAGGTTGTACCACGTGACGTCGAATGATGCAATTCTATTGGTCGATATTTGGGTCGGAAAAATAATCAGGATTATTATCTCATTTTTCGAACAATTTTCTCGTAAAACATATTACACGTCGGAAATCAATTCGTGGTATACAATAATACGGGTAAATAATATGATGCTTAATTATTATTTATTTAATTTACCTTTTTATTTTTTACTAATAAAAAGAACACACGTCTCTATTGTCCATTTGTTTTTGTTTTCATATTTGGTGTTAATTATAAACATTAGATTAATATCGTTCTAATCCCCTATTTCATTATATTATCCAGATAATACGAAATTCCACATTATGTAAAGCGAGATGGTGCAAATTGTATGAAACTAGTTTAATTAAATTAATCGAACTGGTAATAGCGCTAGGTAATGAATTTATAATGATTTGAAGTTTCGGTTCTGCGTAGATAATCTTTGCCTGCTTGTATGATGATTTGGTTATTAATAAGATTTATTATTTTATTAAACAATGATATAAACACACAAACATTTAGTCGGTTAGAAAATCATATAGGTATTTTATTTATTTATTTTTAAAGGCGCATTCCTATGTGTTAATTTTTCACCGCAAGGTTAATGAAATTGGATGAATTGAATAATTGAGCTTAGCAACAGAAAGTAGTGAATTTTTAGTAAAATTTTATTTTGGACAATCTTGAGGATATTTCGTATGAAGCCTATCCAGAAATTGGGAACCAGATAATTTGAGGCTTTCATAGCTCGTAGTATCAACCTGGAACCATAGACTTAACAACGCATAGACAGACCATATTAACGTGAAACTAAATATTACAAATCTAAATCCCATAGCACAGAATCACGTGAGAATTCGACAAGTAAGGCACAAAACAGCGATTATTGAATCGAGACCCGCCCGGGGCACGTTTGTCGCGGTGTACGTTAATATGTCGTACGTGTAGCGGCTGCCTAATGTGTAGGGTGGGTATGATTTTTGGGAATTTGTGGATAAAATTTTGGGATGGAAAAAATGAACTAAATTCTTCTAAAGGATATAATAATGCTTATTTTAATAGTTCGTAATATGGTTATTGTTTATTTGATACGATTTTGTATTACATATTTAGATACTTACAAATTTAGATCTAATTAAATGTAACCGATATTAAAAAAAATAATCAGTAAGACGATTTGTATGAATGTGAAGATAGAGCTGAGGTTAGCACAAAAACGATTGTTTACATAAACTCGGACATTACTTTTTTTAAAGAATAGGTAGCAACAGCTGCATAATATCGTTATAATAATTCTTATTAAAGTACAATAAGAAAATCTTACACTCAAATTCACAAAAAAAGTCCTATAAAACCACAGCATATAGCCACATTATTAATACATGTACATGAACGATCTACTTCATTTCTTTTGATTGTGTGGACGTGCGCGCCGTGACGTCACGTGCTGTTCCCGCCATAAATACAACGCGAAAATATTGGCTGCGAAATAAAAGGCGCTTTTGGGATGGTTAAACTGTGACCCTGGACTTTGGACATGATTTTTGGCTTATTTATTTACCTATTTATGTATCAATTTAATAATAATATAATGCTTGTAGATATAATTATATGTTGAGAAGAAGAATTGAGAACTATTCTTGATATCAATTGAAAATTCGTTGTTATATGTTGTAGAGAAGTTCTGAATGGTTGTGTTGGCCCAATCCTTAATATTATTGACTGGGATTCATATATATTACTGGTGAAATAGAAATAGTGTAGTAAAAATGCATCCCATTTATGGGTTTTCAGGTCCGATAGCGTATTTGTAATTAATTTTTCTACGGCTATCATCACCATATTTTTAGTAGTCATCCATCCTTGACTTAGTGCAGAACTAGTGTCTCGATTGTATCTATTGATCCATCAATACCAATGACGTCACAAAATCAATATTTAAAAACAGATTGCATGTAAATCCATATCAGCAATGATTGATTGACGACACCCCACACGGGCGTAATGGAGCAAATATCTATTCAGCTATTCAATACGCGCCATTGACTGAGTCCTGTTTCGATGGTACTATCAGCGTTCAATGGATGTCAAAGTTTGGGTGACGTTCTTATCGTGACGTCATGATACGATCGGGACATTAACTTATACTGTGCTTATACTGTATACAAAATGATGTATGGTGAACTTTGGGGTACAGAATGGATGGACCGATGTTGATGAGCATGGGATGATAGATGTGATTGATAGACTGGCTAGTAGCAGAGTAAGTATTACAATATTGGAGAGACCACGTAAATTTTATTTTGTTGAAAATCCTTGCAAGGTATGAAAATCAATAAGTCGTCTAGAATATTGCAAATAAACGATGTAATTTTCTATTTTTCTGTTTCACTTGTCACTTTAAAAAGTGATGATAAATATTGGCCATCCGTTGGTAAACATTCACAAACCTCTATTTTAAATCAGGGAGATGTACCTATCAACAATTTGGGGCATTTTGAAGGTATTTCTACTAAAATTAATATAATTTCGTAGATAAAAGCTAATTTACAACGTTCAGTGATACCAAACCTCATAATAAACCCATGTACTAAACAAAAATCCAAACAACCAAAAACAAATCCGATGTCACCCTTAAAATCCGCTCAATTTCTATTCCCAACAAAATATTTATTTAGCAACATTTGTTCATTCAAGCGCCGTCCAAGGTCACTGGTCCTTCGACTGCGAATTGTTTTACTTATAAATTCATCCTGTTTAGCCGCCCTTTATTTTCTCCTAAATTAAATTAAGATTTTGCGAGCGGACAAGAATTTGCAACGTTTTTGATCCTTATCGGCTTTGTTTTACCCCGGTTGATGTTGGTTAGTTCACGTTCTGTGTTATTTTTTTATATTTTAGTTGATTGCGCCTTAAAAATTGTGTTAATTAAGACAATCGTTTTTAAGGAAATAAAAAATATTTAATTTATCGAATTAATTAATATTTCAAGGTGTCATAGAAGACAAGAGGGGAGTACGTATCAAAAGGCAATTACGAAACAATTTAGTTACTATATTTATACCTATTTAGTTAAAACTACCAAAGCATAGGAATATTTAATCATGATCTTGAATTTTCCCTCACTTTTTTCTAAGCGAAATAGATCCTTCAAGTTTTTTTTCTTTCATACTGATGATATGTATATAGGCGTACGCCTCACTTTTTCCCGACCATAATAGTTCATTGAAAAGTATGTTTCTTTCATACATAACTAGCAAACCGGGCGAACTCCGTTTCGCCACCAGAGACACCTTTACTTTGCTATAAATCTCACGGAGCCCGAGACCTTTCCAACGAATGCAAAACCGTGGAAATCGGTTCGTGCATTCTGGAGTTATAGCGTCAGGAAGGAAAACCCTATTTATTTTTATATAGTAGATATTCTTTATATCTACCATGAAATTAAAGCCATAAATACTTGCCTCAATACCGCCAAACCCACATTCACTCGCGACCCTCATGGGCCACGTGAATTGCTTTCCAAAAATTCCACAAATATTTTCCATTGCTATTACATTAACAGATCCAATTGATGCGAATCACAACAGTCCATTAACTTTGTTCGTTCAATCGTGTATTACTATATTATTATTATATACGTGTTCAATTACTTTCCCTTATAACTTGCCGCCTATCTGTTATTTAATTGGGTTATTTCAGTGGGATACAAAAGGTTTTATTGTTTTTTTAATTGTCTATTTTTTTATTGGATATCCAGGGATTTTTTTATTCATAATGATCAAGCGTAGAGTGAACAGGTACCTTCTAGGGAAGCGCGTACCATCTTAGACCACATCTAAGCTTAACATCAGGCGAGATTGTGGTCAAGCCCTTCCCTATTCAAAATAAAAAAAGATCCTAATTACTTTCCTGCACTAACACTAATTAAATAAGAAAATTATTTCCAAAGAACTAGACTTTATTAAGACTTAAAAGATAAAATTGTAATTTTTTTTTATTAATGCTCAGTATTTTTCAATTGTCTGCGTAAAAATCTATAAATTCCATTCTCAAGGCAAATAACTACGAAGTTAACAAGTTAATAAAATACATTCGTCCCATACATTGACATTCGTACAAAAGTGAACAAATCGAAGTCCCTATATAAATAGCCCAGTCAACCAAAAATTTAGCCGAAAATCAACATTTTTCACACCTGATGCGTTCTATTGAGGTTCAAATGTAGTAATAAAATGTCCACCCTCGTATGTCGAATTTATATCTTATATTAGAAATTATTCTCCGAAAATGTTCCGTGTTATTAGTAGTAGGTATTAGAATTGCAATTGATTAAGATATTTATTGTATTACTAGCTGTGCTCCGCGGTTTTACCCGCAGTGCTTCGGTCCTGTTTATTTTAGCGAGACGATATATAGCCTATTATAGCCTTCCTAGATAAATGGGCTATCTAACACCGAAAGAATTTTTCAAATCGCATCGCATTCAATCGCATAGATTAAGCTTAATCGCCAGCAAAGCATAAATCATCGTAAAGCATATTTAGATAAATTGTCCTCATCTCGATCTCTACTCGGAACCATCGTTTTTAAATACATTATTAAAACTAAATACTCAAAATAGAATACCAAATAGTAACAGTAGGTAAAGGATTATTGGCAAAGCCATCGTTAACTTAAAAAGCGGAACACGTTTGAAATCCAAAGCGAAGTAGAAAAAAGCCTTCAAGTTGATGGATCGACTGCTTCCTTATTAGCGGTCTGGGCTTAGCCTATATTGTACGAAATAAATAATAACATTTACTTGAACGAAAATGTTGAACTGCGAACAAATAGACCCACTAAACAATTCTTAAGGTAAAGAGATGTATGGGTACTTTATTATCATTAGACTAGCTGCGCCCCGCGGTTTCACCCGCATTGCTCCGCTCCTGTTGTTCTTAGCGTGATGATATAATATATCCTATAGCCTTCCTCGATAAATGGGCTCTCTAACACCGAAATAATTTTTCAAATCGGACCAGTAGTTCCTGAGATTAGCGCGTTCAAACAAACAAACAAACTTTTCAGATTTATAATATTAGTATAGATAGGGCTATATAAGATAAATAAATAAATAAATAAATAAATATTATTGGACATTATTACACAAATCGACCTAGTCCCACAGTAAGCTCAATTAAGGCTTGTGTTATGGGTACTAGGCGACGATAAATATAATATTTAATAAATACATATATAGATAATAACACCCAGACCCAAGAACAAATAATTGAGTTCATCACACAAATATTTGCCCTGACCGGGGATCGAACCCGGGACCGTCGGCTCAGTAGGCAGTTACTTTACCACTGCGCCAACCGCGTCGTCGAAAATAAGACGTAATATAAGACCCATTTATTTGTAATGTTTTCTGTTTATTTCCACTGATGCAGGCCGTAATCGACCTCACTGGCCATTGCAGATCGGCAGACGCCGTTATGTTAAATTTTTGATTCTGGGACATGTCATAATATGCGAGTTCCCTCACTATGTTTTTCTTTACCCGTTGAATATACTTATATTATGACCGCCCTGGCTTCGTCCGTTATCATTTAGCATAGTCACAGTCTTTTCCCGGATAGCGAAAAAAGGAAAGTGTAATTTTTACGTTTTTTCTCTTCACAATAACCTTCCAATTCACAAGCATTAACAAAAACGTTAAAAAAAATAGTGCAATTGGTCGAGCCGCTCTCGAGTAGTAGCACATTTGGCGATTATTTGTTTTTTATATAGGAGATATATACTTACTTACTGCAACGGCGCAACGACCCAAAGCGGATCTTGACCTCCGACACCTGACTAGAAGATATAATTGATATACTTACTTAATATGAATGTTCAAAATATTATAAGCATGTGTCTAATGAATACCATATTTACTGAAACACCCCAAATAAATACGCATAAAACTAAGCCCTCCGACATCATACCGATCGATCAAAATGATAAAAAATGTGCAATAGCGGACAAACATAATAGCATAATATATAATTTGTCGCACACGACACCGAAACGATCAATCAACGACGACGACACGACTTTAAATTAAGCTTTGTTATGGGACAATGGTAATGTGTTATATAATCGCAAGTGGGGTATGGAACTTTGTTTTTACATCTGTCTCAATCATTTTGTTTATCTTCTCTATATATGTAAAATTCTCGTGTCACAATGTCAGTCACCCTTCAAAACCGCTGGACAGATTTTCATGAAATTTTGGTATGATGGGTAGATCTGAAAATCGGCCAACATCTATTGACAACGTTTGCCGGGTCAGCTTACTAGCTAGAATAGTTTTTTAACAAATATATATACTCTATAACTATATATATACTCTTAAAATTTTATTTAATAAAATGTTATCCTTACACTAAGGAATCGTATAATTAATTTTAATTGGCATGTTTTACAGAACGCGATCTAGCGGCAAACGAAACAATCAAATATAGAAATCACTGATTTATCTTATAAAAATATACAGACAAATGATATTATCAAATCGTGATTAATAAGATCTTCCAAACAATCCATACTAATATTATAAATGCGAAAGCAACTCTGTCTGTCTGTCTGTTACTCAATCACGCCTAAACTACTGAACCAATTCATTTGAAAATTCGGTATGGAGATATTTTGATACCCGAGAAAGGACATAGGCTACTTTTTACCCCGGGACTTAGGATAGGTTTTATCCCGGAAATCCCACGGGAACTATGCGGGTTTTTCTTTAACTGCGCGGGCGAAGTCCGGGGCGGAAAGCTAGTTTTATATATTTTATCATTTTCACCACAGCATATTTTGCAGGAATCATCAATCCCAGAGGTATTATTATTGTGAACTATTCATAATTTTTTTTCATTAGCTAAATAGAAAGAGGTTATTAATAACTGCATAATATTTTGCACGCAAATAGATGCGTTAAACGTCTTATTGAAGTCTTACAAATATATGATCACAACTAATTCGTAATAGTAAATAGAAGAAAAAGAAAAACCCGTCACGCCATTAGAAAAAGTAACAACTGACGTACGTGAGGTGAAAGTAGTAAACAAACGGCCCGGTTCCGGCAACAAAGAGAAAACGATAAATTTTGTAAAACGCAGGCAAAAAATCCTGCAAGGCGCGCCATGAATTGTAAGGATGCGCGACTTTTAGTCGGGACTTTTATCTTGGTCCGACTTTTAGTCGAAGTAGAGGAATCTGTAAGAACGACAGCAGTCATATTCTGCAGATACGTTTTTGAAAAAGAAAACATAAGTTTATAATTTGTTTTGAATTTTAGATTAAAAACGATAGACTGAGAAACGCTTGAGATCGTTAATTTGCTTGTATAAATTTAATAGGTATAATTTTTTTTATCTGCAAGAGGAGGCAACAGAGCAGACGCGTCATCTGGTGGTAATTTCATCTAAGAGTTCTATATGAATTAAAATAAATGTGATTTTAAAATAAAGAGTTTAATTAAGTGAGAGTTTATTATAAATAAACAAACAATAAACAGGCTTAAAGTTGAATATGCTTCAGTAAACGTAGCTAAACATACATATTAGCGTTTACTTTTTCACAATACTATTCTAACTTCAATAAAACGATAAAACAACAACTATAAACACGGCCATTCAAACCAAATTCCACTCCTCCAGTTAGCAATTGCCATTGCGTATTGAACGAAATAAATCGCTATCCAGTACTCAAGTAATAAGGTAATGAATGGGCGGCCTATCCCGGCTAATTAACCTTCGTTTCCAAACGCATAAATCCACACAAACTGAACATTCCTCTTCGTTACTTGTAGGTTTTTCAAATAAACTATTCAATGAAATTAATATTGTATTGATTTGTAGGTGGATAAATTGATTACAGATTTAGACTGAGAATAAGTTCTTTTTGAAGTGAAACTTCTTAATCGGGGTTGGAAAAAAATTTAGTGTAACATTTTTTCGTTACGCGTGACATTTTTCCGTTACGCGCCATCTTTTTCTTATCCCTACCACGCGTGATTCGACGTATTTCTGTAAAGTTGCATATAGTAAACTATTTTTTGAAAAATAAGGTCATAAAGAAGTTTCACTTCTTACGTGTGTACACTAGTACACGCACAAATTTTTTTTATTTGTTAGACTTTTGTGACAAAAAATATTTCAATATCTTTGAGGGTAGGAGATATATCAGTGATAGAAATAACATCTTATTGTAACAAAGTTACATGGTAGTGATGTTATTTTGTAGACAAATGTTATTTATTGCTGATCGAGTTTCATATGGAAATGTAGCAGATAGATAAGGCACAAAAACCATATAAAGATACACAAATTAGAAACTACTTACGTATAATAGTCTGAGGGAGAGAACAATTATTAATATTATAGAGTTTTTTATCTCTACCTTATGTTTATGCAGTACATTGTATAATAAAGGTAGTTTAGTAATAAAAGTAGTGTACACATATAATAAAGGTAGTTTTCAGTGAACAATTTCACTGATATTTTTAAATAACTAGCAACATTATGTAATATTTACTGAATGTCCAAAAAAATACACTAAAATTAAAACTTAATTAAATACCAAACAAAAGTTAATCCCCATTAAAACAGCGCAATAATAAAAACAAACTTAACGTAATCTAGCAGCAGTCGCATCGGATCGCACGACTCCGCACGACCAATTAGCGTCCGCATCGCGCCGCATCAATTGTGTTTAACTGCGCACTATACTGTTACTTTAAATTGTTATAGAGTTACTGGATGTGGCTAAAAATATACCTGAAAAATTTGTTATAGCTCTTGATTGGCTCTTGAAATATGTTTAAATTGAGAATTGGTTGTTAGTTAAAGAAAAGTTGGTAGTAAATATAATTCAGTTAATTTACTAGTGATGCCTCAAGCCTTCTACTTAAACACACTTTTGCGTAACTGGAAACATCAGCTTGTGAATGAATTGATTACGATGAACTCTATCATTCAAAAAGATTTGGCTATGAAACAGGAGATATAAAGTAATATCAACAATAAGTTAGTATTCACGACGTAAATTAATTTAACTCTCATTATTAAAAATCTCATAACTTACTAGAAGTTTGAATACCTAGACTGAATTTAATAGTTATTTACTTCTATCGGTTCTAAAACATGCACCATCCAGTTATTTAGGTCTCAAAGTTCCCTAGAGCTCATTATCGCAAATAAACTGAGGCTTTCCGTTTTTATTGTGTGGACCGTTCCGACTTTCTCGAGACGTACAACTATATCAAATGGAAAACTTAATCGCCATTTTACTTTTATTTCCCTATTTGCTTATATTGTTGAGGATTATGTTGCTGGTAAATAATTGGTAGATGTAAACGCAAGGTTTTTTGGCGTGAAATTGTTACTAAACTACTATATTAAATCAGGTATATTCCTGGTAATTTCCAATGGGCCTTGCAGGAAAAGTACTTAAATACTGGAGATAACAAATATTCTTGAAAGGAAATATTCCTTAATTTTTTAAAAGAAATAGAAGTGAAACGACTGACCGGTTGGCTTAGTTGGTAGTGGCCCTGCCTTCCAAGCCAGAGGTCGTGGGTTCGATTCCCACCCAGGGCAAATATTTGTATGATGAACATATATGTTTGCTCTGTGTCTGGGTGTTGATTATCTATGTAAGTATTTATTTAAAATTATATATGTATGTTTATCAGCCATCTGGTTTCCATAACACAAGCGAAAGCTTAGTATGGGATCAGATCGTGCCGTGTGTGAAAATTGTCCTGAAATATTTATTTATTTATTTTATTTATTATTTAATCTATGATTTTTTTTAGGCCAGTGACATTCGAATTGTACACCATCTATACACCACTTAATCTTCAAATAGAGAAAACAAAATCTACTACTAAATAATTTATTATACAAAAAAGCAGTTTACTTTTCACTTCCCGATCAATAACTAACCTAATATCATCATACCATACTATATCATGTAGTATATAGTTAACTAGCGACCCGCCCCGGCTTCGCACGGGTGCAATGCTGATACTAAATACACTACAGAAAAACTGAACGTTGTACATATTATGTATATAAAAACATAGCGGCCCGCTCCGTCTTCGCCCGGCTATATAAAATAAAAAATAGCCGGGCGGCCGGCCGGTGCCGCCGCAAACGCTACGTACCGCAATTTTTAAATCTGTAATATCTTCGAAAATATTCACTTAAATCATACGGTGTAAAGGGCCATATAGATCTATATTAAATGAACAATGTATTCAAGGTACTTAATTGGTTAAGGATTAATGCTGTATTGGTTAAAATCGCATCGAAAATTAGCCATTATTTGTCGTAAAAAGTAAATGACAAAAAAAAGTTATTGTGGGTTATCCATAAGAGATAGACATATACCATCGCGGACTTTTCTGTAGACCTTTTCAATGTGTATAATACTTAGTACATTATTTTGATAAAACTCGTAGGGTTCAGCCTGCGTTTGCAATGTAAGCGGAAAAAATGTGATTTTTTACGACATCACATTAGAAACCTCAAAAATAACAGTACTTCTCCACTATTTAATGGATGTTATTAGACATATAAACCTTCCTCTTGATTTACTCTATCTATTAAGAAAAACCGCATCAAAATCCGTTGCGTAGTTTCAAAGATTTAAGCGTACAAAGGGACATAGGGACATAGGGACATAGGGACATAGGGACAGGGAAAGCGACTTTGTTTTATACTATGTAGTGATAATATGTACACGCTTCACAAGGCATAGTTTAAAAACAACTTCGCTCATAAGAGCGCCAGTAAACAAATTTATGAAGAGGCAAAGAGGCAAAAGCAATCATAGTACAGAAGACATGGTTCAGCGAACAAACACCGAGCCTATAGTCAATGTTTGTGGACGCTTGGCCGCTTTTACACCGTTAGGATAGTGATAGAATTTAAATTGAATGGTCCAGTATCTATTTTTATATGCTTTATAAAGACTGTGTATATTCAGTACCCAGTTATTCTAAACCTTTTCACTATTTACTTGTTTTATTAAGACTTTTTTTATTTAGCAGCCAGTTATTAAATTATTTACGCTTATTAGACTCTTGTTCTTTAGTTCATAAAAGTGTTAAAAAAATGTTTGCCCTTGCAACGCAGGGAGTTTTTACTTGTATAATAAAAATCTGAAACAAAAACAGAGTTATTTTCATATACTTTCTTCTGTTCTATTAGTTAGTTAGCCACTATACGACACACAAGAAAATAATACATCATAAATATACTTAATAAATCTCTTGTTATATGACGGTGTGATAGCCGGTCAGTTTAGGAAGCCTGTAAAACAATTGGTAAGTGGCCTGTGATAATATTAGGCTTAGCAAAGTCAGTAAGAACAGCTCTTACAGATAGGCTAGGGTTAATGATAGGATCTAAAATAACTAAGGGCCTTTATGCTTATTCTCTACCTTTATTTATCTAGGTGTTCACCCAGTTTATATTATTTTCAAGTGCTTTTGACCTATATCGTTATCTCTAAGAATAGCGGAATAAAAGTGAACTGTTTATAGATAATCCGATAGTAATTGTATTGTCATATTATTATGATTTATGACTATAAATTTTTCATAACTATTGGCTTGAAAAAATTGGTGAAATTTTGCGTTTAATTTTAGACTATCACTACATAGTATAAAAAAGTTGTGGCTATGTATGCTTAAATCTTTAAAACTGTATAACGGATTTTGATGTGGTTATTTTTATGGATAGAGTAGTTCTTCAGGAAGGGTTAGTAAGGTTTAGTTAGTATATATTTTTTAAAGTTTTATAAACAGGAAAAATCGCGGGCGGAAAGTTTAATGCTGGCCATACACGCTAGGGTGTACCTGACAGGTTTGCCTGTGCAGTTACGCCTGTCAGGTAAAGTTGAGTTGAGAAGAGGACACACACGCAGCGGTAAACCTGCACAAACTCTCATTTGAAACCATGCCCTCGGCCGCGGCGCTTGATATCGACGCAGTACGTAGCTTTAATTGATTTATTATTTACTAGCGACCCGCCCCGGCTTCGCACGGGTGCAATGCTGATACTAAATACCCTACAGAAAAACTGTGAACGTTGTATATAAAAACATAGCGGCCCGCTCCGGCTTCGCACGGGTATAAAATAGATAGCCGGGCGGCCGGCCGGTACCGCCGCAAACGCTACGTCCCGCAATTTTTAGGGTTCCGTAGCCAAAATGGCAAAAACGGAACCCTTATAGTTTCGTCATGTCCGTCTGTCCGTCTGTCCGTCTGTCCGTCTGTCACAGCCGATTTACTCGGAAACTATAAGTACTACAGTGATGAAATTTGATGGGAATATGTGTTGTATGAACCGCTACAAAAATATGACACTAAATAGTAAAAAAAAGAATTGGGGGTGGGGCCCCCCATACATGTAACTGAGGGATGAAATTTTTTTTTTCGATGTACATACCCGTGTGGGGTATCAATGGAAAGGTCTTTTAAAATGATATAAAGTTTTCTAAAAAACATTTTTCTTAAAGTGAACGGTTTTTGAGATATCAGCTCTCAAAGTCGTAAAAAGTATGTCCCCCCCCCTCTATTTTTATAACTACGGGGTATAAAATTCTAAAAAAAATAGAGGTGATGCATGCTAATTAACTCTTTCAACGATTTTTGGTTTGATCAAAGTATCTCTTATAGTTTTTGAGATAGGTTGATTTAACTGTAATTTATTATATTTGCTGCTACGGAACCCTTTGTGCGCGAGCCCGACTCGCACTTGGCCGGTTTTATTAAATCTGTAATATCTTCGAAAATATTCACTTAAATCATACGGTGTAAAGGGCCATATAGATCTATATTAAATGAACATTGTATTCAAGGTATTTAATTGGTTAAGGATTAATGCTGTATTGGTTAAAATCGCTTCGAAAATTAGCCATTATTTGTCGTAAAAAAGTAAATGACAAAAAAAAGTTATTGTGGGTTATCCATAAGAGATAGACATATACCACCGCGGACTTTTCTGTAGACCTTTTCAATGTGTATAATACTTAGTACATTATTTTGATAAAACTCGTAGGGTTCAGCCTGCGTTTGCAATGTAAGCGGAAAAAAATGTAATTTTTTACGACATCACATTAGAAACCTCAAAAATAACAGTACTTCTCTACTATTTGATGGATGTTATTATACATATAAACCTTCCTCTTGAATCACTATATCTATTAAAAAAAACCGCATCAAAATCCGTTGCGTAGTTTCAAAGATTTAAGCGTACAAAGGGACATAGGGACATAGGGACAGGGAAAGCGACTTTGTTTTATACTATGTAGTGATTTTATTGAAGAAAAAGAAATATAAACGAAGATACCGTGAACGATGGTGCAAATCATGGTTATTGCAAAGTTATTGTTATTATACTCTCATGTGAACTTGTTGAAAGAATTGATATTTGAGCCGAATGATTTTCGCAACTATCTACGATGAAAAGACGTATCTCAAACTATTAGCAGCTATGACTCCTTTACACATATGCACGTGTTTCCCTGCTAGCACTCACTGGACAACTGACGACTACGTCGAACCGCCCCATACACGCTCAGGTTTGCCTGCACAGTTAAACTGCACAGGTATACCCACGCGTAAAAAATATCAATTTTCATATTTTTTCTGTCGCCTGAACAGGTGTGAAAACTTGCACAGTTCTGTAACATACACGCTCCGGTTAACCTGAACAGGTGACCTGTACAGGCAAACCTGTCAGGTACACCCTAGCGTGTATGGCCAGCTTTACAAATTATAAAACAAATTGTCTCATAATAATGTAGAGTCCTATTTCTGTGGTTTCAAACATTTTATTCGCACTAAAGTTCTTCTATAAACTTTTAGATTAATTAAAGAAATAAAAAATGTATTTCCTTTTCTATAAAGAGACAAAAAATAGTGTGATCTCCGATACAATTACATTTATGATCGTGAAACAAAGTGCGTAATTCTGTGGCTGCTTTATGACGTCATCGCTCATGTTTTACACGTTGCTGTCAAAATAATATTTACGAATATGTCACGAATATAGATTCTTCTTTATTGTTATTTTTTTATTGTTTGGTAGAAAACTGTATACTTAAGCACAAATAAAAATAAGCAGAAAACGCTTGAATCGCCATAATTTTAAGAAATATAGCGTGTATTCAACTCATGAAAAACAATCCAGCCGTTTCCAATTCCGTCGCAAATAAAATCACAATATGTTCATTGTTCATTGAATCTTATGCTTATGTAAAATAAGTATTTTACATCCAGTGTTAATTACCAACGAGGTGACCCAAAGCTTCCTTTCCTTGTTTTCCCAACAAAGACAATTATAAATGTTTTCTCTAATTTTGCTAGAAATAACATTATTTTATTTATTTCTAATACAGAATGAGGAAACCCTACAAATACAAGACAGCATGTTAGCTATTACCTTAACTGTCACCCTTTCAGATTAAAAGTGCAAATGTCCGTCGGGATTAAATACCTATAGCTTAGTTGGAAATAGCATGTTATACTTGTTTATTATACTAGTATCTGTAAATAAACAAGGAAAATCTATTATAAAATGTAGTCATGTCATCGACATAATTTTACTTTCAACTAGTAAATCTTACACAAATCTTATCACAGTCCTTAGAATATAAGAACCTATAAATGTACATAGGTACCTGTAGTTACGTATTTTTGGCAGATGATTTAAAAAAATGTTAAAACCAAACTCATAAAAACCAAAATCACTTATATTTAGAGAGAATAGAAAAATTATCTTAATATCTTCGTTATTAAAACTATACCTGCTCTTTCCTGTATTTTTGTTTAACACTATTAATAATTAATTTATATATTGTCATACGCAATTTAAACTCTACTTTTTCTTTCCTGTAACAACTCCAAATTTGCTTTTCACAGCAGACCTCTTCGTAATTATTTATACTATACTTATACTATTTAAGCTCCATCCCATCTCACAATTTTACCAACCAACTAAACATGTTCAATATGACATGTACACAATATAGGTACATATCTCAAAATAAAATGCCCTCTGTCTGTCTGAAGCTTAAAACTATGGCTTCGTCGCGACGAGTAATTGTGTCTTTGTTCCAGTATACACTTGCTTTATGCGTATTTGTTAAGCCTTTGGGCCTGTCTGATGGTGTGGTTCTTGTATGATGAATTGAAAATATGTATTAGCCTTAGATAGCATTGTGTAAGAGTGCAAGGTGTTAGTATTTCTGAATATTCTGAAAGTTGTGAGATCATTATATATTACTAGATTTCCGCCCGCGGCTTCGCCCGCGTTTTCAAAGGAAAACCCGCATAGTTCCCGTTCCCGTGGGATTTCCGGGATAAAACCTATCCTATGTGTTAATCCAAGTTACCCTCTATATGTGTGCTAAATTTCATTGTAATCGGTTCAGTAGTTTTTACGTGAAAGAGTAACAAACATCCATACATCCATACATCCTTACAAACTTTCGCCTTTATAATAGTATTGAGATTTATTATTATAAATGTTGTTGTTTAGAAGTTGTTTTGTTGATAATTGATGTTATTTTTGGGAAATAAAATGTTCTACTCAGCCGCATAGTTTCCTGTTTCCAGAAATAAGTTTCTTGATGATGTTCTGTAAGTAAGTTTTATTATAATTGCTCTCTAACTTTTACGTGTTTAAATTTGGTGTACACGTTAATAAGTTAAAAAGACAGTTTCGTAAAGCTGTGAAATTGAATCAGATTTAACACGTATTTTTATAGAGATATAAATATGATCCAAGTAGTCTTATAATATCAACTCTCACTATTTAAGGACGCGTTTACGAATCTGACAAAAATAAGCAGTTTTTCGATGCATTTTGCGGCAAAATAATACAAAACCAAATTTGACTAATAATTACCATAGATAGATTACTCCTTAATCTTTAAATGGTAGGAATTTTTTAGTCGAAAATTTTGGTTTATAATATTGTAAAAAATAATTTCCGTTGCCTCTTCACACAAAATTGACAATATCGTGCTGAATATAAAAGCATTTTTCTATTATTTAATAAACTAAATTTATTTATTTAAAAATATTTTAAGTAAGCAGACATGTCCAACTCAAAAAGGTAGGAACTAAAACTATCAAAATGTTACAAATAAGCTGAGAAAAAAATTAAAATCAAATCCTATTTTTTCACATATTTAGCTGTAACGCGTGATACTTATTGCATGAAAATAAGGGTTATTTTATTTGTCACTATCTTGATTTATTGCACAAAAATTTGTAATGAAATATTTTATAATTTAGTCTGCGCTCGGCCGCCGTTGTGAGTAGACACTGTGACGCTTGTAAGCAGCTCCTCGTTTACGAAAAGATCGCTGTACGTATACAAAATAGTTGACAAGGTCAAACTTGATACTTCACGCATTCTGCACCGAGAACCAAGGCACAACAAGGTAAGATTTTATTTATAGTATTTTATACTTATGGGATTATAAATTTCATATTTAGTTTCTGACTTGACGGAGTGACCTGAAGGTGTACTTCGAAGACTGCTACTGGAACTACTAGACGATTAGAGCTAGGTATGCCGAGTTTGGGCTCGTTTTGTTAGTTATGTTGAGACCTTACCTCCGGACTTGATGGAGTGACCTGAAGGTGTACTTCGAAGACTGCTACTGGAACTACTAGACGATTAGAGCTAGGTATGCCGAGTTTGGGCTCGTTTTGTTAGTTATGTTGAGACCTTACCTCCGGACTTGATGGAGTGACCTGAAGGTGTACTTCGAAGACTGCTACTGGAACTACTAGACGATTAGAGCTAGGTATGCCGAGTTTGGGCTCGTTTTGTTAGTTATGTTGAGACCTTACCTCCGGACTTGATGGAGTGACCTGAAGGTGTACTTCGAAGACTGCTACTGGAACTAATAGACGATTAGTGCTAGGTATGACGAGTTTGGGCTCGTTTTGTTAGTTATGTTGAGACCTTACCTCCGGACTTGATGGAGTGACCTGAAGGTGTACTTCGAAGACTGCAACTGGAACTAATAAACGATTAGAGCTAGGTATGCCGAGTTTGGGCTCGTTTTGTTAGTTACGTTGAGACCTTACCTCCGGACTTGATGGAGTGACCTGAAGGTGTACTTCGAAGACTGCAACTGGAACTAATAGACGATTAGAGCTAGGTATGCCGAGTTTGGGCTCGTTTTGTTAGTTATGTTGAGACCTTACCTCCGGACTTGATGGAGTGACCTGAAGGTGTACTTCGAAGACTGCAACTGGAACTAATAAACGATTAGAGCTAGGTATGCCGAGTTTGGGCTCGTTTTGTTAGTTACGTTGAGACCTTACCTCCGGACTTGATGGAGTGACCTGAAGGTGTACTTCGAAGACTGCAACTGGAACTAATAGACGATTAGAGCTAGGTATGCCGAGTTTGGGCTCGTTTTGTTAGTTATGTTGAGACCTTACCTCCGGACTTGATGGAGTGACCTGAAGGTGTACTTCGAAGACTGCTACTGGAACTACTAGACGATTAGAGCTAGGTATGCCGAGTTTGGGCTCGTTTTGTTAGTTATGTTGAGACCTTACCTCCGGACTTGATGGAGTGACCTGAAGGTGTACTTCGAAGACTGCAACTGGAACTAATAGACGATTAGAGCTAGGTATGCCGAGTTTGGGCTCGTTTTGTTAGTTATGTTGAGACCTTAGCTCCGGACTTGATGGAGTGACCTGAAGGTGTACTTCGAAGACTGCTACTGGAACTAATAGACGATTAGAGCTAGGTATGCCGAGTTTGGGCTCGTTTTGTTATTTATGTTGAGACCTTACCTCCGGACTTGATGGAGTGACCTGAAGGTGTACTTCGAAGATTGCAACTGGAACTAATAAACGATTAGAGCTAGGTATGCCGAGTTTGGGCTCGTTTTGTTAGTTACGTTGAGACCTTACCTCCGGACTTGATGGAGTGACCTGAAGGTGTACTTCGAAGACTGCAACTGGAACTGATAGACGATTAGAGCTAGGTATGCCGAGTTTGGGCTCGTTTTGTTAGTTATGTTGAGACCTTACCTCCGGACTTGATGGAGTGACCTGAAGGTGTACTTCGAAGACTGCTACTGGAACTACTAGACGATTAGAGCTAGGTATGCCGAGTTTGGGCTCGTTTTGTTATTTATGTTGAGACCTTACCTCCGGACTTGATGGAGTGACCTGAAGGTGTACTTCGAAGACTGCAACTGGAACTAATAGACGATTAGAGCTAGGTATGCCGAGTTTGGGCTCGTTTTGTTAGTTATGTTGAGACCTTAGCTCCGGACTTGATGGAGTGACCTGAAGGTGTACTTCGAAGACTGCTACTGGAACTAATAGACGATTAGAGCTAGGTATGCCGAGTTTGGGCTCGTTTTGTTAGTTACGTTGAGACCTTACCTCCGGACTTGATGGAGTGACCTGAAGGTGTACTTCGAAGACTGCAACTGGAACTAATAAACGATTAGAGCTAGGTATGCCGAGTTTGGGCTCGTTTTGTTAGTTACGTTGAGACCTAACCTCCGGACTTGATGGAGTGACCTGAAGGTGTACTTCGAAGACTGCAACTGGAACTAATAGACGATTAGAGCTAGGTATGCCGAGTTTGGGCTCGTTTTGTTAGTTATGTTGAGACCTTTCCTCCGGACTTGACATAACTAACAAAACGAGCCCAAACTCGGCATACCTAGCTCTAATCATCTAGTAGTTCCAGTAGCAGTCTTCGAAGTACACCTTCAGGTCACTCCATCAAGTCCGGAGGTAAGGTCTCAACATAACTAACAAAACGAGCCCAAACTCGGCATACCTAGCTCAAATCGTCTAGTAGGTCCAGTGGCAGTCTTCGAAGTACACCTTCAGGTCACTCTATCAAGTCTGGAGGTAAGGTCTCAACATAACTGACAAAACGAGCCCAAACTCGGCATACCTAGCTCTAATCGTCTAGTATTTCCAGTAGCAGTCTTCGAAGTATACCTTCAGGTCACTCTATCAAGTCCGGAGGTAAGGTCTCAACATAACTAACAAAATGAGCCCAAACTCGGCACACCTAGCTCTAACCATCTATTAGTTCCAGTAGCAGTCTTCGAAGTACACCTGCAGGTCATTCCATCAAGTCCGGAGGTAAGGTCTCAACATAACTAACAAAACGAGCCCAAACTCGGCATACCTAGCTCTAATCGTCTAGTAGTTCCAGTAGCAGTCTTCGAAGTACACCTTCAGGTCACTCCATCAAGTCCGGAGGTAAGGTCTCAACATAACTAACAAAACGAGCCCAAACTCGGCATACCTAGCTCTAATCGTCTAGTAGTTCCAGTCGCAGTCTTCGAAGTACACCTTCAGGTCACTCCATCAAGTCCGGAGGTAAGGTCTCAACATAACTAACAAAACGAGCCCAAACTCGGCATACCTAGCTCTAATCGTCTAGTAGTTCCAGTAGCAGTCTTCGAAGTACACCTTCAGATCACTCTATCAAGTCCGGAGGTAAGGTCTCAACATAACTAACAAAACGAGCCCAAACTCGGCATACCTAGCTCTAATCGTATAATAGTTCCAGAATAGTTCCAGAAGAATAATAGTTCCGAAGTACACTTTGGCATGTAGGTACTTGTTTACCAATCAATCACTGTCCCATGAAATTAGGTAAATGGTATCTACTTTTGTGACCATTCAACGTTACAAACAAATCAAAGTAAATTATAAAAAAAAAATATTGCAATAAAAATAAGTTCAATTATCAAGTCGTGTCAGTTTAGTCATAATTTCGTCGTTTCTCGCATTTCGCTGTGTGTGTGAGCCGTGCACGTGTAGTAGTAAGACTCAAAACTTAAAATTGATGCGCGTCAATTTGTAAATACGTCCTTAACATAGGTACATATTCGATACATCCGGTCGCTGATATAACGAAAGGAAAGAGAAATCGCATACAATATGAATAACGATTAAATCGATACTTATCTCTACTTTGTATTCAGATTCGATACTAGTATATCGATAAACGATATGAATCGCAGTTTGTATACAACCGGCCTGTCAATGTCATTATTGCAAAACCAAACGTTCGATTAACAAAACATCCCTATATTTTACAACAAACAAAACCCGACTCTATCCCAAGTGCGTAAAGTTCAAAACACAACACGGAAATATCACTAAGCAATACAAACAAATGGAATGTGCCGTGTAAATATGGACTGTATTTTATAGCGATAAAGTATAAAATGCATTGTGCCGTTATGGTAGTGATGCGCGGTCAATAGAGGCGGCTTAGTGGCATCGATAACTGTGTTTCGATGTTTATGCGTTGTCTGCTACACCTGTACCGTGCTATATGATTGAAGTTGTTTTGTAAGAACCTTTGTTAGGATTACGATTTAAAATTAATTGTATTATGATGTAGAAAGAAATATTATGTTTTTCTTTTTACCTCTATGACTTCACTTTTTACCTAATTAAATAATAACCAATTGCTGTGTGTCTCACTAATCTTAAAAATAGCTACAGCGTATAAGCTATTTTTAACCTTAAATTATTTTTAGAAGGCATAAGTAATGGAAATATTTTCACAAATTAATGAAATGTAGAGTCATTTTCAAAGTTGTTAATTAAACCATTTTCATTATTAATTTTTATTTTTTTTATTTTCAGGTGAGTGAAGTGGGACCTCTTTGGATGGTGTAACATAATATTATGTACTATACCCAAGGTAATTATATAGAATTTAATTTAAGGCTATATGTGTAGAAAATTATGTAAAATTGTCCGGTGAACGATAAAAATAATGATATTGATTGAAAATGTGCATTACAGTTCTGCATTACAGGTAGCTTATAAGGTACATTTTATAAGTATAATACAGTATGTTACATACATATAAGTGCATACTATGCATAGGTGTACATATTGTTTATAATTGAAAAGAACAGCTTGTATAATTCAGTAGCACTAAATGGATGGCCATCAGACAGACGGTGCTCTGGTTGATTTCACGCAATTCCGGGGCGATATATTGTCGCAATTAAGGGGTCATTTTAACCCTGATACCAGTGAAAGCTAAGCGATAAATCTAAGTGTTAAATGTTTGGCATATAAGCAAGATATATTATGTCATTACGGTAGTGTTGGATGGAGGGTTTAGAATTGTGTTCCATCATTAGTTGAATTGATTGATTGGTTCAACATCTTTACTTTATAACGATACTAGCTTACCGCCCGCGGCTTCGCCCGCTTTGTCTAAAACCTAATAAATTATATACTAAAACCTTCCTCTTAAATCACTCTATCTATTAAAAAAAAACCGCATCAAAATCCGTTGCGTAGTTTTAAAGATTTAAGTATACAAAGGGACATAGGGACATAGGGACAGAGAAAGCGACTTTGTTTTATACTATGTAATGATTTTAAATTTCATTGTTCTGTAACGGGTTTATATAATTAATATTTCAAAATTCATTGTATATTGTAGGTATGTATCCATTTCAAGGGACAAGATTTGAGTGAACTCAGAATTGATTTTGAAAAAGTCATCCTTTACCTTTGGTTGCAGAGGTTTGAAACACCGTTATTATTACAATCACAATTACAATACTTTTTTAACCTTTTTTTATGTTAAAACACCGGCAGTTACCTTACAGTTACCTTAGTAAATATAACTGTATAAAAACTATTTTTCTCTTCAATAATTTACCTCATAGCGACGTAGAGAGCAATTCAAATTTAATCTAATATCTACCATACTATGTAAATATACTTTAGAAGTTCAACGAAAAAATATATCTTAAAAAATATTAGCTTCTCATGTCCTACGTGGTTTATAGAACCTAAGGGTCCCAGGTACATGAGGGATCAATCAGCGATCATCGCCCTTCCAGAGTAACCCTTTGTCACTAGATATCTGTATATTAGGTGCTGTTTAAACCTAGATTAATTTGTCGTTGCGATTTAATTAGGAACGATTAATAAAAGGAGGGTAGTAAATTGGTATGAATTCGAAGATAATGTACCTAACTATAATTTTAAGTTTTTTTTATTATAGACTCTTTAGTAACATTATAATAAATTTATTATTAATCATATAGGTTATTACACATTATATTAAAAGCAGTATTTACTAATGTGTGTGCTACGTGTTGTTTTGAAATGAACATAATAGGTATACCTACCACGTTAAAACAACAAATATTGCCGAAATATTGTTTTATAAAAGTATTTAGATACCTAGAGGTACCTTTTTCACAACTTTGACCTAAATCATAATTATGAAATAAAATGCCAGATACGATAGCATAGCGATTCGTAAAACGGTGAACAATATATTTAAGAAAAGGCTTAGAACTCTCAAAAAGCACAGGTATTATCGAAGATATAATAAATTCTGTTTACAAACAAAATAATAACGAAACAAATATATATTGTCTGGATTACTTCATGCTCATAAAAAGTAATAAACCTAAGTCCAAGTTTTGTTGAACTTAAGTTAAAGGACGCCAAATGTCACAGAGTTTAAATACTCTAAGTAATAACTTAAGGCACTTAAAGAAAGATAATTAAAACAGTTATTACTTAAGTTACTTAAATGTCTAGGCATTTAAAGGCGTACTAATTTTAATATTTTGTCCAGTTTCTTGGAATTAATCTACTAATGTTACAAAGTTCGTAATTTAGATTAAATAAAAACTTATCATAACACTTTATTTTAATTTCTTTTCACAATTTATCAATCAATTTTATATAAAAGTTAGTTTAATTAAAGTTTATAGTTTCAGTTTTTATTAAACTCCTTAAGGATGGCGAGGAAATATGTATGAAATATGAATGCAACCATTGGAGCGGAGGTTAGTGCGCAGACCTTTTATCCAGATGATCCTGGGTTAAAAATTCACGATCATCATAGAAAAATTATTATCCTCACGTCCCTAAACTTACCATTCATGAAACATATTATGTAATTGATGTATCCGATAACCTTAAAAGAGCAGGATTCATATACAACCTCCCTCCCATCGTTCCAAGCCTTGTCGTGGCGGGGGGGTTGCAAGCCAGCATCTTGGGGAAGCTAATATGGAATACACACGTGCCGCTCCTGATTCGTTTTTCATAAAACTATACGGGACGCGGCCCTGGAGTAGGGTCCTTGGAGACCAACGGCTGCAATACAGCGATGGATGGCGGTTGGTAAACCGCGGCGCGGCGGGCCTAGTGAGAGGATGTCTCTTGCTGGGCACTGGGGCTTAGGCCCTCCGCCGGGCAAACTGTTACCTCTAACGTGTGACGTTGTCATGTCTAGCGGCACGTTAGAGACCAGGGAGCTTGCCTTAAACGGCCGGCCCAAGAGGAAGGTGACCTCAGAAAAAACCCCTCCAATTCGGCGCTGGGGCGCCCCTCAGGGCCTACGCGCGGCGTCGAATTCCTGCTTCCATCTGCGTGGCAGGTGGCTTGGCGAGAGGACCAAGTCATAGCGGCCAACCCCCGGATACCGCCCGCCCTCCGGGGCGTAATAGGGTTACCCGGGTGCAGGGGGCACCGCCCGGGTGGACCGTATACATCCCCCATGCTCGTGGGACCTTACCACAGTATACAATGAACCAATTCGTCGAAGAAGAAGGAGGAATAAAAGCAAGAGTAGAAGGAGGCATGTCGAGAGAATCGGCAGTAAGAATCGGCAGTAAGAAGTGCAGTGTTGTGTTGGAAAGCGTGACAGACGCTATGCCTACACCCATTGCAGTTACTAGTGTAACAGAAGTGGCCGCAGAGTCGGATTCTTCCAACTCTATGGCTAGCATGAATTCGCAGGCTACAATGAGTCCCCTGGTTCGCCGGGAGGCTCTGTGCACTCCGCAAGAGTCACGCTTTTGGCGGTGTCGAAAACGCTCCCGGTTAGACGATGGAAGCTCCAGCGACACTTCTATCGCCTCTGGTAGGAAACCTAGAACTGGTTACCGCAAGGCGCATAGAGTAGAGAAGAATACCGAAGAGGGAGTTGATCTAGGCGTACCAGCTTCAGCAGACCCAGAACCCAAATCTGTGCTCCCACCCTCGATAGCTCTGCAAACCAACAGCGTGAATGCATCGACTGAAGATGTACGGAGGAGGATTGAAACAAACCTGGCGACGGTCGAAAAGATCGCCAAAGTGTCAAACCACCTGAAGACCACCTTTGTGGCTGACTTGAGAAACGCCGCTAAGGCTATTAGGGAGGATACCGACTCCCTTGCGTTGAGGACGCTTACCGATGAAACGAGGGCGCTCCGGGCAGAGAATGAAAGGTTGCGTATACGGCTGGATTTGCTCCAAAATGAGATGCGGGAAATGCGACTTCTCATACATCGGGGCCCAGCTGCGTCTGCACAGACAGCGGAGTTGACACATGACTTTGAGGCTAGGATGGTACGCCAACTGGGAGAACTAATCGACGCACGGCTTCGAAACTTAGAGGCTCAACCGAGTCTTCAACAAAAATCGCGTCACTCTATTGTGGGGGATGGGAAAGGAAGCCGGGTTGCTGGCATCCAACAGCAGAGTTGCTCCGAAGCCTCGGAGGATATGGGTCCAAGACCAAGGAAAGCAAAGACTCTCTCCAAACTGACTCGGGATGTGACGGAAGCCAAAGAGGGAAGTGTGAAAAAGAAGGGACAGAAGAAGCAGAAGAAGAAGAAAAAGGGAGCAGAAAATGAAGGACAGACGGTGGAACCTGCGTCCACTTTCTCTCCTGCGGCGGTGGTTTCTTCGCGTCTTGACGCAGAGTCCCCTACGGAGCCCGCACCCATCTCTTCGGGTGAGGGCTGGTCAGTGGTGGGAAAGAAAGGCAAGGCGAGCGCAAAGAAGGTTCAACAGCCTGGGTTCAATAAGCATACAACGGAACTGCGGAGGGCGTCTCAAGCACCTAGGCCAACACAATCTAGGCTAAGGGCTCCGCGATCCGCGGCAGTGGTTTTGACAATTCCTACAGAGGCCCGGGAAAGCGGTGCTACGTACGCTGCGGCTATTAAGGAGGCTAGGTCAAAAATAGACTTGAAAGAAGCGGGCATCGAATGCGTCAAATTTCGCCAGGCGGTTACGGGAGCCACTATCATCCAAATCTCCGGGCCTGACAGTAGCGATAAGGCTGATCTCCTGTCAGTCAAACTGAAGACCTTATTCAAAGACAGAGACATCAAAGTGTCTAGACCGGTTAAAATGGCGGATGTACGCGTGTCAGGCCTAGATGCGTCTATCACAATGAATGACTTGAAGGAAGCCGTAGCTGTAAAGGGAGGATGCCCAGCGGAGCAGATAAGGGTGAGCCAATTACAAAAGGACAGATCCGGTTTGTACGCAGCTTGGGTGAACTGCCCTATAACAGCAGCCAAAAATATCGCTGAGACACGCTTTCTCGTCGGATGGGTTGCGGCGAGAGTAAAGGTGCAAAAGCCAAGGGTGTTACGTTGCTATCGCTGCCTCGAAGTTGGCCACGTGGCTAACCGGTGTACATCGGAGTGCGACCGCAGCCAGCTGTGCTATCGCTGCGGGCAGCCAGACCACAAAGCCGTCAATTGCACTGCAAAGCCAAACTGCACTATTTGTGCGGCGGCAGGCAAGAAGGCAGATCATCGCCTAGGTGGTAGTGGCTGTTCAGTTGATAAAGTAACCAAAGAAAGGCCTAATAAACATACAGTGGGCCCCCAGGAAGGGGGAGCAGATATGGAGATAGTGGAAACCGCCAAAGTATAAATGGAACTACGCTTTTTACAATCAAACCTCAACCACTGTGCCAGGGCCCAGGATTTGCTGATCCAGAGCCTGGCACAGTGGTCGATTTACATCGGAATTTTATCAGAACCGTATGCTGTTCCCCCTGGGCGGGATAACTGGATAGGAGACATTGATGAGGTGGCTGCTATAGTAGTGACACAAGCGGATGGATCACCCACAATTTGTGCAAATGCGAAGGGTCACGGCTGCGTAGCTGCTAGGTTCGCTGATATAATTGTAATCGGAGCATACTTCTCACCGAATAAAACGCTTTCTGAGTTCGAAGCGTTTTTGGGAGAATTATGCTCCCTGATTCAATGGGGTCGCCCTCATCAAATTATCATCGCGGGAGACCTAAACGCAAAATCTGTCGCGTGGGGTTCCTCAGCATCAAATGCTCGTGGAGACGTCCTATTGGAATGGCTCGCAGCTCAGAACCTGGTCCCACTCAATCTAGATCCTAAATCTAAATCCGAAGCTATATGCTTTCACGGCAATCGGAGAGCACCACAGGCTGGAGAAGAGATCGTTGTGAGTAGGGTGCCCATCCGGATCGGGCCCCGACTGAAATACCTCGGTTTGGTGCTCGATCCGCGATGGACATTTCAAGCTCACTTCTCGGCACTGGGGTCAAAGCTCACCACCACGGCAGCGGCTCTTTGCCGTATCATGCCCAACATTGGAGGGCCGAGCGGGGCGTGTCGCAGACTCTTTGCCGGAGTGGTGCGCTCACAGGCGTTGTATGGATGCCCAATATGGGCCGATAAACTATTGACGCGAAACACGATCGTGCTAAGGCGGTCGCAGCGAGTGATAGCTATAAGGGTAGCAAGGGCGTATCGCACCGTGTCGTATGATGCGGTTTGCGTCATAGCCGGTACTGCACCCTGGCACCTCGAGGCGGCCGCCCTGGCGGAAGTCTATTGGCGCGGAGCAGAGGTAAGAGAGAGGGATGAAGAGTTGCCCTCCGAAAGACTTGAAGGCTGGAAGCGGGAGGCTCGCGACGCGGTGTTCGCCAATTGGAGTCGAGAAATTAATTCATCCTGCGTGGGGGCCTGGACCCTCAGCGCGATAAGCCCTGTGCTTAGAGAGTGGGTAGAGAGGAGGTGGGGGCCTCTCAGCTACCGGCTTGTGCAGGTCCTGTCAGGACATGGATGCTTTGGCAGCTACCTGCACAGGATAGGTCGGGAACCGGCCCCCACCTGTCACCACTGTAGCGACCAATTGGACACGGCTCATCACACCCTGGCTGAGTGCCCGGCATGGACGGCGGAGCGAACTCTTGAAGGCTTGCTAGGAGAGGAAGAGTTGACCCTGCGGGGCCTCGCGAAAGTGATGGTCAGTGGCAACACTAAATGGAAGACAGTCGTGGCCTTTTGCGAGGCCGTGATGAAAGCAAAGGAGGTTGCAGAGAGGGCCCGGGAGAATGACCCAACGGCGGATCCTCTGCGCCGACGTAGACCCGGCAGACGCAGACGTCTTTACGCCCATCATCAGCCGTGAAAATAACATGACCTGACGAACAAGCTCAGGGGGAGGTTTACGTAGAAACGAGCATATTGTAGCTATGCTCGCTGCAAGTAAACCGGCCCCCCCTGTGCCAGAAAGTGGATAGCCCGGCAATAGAGCGTCGTTATCCTTATCGGATACCGACGCCTATTGTCACGTTATGGGCTTAGGCGAGCCGCCAAGTCGCGGCAATGACCACGTAAGCGGTGGGGGTATAAGGCCTGGCTGTTAACCCCTGCCGCCGAAGGTGAACAGTGGCCACCGTTGGGTTTTAGTGGGTATGGCTTCTCGCGAGTCCCACATACCCCCTCACGCAGAAAAACTGCAGAGGGGGATGCGTAAATGCATTTCCCAACGTTAAAAAAAAAAAAAAAAAAAAAAAGGATTCATATACAACCTGAACTTATTAATGTTTATAATATAATATAACGAGCTCATAACACTCGTACACATTGTCATAATTCAAGCACTTGAATATAAATACAGTTTAACCGTAATAAAATTAACAGCAATAAACAGCGCTGTAGGTGTTAAATTTTAATCTTCATACGTATTTTCTAATTGGTGAGCAATTTGTCTCACCTCCCCTTAACGACGGTTATTTATTATGCCATGGAAATATGGCCTTAATGATTTAAAGTGATGGTCTATTTTGAAGTGTGTTCATTAATTTTTGAAATTAAAAGGTGTATCGTGTAAATAAAACGTGGTTAACATAATTAGATTGGTCGATTTGTGTTTTCTTGTGTTTCATTTTACACGAGTAATATACATTTAATAATTATAGATTTTTACGGATTTAAAACACGATTTATTCATTATATTATTATCCCTATTATCCCGTTATTCAGTGGGTAGTAAATTCAAGTAGCAGGCTTCTAGTTTCAAAAAAGTAAGACATTATTATTAAAATCATTGATTTCTTGCGTATTAATAAAGTTTTTGTCAAATACAACGAGGTATTTATTTAATATTTATTTTCTCTTGCCGTATTTATTGTATCGTCAGAAAATGAATATAAAATTGCAGCTTTTTATGATATCAAGTTTCTGGCACTATATAATTGAATCTCATTTCCAATGTAATTTTTTTCGATAAATTAATTACCATATTATATTATCATAAAAAACATTATAACCGTTATCATACATAACGCTTTTTTCGTGTTAAGTTTTACGCGAGTTTAAATGAATAAATCGCTTCAAACATTATAAAGAAACCTTCAAGAACCCAAACTACTTTTTTTTTATGTTATGGGGAGGCAAACGAGCGGACGCACTGCCTGGTGGTAAGCAGGTTGCGTCGCCCATAGACCATAACCGAGGTTATGGTTGTTGCCTACCAGAATAGGGTAAGGGGGAAGACGGAATTAAATAATATATAAAAATAATGAAGCGGAAGCTATGCGTGGATTGGGAAGCGGCGGGAATTTATTGGCCTTTTAAGAAATGATATGCTTTTTTCTTAAAATTTTCCAAATCATAGCTCCTAGGAAACACAGCAGGTGGTAGACTATTCCAGAGCTTACAGGTCCTTGGAAGAAAAGTGCGAGTGAAACGCACTGTGGTGCTCCGCCAGCCATCCAGGTGGTGAGGATGGTAAAGATTTTTATGGCGGGTTGTGCGATGGTGGAATTGTGCGGCAGGAATAAGGAATAAGTAAATACTAAATCCCATAATATAATAAACCCCTATTTCTATAAGTAACACTGTTTCGAAGCCTGCGTCTCAAGTATGTCTGCTAGTCTTTCAATGAATCAAGAGTGCAAGGGGTTATTAGCTCATTAATGCAGTGGGGGTTTCACAAAATATGTTTAACAAGCGGAATGCCGTGGCTTGGTTCGCGAGAACTTTGTGAAAATAATATTATATTATGTTTTCATTTTTTAAAGTAGGTGCTGAGTACAGCGTTTGATGTGGCATGGAAAAATTTATTAATTAAGATCACTTTATATGTGAAAGTTCATCCAGATTAATTCAGCTACATTTGTGTAAACAAACATCCTGAATAAATGGATGCCTTTTTATTGATAAGTAATAACAGTATGGAAGGTAGAGATACCTATACACTTGTATAATGGTTACTCAATACTCATATCATTATTTAATTAAGTTCCAATTATTTTTTCTAAATAAATTAAACTATTAGATATAAATATAAATTAGTCCATGTTAATATAATTCTTACTTATTAAATAAATTTCAAAAGTAACAGACTCATTCATTCAATACCAAGTACGAACCCTTTAAACTTACTAGCTGGATTTCTTACAAAACCATAAAGCACACCTCTTAAACAAATCCAGTCTCAAAATAAAATATAAAAGGCTAATCCATTCTTCACATAGAGTGTTGACGTCATCTCATATGAAAAACTTTCACTTTTCTTGGTGTTCAGAAAGTCTACATGAAAATGAATCCTTTCAGATTTGTACGGTACATAGATACAGTTAGAAAAGCGTCTGGCTCGTGGGGTGACGAGTGGTGTTCATGCTTCCTTTACATATTGTATGGAAATATGTATATTTGCTGGTATGTAATTGAAGTTGTTTATTATGGAAAAGTATGATACGTTAACCGGTTTGTGACGTTTCTAGCTATTTATGATTAGGCATCTAATTAGTATGATAGCGAGAGAGATTTACAATCAAGAGTATAGGAAATATTCTACTAGGGTTCGATCAATGCGATTAGAAACTTTTATACCGCGACAAATTCAGTAACATATTATGCCCCTACCTATGTATTTTTCAGTTTTAAATTCACTAATCTAGTTTCGAAAACCAATAAAAGTCAATCTTTTGGTACAAGTTCGAGGTAGCCGCTGCTCGTGCTAGTTACTCACTCAAGTAACACATGCCAGTGTACTAAGCTACACAAACGCCCCGGACCCGTCTCGTCACTCAGCGGCACTCAATAATGCATGCGCAGTCCGACCGCGGCCTACGACCTTCTACCAACAAAAATGCACGCATGTACCAATGTATAGGGTAGTACAATTCTATAGACATGTCGCGGCTGTTGTGTTTAATTGGCCATTTTAAAATGGGTCTAAATTCTTGTCATGCGTGGTAAAAAGGTCTAGATTGATGCCTAAAATTCACAATGTATTTTGTTACTTGAAAACATAATATTATCACGTTGTATTTTGAATTGATGTTATGTAGTTAAACTGTATTTTACTATCATCTCTCTGTGCTCTTTCGTTAGCATAACCCTATCTACTCTACCTCATCCTTATTTCCATCTCAAATTCATTTTCTTTATAACATCTAGAGCTAAACTTTCTATATTGTAATTGCTGTAGGTACATCCATCTGCTTGTTCAGCGATCTCTACTTCAGTACAATGACATCCAAAACTAGACTTTGTTATAATACTCGATTTCACGAAATCACTGCAACAAACATGCGACTACGAAACTGTTTTTAAAATTCGTATTTAGTGATCGAACGAAGTATTTCCCGATTCATGTGTTGTGATGTTTTTTGTTCGGAATTTGAAAGGGAATTGCGACGGTTTTTTCTGGTTTATTTTGCTGTAGTTTTTCTGAAGGTTTCGACTTACGGTTTTACATGTGCGTAGGTTTTTATGTAAATGTTTTGGTTAAGAAAACTAGGCTTAATAAAAATTTATTTAAGTCTAGTTAACCGTTCCTTTTTTGACTTTTTTATTCATATCTAATTTTATTGAATTTGTATACCGAAACCAATTCTAAATTCCAAAATGCATTGCTATATAAAAACGGTTTGGTAAATAACATACATTATAAGTTACCATATTAAAATAAAAAATAATTACATCAAAAGGTGTTATTATAGACAACAATCGTGTAATCTGAGGATCATAAGCATAGCTATTGTTTTACAAGACAATAGACTTCGTGTATGTTCTTCACTATACTTATATCGTGGCGTCGCGTGCTTTCTCTATGGGCATGTGAAATTGCTGTAATATTTATGAATGAATGAATGAATGAATGAATGAATGAATGAATGAATGAATGAATGAATGAATGAATGAATGAAAGTCCAAGAGGACCGGAGCCACGCGGGTAAAACCGCGGGGCGTAGCTAGTCATGAATAAAAATACCATTCTGTATTTATTTACCTATTCAGATTTTTACGCTATTTCTCGTGCTTCCGTATTATTTTCTCGTGCTCTATATTGTACTATCGTTTATTTGGGACATGATTTTAAATTTTTTGATTTATAATGAAACTTTTTCTTACTCTTATCGGTCAATTAAGGAAAGCTGGCATGTTCACAGTACTCACACTTATGCAATTTCCCTTACAGTATGTTCAAAAATAAATGCGACTCTAGTTTCATTTTAGACTTGAATTGTAAAATGGGTGCGTTGTAGATAAATATATGCAAATATAATTATGAAAGCTCTCATAATTTACCTGTAAAATTATAATTTAAAAGTAAATCAATTGATGAAGTTAATTATTTATTCTAATAATAATCAATTGGATAAAAGTATTAATAATCATTCAATTATCAAATAATAATTAAATTTCAGGTCATAAAAACAATACAAATAACACGTGCGCTCACTCCCAACACACGGATGGTTGTTTTGATAATGATTTAAATAACGGACGTCTTCTGCAGTTGCGGAGCAGTCTTGTCCTGACTTTGGTCGAGTAAAGATATCTAAGAAATATTATATTTGTCTTAAGTACGTAATACCTACCAATACGCGCTAACAAATATGTGTTACATGTTTATTGCATAATTTTCACATTATTGGTTTTAAACTCAAACTCAAACATTTATACAATTAGACTTCTTCTAGAAGCACTTTTGAATCGTCATAACAGTTTAACAGTTTTAACATTTACCACCAATTCAGAAAGCAGTATCTATAGAGAAGAAGAAGAATCTATTTAATCATAATCGTAATCTTCTACTTCACTGAAACTTTCATCGCTCGAAGAACTCGCCGTCGGAATTTCTTAATGTTATTATAAATGAGTCAGTGTAATTATCTACTTTTGGTTCTAATTGAATATATTTTTCCTCATGTTCTCGCGTCTTTCTCCAAACGTCACTAAACATATCCAGACTAATAGCATTTGCTTCCTTTCTAAATAATTCTTCCACAGTTTTCAAGTTAAAGTTCACATTTTGTGATGCTACTTTCCCTTTAATAATTATGCCCCATAGTAACTCTATTGGGTTGAGTTCTGGATGGTATGGTGGAAGGCGCAATACACTATGTCCATGATCTTTGAGGATTGCATCAAGTAAAAATTGTGTATAGTTTGGCTTATTTTTTTTAATAATGTGATAACTCTGATTATTAATTAGTAATTTGATTTTTGAAAAAAAAAATGCCGATTTTAGTCAAAATTTATATTTTTATAACAAGATCCTTATCATCCAAATTTCCACCTTGGTGAGAAAAATTGACATTTCTAATGAAAATGAACAAAAAATTAAATGATTTTATTAAATACTGTAAAATAGTCTATAATTCTTCCATTTACTGTATCACAAAATTCTTCATAGATTTTTAGATATTCGTACTACACCAATTACATCACCCTGTATTTATAAACAATTGCAAAATATGACACATACATAGGCCGGGAGATACTGACACAAAATTTCGGGTCATTTGTAACAGAATGGCGGTTCTACAGAGGTCTTATTACGCAATGACTAAAAGAAAAATGATGGTCAGAACGCTGGTACCGGCGGACTAGTCGCGTGGGCGTTAGTCGAACTCGTCGGATAAATAGCGAAAGTCAAACGATTTGTAACACAAAAATTTTAGAATTTACCGATAGCCCATAAAAAAGATGTAGGCGGTAGTGCGGTTTGGAATCGGAATCGGAATTGGAATTTGGAAGCGGTTTGGAATCGTCCGAAAAGTATGGCATGGCGATTTTAGTAAATGGCTGCACGACGATGGTTACCTGTGCAAAAGTTAGCCCGGTACAAATGGTTGAATTGTTTTTTTTAAATCAACGCATTCACGTCGGTATGGCGGACTGTAAGTCACATCGTAAAAGTATGGCATGACACTACCGCCTACATCTTTTTTAAGGGCTATCGGTAAATTCTAAAATTTTTGTGTTACAAATCGTTGGACTTTCGCTATTTATCCGACGAGTGTGACTAACGCCCACGCGACTAGTCCGCCGGTACCAGCGTTCTGACCATCATTTTTCTTTTTGTCATTGCGTACTAAGACCCCTCTAGACCGCCATCCTGTTACAAATGACCCGAAATTTTGTGTCAGTATCTCCCGGCCTAACATGTGCAATGTGTAAATGTGTTGACGTTCCAGCTCTTCTTAATGGGCCTATACTTACTTTTAACTTTCTCAGCAAACGTCGTTGTGTAAATGTAATGTAAACCTCTATAATTTTTTTGTTACACTGTGTGAAAACTCTTCTGAAACGGCTTGATCGAAACTTATGATTTTTCTGAAATCCAGTTGGTTTGATCGTCATCTATTATTATATCCCTTTAAGATAAACGAGTCCTGGCAGAACGGTTTACCGGGTCAGTAAATATTATTATACCAAAAAATAACGCCACAAATTTCCAAACAAGACAATGAATCACTTCATATGAAACGTTAATGATTACAAACAAATGAACTCAACACCAATAAATAAAACATCCAATAAAACTTTCAAAATAAATCACCTCGAAACAAATTCTCTCAACAAAATACATAATTCATAAAGATTTCTAGATAATAATATGGCTACCGTCTTTGTCGCTGGCGGCTACTCGATTGCAGAAATTACGGATATATAGACATTTAGATCTAGACACGCCAAATCTGTTGTAAAGAGGAATGTAATTAATACTAATTATAAAATTAAACAAACGGATCTGAATCACGTCATTTCAAATTATATCTACAATTATATTATCATTTTCGAATTGGTGATTTTTTTTTTATAGTTACCAATAGTATGTACTTCGTACAAATGTGAAGGTTTTATATTGAACTCATTATGCTTAAAAAATATTTGCTCTATACTAATGTAAAAGAAGAATCGATACGAAACATAATTATAAAAAACATCAATAAATCCCCTTAAACTTCTGTAAATTATTCCTATATTATAAGTCTAACTTCTACAAATTAGTTATTTTGGAGACTACTCTCCAAAATGCATTTCCCATTAGAACAAGCACCATCCAGTACTCTACATCCATGGCAATACAACTTTTATCATGTCTAGGGACAATCGAACGGTTTTATCTTGTAAGTACTCTTAAATTGCTGGCTATGTTAGTTTTTATCGGCCCGCCCGAGGATACCTTCATAATCAATACGGACTACTGACTTCTACTGCTGTTCTATATTATTTCTGCAGGCTGTGATAAGGAAACTTTGTAAATATAGAATACCATTTATTAGTTCCTTTACTTTCATGGTACAAGTGCTAGTATCTACGATGTGTATTCATGGCTCGAGGCGATTAGATTTTATTGTAAAGGCAGACAACTATAATCAAAGAGTGTTCATTATGCTGTGATGATTTAGTTAAAAAAGATATAGGTAGCAAAAGAGCAAAAATACAGGTATTAGCAATAACATAAACTATACTAAATTTTAGGACAAGTACAGTTTTTACTAAACTATACCGGCTATACCGCCGACAGAAGACGTCACAGTCAAAAGCAGAATAATGGTTATGACTTGTAATGAGATACACTGAAATTACCCTGTTAAAATAATCATAATTGTAACTAGAAGATTGCTAGATCTCTCAATGGCAAATAACTATTTCTTTGCTACCAAGCATTCAGATTTAGCAGTGCAAAAATAGTCAGTATTAGCTACAGACAACTGACAGTTCAGTTATTTTTGGGCATAAATACACATAACGTTATCAGCGCTTGTCATCCACAGGGCGTTGCGAATTGTGTTATCGGGTCACAATGGAGCCTCGCAGATAGGCTGTGTGCCAAATATGGGATCTACGTAGCTTTGCATACAATTATTGCGTTGCATCTTATCTAAGTGGAACGATACACTTGTGCAGTTTATTATTAACGAGCGGTCTGTCCCGGATTCGCCCGTGGTACATGTTTACGTTTTTACTTCAGAGGAACCTCGTACTTCAAGGAATCACTACATAGTATAAAACAAAGTCGCTTTCTCTGTCCCTATGTCCCTTTGTATGCTTAAATCTTTAAAACTACGCAACGGATTTTGATGCGGTTTTTTTTAATAGATAGAGTAATTCAAGAGGAAGGTTTAAGTATATAATTTATTAGGTTTTAGACAAAGCGGGCGAAGCCGCGGGCGGTAAGCTAGTATTATAATAAAATTAACGAAACGATTCTGCTGTTCTCGAGTTATGCGCTACACATTTTGCGATTCATTTTTATATTATAGATAAAGTATGTAGAATAGATGGTAGGATTTGTTTTGTATGGATGCAAAATTGCAAGCTAAAAAGTTAAGGTGTAAACGTTCAGGTTTTTATGCTTTCAATTATTTAACAAGTGAAATTATTTTAAATAGCCTACTTTGGTCTTATTCTTTATACCTGGTGATCGTTATTAGTTTTCATTTAAAATATAGGTATACATTTGTTGTAACAGTTGTTTATTTTTTTCATTTCAGGTGTGTTTATACATAAATATTCAATAGAGATCTTCATATTCCAAACGTCTACTAAACGATGCACTAAAAATGCATGTCCTATTTTTAGCCCTTGTCCTATATCAAAAAGCAGTTACGTTAGTTAGAATGTGTGTTACGTAAGAATGTTTTATGTGTATCTTTGATGGCTGATTAAGGCCCGGCCACTTGGATGAGACGGTCATAATTGGGTATTCTATTTTTGTGCGCCATTTCTATACAGTGTAAAGGTGCGTTTAGAATGGAATTTGGATAAGATAGAGATGGGTTTTTAAGGATAAATTTCCTTAGCATTTTTGTAGTGGATAATCACTAGGTTCGCGTCACTGACTGCTTTAATTTAAATTTTAGTATTAACAACCTATTGTAGTGGAAAATCTATAGTCAACGACTACAGCTGCATTAAAGCTATGTTTTACTATTTTAGTAGTAAAATCCCAATCATAAACTATCATTTCTACCGTCGATCCTCCAGACTGCTTTGGCACAACAACAAAAAATACATACAAAAAACACGCAACTGTTATACATACTTACATAAAATATGTGTACATAGGGAAAGACAAGATGAAGATTGCGTAAACAAGAAGTTATATTCATTGTTTATATAAACAACATTATATAAGTAACACATGTTTGTAGTAAGCAAACGTAATGTTTATATAAATATGTATAAAAATTATGAAGACATTAATATCGCGAATTCAGTTTCACAGCAGAGATATATCTTTCATAAAGTTACCACGTTTTTATTCGACTAAATATAATGCATTCTATTTTGAATGAAGCGGTGGTTTTACAAAAATGTTTTCAACAGTGTGCACACAGCTTAACAGTTACAAAAGACGGCATATATGTCAGTTAAATTTTTAACTCCACCCAGTTGTCGTGTTGGAAATTAATGAGCGTTCCCTTTAATGAAATGCTACGTTTGATGCGTTCCTAAATTTTTCATTTTCGAATGAAATATGCGAAGTGCATTGGTGTTTGTTTGTGTTACAAATATGGGGCGGTGTGACACTTACGATTAATTATTAATATTTGTAAATTTTATAAATATGTTTGGATGTAGGTATGTTAGATGGATAATGTTATAGATATTCGACAACTGAACGGATTTCAGTGAAACTTGCTAGTGTTGTAGCATAAGCGCCAAAAAAACATAACAAAATATTGTTGCTTTATTCCATATTTAGACAGTATATTTTTCACTAAAAGTCTTAATTTATTAACGAAAAATTCAAGTTATTTCCTAAGGGTATTATAACATAATTAGATTATCGGAAAGGTTCAAAGTCAAGAGTAAAATCGCTTAAGATTACTTTGAAACGTGGTCAGTAGGTTAATTATTGTATGGCAGAATTATGAGAAGCGATAGCCTTAAGCGGTTAATTTTATATTTAAATTTTGAGCTTTATTGCTTAAGAAATAGAGGCGTTATTTGAAATTGATATGAATAACAATATTCTTGGTCAAGTATTGTTGAATGAAAAGTTGAATATTTTTAACTAGCTTTCCTCGTGTGGCTTTAGTCACGTGTTCTTTAAGTTATCTCATCTTTAATCAATAATAGTAGAATCAGTTCACGCCTTTCAACAATGTTATGCATTTTCGAATTGCCAAAATTCATAAAAATATGTACAGCCATTTGTTGATGACAACGGATATTGATTTTGATTACCTATTTTTGAAGTGAAACTTTTTTATTGGGGTTGGAAAAAAATTTAGTGTAACATTTTTTCGTTACGCGTGACATTTTTCCGTTACGCGCCATCTTTTTCTTATCCCTACCTTAAATTATTTTTTGAAAAATAAGGTCATAAAGAAGTTTCACTTCTTACGTGTGTACACTAGTACACGCACACATTTTTTTTTATAATAGAGCGGGTAACGGAGCAGGTGGGTCACCTAGTGAGGTGATCACCACCGCCCATGAGCACTCACAGATTTACCTTTGTGAGGCTATTACCGACTTTCGAAATTAAAATTTGTTAAGTATTGTTGCAAATTAACTTAAATCCTACTGATTTAACATAAATTCTAATACTACTCGTATTATAAAGCTTCCCATATTTAATATAGGTGTGCCCCGCGGTTTTACCCGCATTGGTCTGCTCCTATTGTTAGCGTGATGATAATATATAAGCCTTCCCCGATAAATGGGCTATCTAACACCGAAAGAATTTTTCAAATCGGACCAGTAGTTCCTGAGATTAGCGCGTTCAAACAAACTTAGCTTTATTATATTATATCTATACTATTATTATTATGTAGTATAGAATAATATGATGTTATGCTATAATATTTTATTTTACTTTTGGACCGTTATAAACCAGGTAGAGCCGTGACCAAAAACTAGTATGATATGACATTTTCCTCAAATTATAAGTTCATTCACGTTAACATAATGATTCCTATAAAACCTTTCTCTTAAAATATATCTGACGAATGACTGTCATTCGCTGTCAATTTCTTTAACTCAAGAATCTTCACTTCTGAGAACTTGAATCACAAATTATTATAATTCGCATAGCGTTTATTTGGCGCAATGACGCATTGTTATAGGGAATTTTATATATTTTTTTGTTTTAGGGTTTAACCGACTTTAAAAAGAGAGGTTTTCGTAGTAATACGTGTTTTTATTATAAACAGTTCATGGAAGTTGAACCATTCTTGAGATCGATTAGTAGCTCTTAAGAAGCTCTTAAGATACACAAATGACAAAAAAATTTAGAAAGTAGATATACCTACCTATGATATCGTTGCAATGACCCTTGTATATTATTTGTATTATTATATTTTAGAGGAACTAACGTATTTTTTTTACTAGTCTGTTACAGTTGCCATCTAGAATCCATCAAAATCCGTTCACCACTTGTAGCTCGAAAGACAAACATACACATTTTCGCATCTTCACATTAATAGTTATTTATTCGTACTAATTACATCATTATTCCCAAAGTGAAGGGACTTATTGGTCCTTTGACGGATTAATATGATCCCATTATGTGTCCGTGCATCGCATATTTACGTAATCGGTTAAATGAAGCGAAATAATCTGTTATGTAACCGTTTGTTTATGTTTCCTTGTGTTTTCATGGAATTGAGGAATAATAAAAGTAAAAAAAAATGTATTTATAATTCTTTTGAAATAAATTTCTCTCTCTAAACCTATTTAAATCGAATTGGGGCAAAAAAAAAACAACATTTTTTAATAGGTAGGTATCTGTTTTTAATCAACTCAAGTTATAGAGCAGAGATATTGTTGTAAAATACAAAAAGAAATAATATAAAACGTAAATGTTTGTTTGTTTGAACGCGCTCATCTCAGTAACTACTGAACCGATTTCAAAAATTCTTTCACTGTTTGATTTGTACATTGCACCTACGTATTTAACGTGATTGCTTATAGGTTATACAGGTAAATTAGCTTGGAGAAATTTTTGCATATGTAGTGGTGTGTATATTACTCAGATCTTAGAGCGCGTTTCCACTATATCGTTCTGGCCTATACAAAAATGTTTCGATATCCTAACATTACTATTTAATTTTATACTTATTCCTAGCAACACTTTTGTTTTCAATAAAAACAAGTTTTTATTTGAAAGAAAATGGTTTTGACTTTATAAAAAAAAATATATCATTCAATTTTACGTCCTTGAGCAAACGACAAGGCGACTACCGTGAAACAATAAAATATCGTGTCCATAATAATTTGTTTCATAATTAATATTTGACCATAATAATTACGAAACAAAACAAATAAATAAATCGTCACTTGATAGTGGAAAGTGGAAACACGCACAAAACCAGAATAAACCAGTTTACGCTGTCCGCAGGTGCCACGTGCAGTCGTTTGGTACCGTTAGAACATAAAGCACATTTCATTCAAAAATTATAATTATTATGTACGTAGTTTAATTGATAAATTTTGTATTTGTTGATTGTTGTTATTATTTGTTATTATTGTTATAATATTTGTTGAAGTGAATTACATGTCCCGCAGCCAGAGGCCCCAAATGAAAACTCAGATGTACTTTAAAACTACATTTAATAGCTAAAATGAGACTTTTACACCCATGTCTGCGCGATGCAGACCGGAGTTAAAGAATGAATTTATACAGTTTAATAATTATAAAGACGTAAGCTTGGATGCTCAAACTAAAGAATTAAACTTTAAATGTCGTTTCTTTTTCAGGTTAGTAAATTTTTCATTTTAGTAACATTGTTAATGTAAAAGTTATATGTATGTTAAATGTGCAAATATTAAAATAAAGTCTCATCTTTTTCAGAGGAGAAACACATATAGTTTAATTTAAAATCCCTTATATATACAGGGTTACTTGTAAAACACCGGCAACCTCGCAGGACAAGATAGCTAACATCATAAGTAACAACATTTCGACTTTTGATAATTTGTTAGATTTTATTTTCATACAAAAATAAATATTCATTTAATTTTCCGTCTGAATATTATAAACTCTACGCCTCCCAAAAATTACGTAAACAAAAAGCGAACGAGAGGGGGAAGGGGGCGTCGCGTCGTCCATCCGATAATTAATAGAACATAGACTTACAAATGTAAGGAGAGTACAATAAAAGTTTAAAAAATCATTTTAAAATAATTTATTGCGTTATGCCAAAAGTCGTAGAACAAATGTTGTTACTTATGATGTTAGCTATCTTGTCCTGCGAGGTTGCTGGTGTTTTACAAGTAACCCTGTATAAAATAAAAACTAAAAATAAAATGTTGTTTTATTTTATTTGCTGACCATACACTACTACAAACGCAAAAATTTCTCCAAGCTAATTTACCTGTACATAATATTATGAACTAGCTTCCGCCCGCGACTCCGTCCGCGCGGATGGTTTATTTCTCCATTTTTAACTGGGAAGACGTTTTTCACTAAATTAATATTAGACCCGTATGTGACCGTGTGTTCGCGGTTCTACAGAACAACGTCTATGGAGGAAACTAAAAAATTAAGATTGATTTTTTTTTCTACGTATTTTTCCCAGGATAAAAAGTATCCTATTTTATGCCCAGGATAATAAGGTATAATTATACCAAGTTTCATAGAAATCGAACCGTCAGTTTTCCCGTGATGCCTTCACATACAGACAGACAGACAGACAGACAGACAAAAATTTTTTTAATCACATATTTGGGTTTGGTATCGATCCAGTAACACCCCAGTCATCTATATTATATGTATAGATGACGTTCGAAGCCGGCGGAACGCTAGTAAATAATAATAATGATTCAACACAGTTACAATAACAATTCAGACCTTGGGTTAAAATTACTGCAAAAGGAAAAATATTCTTGCGGTCATATTAAGTCATAATCCATAATCCACAAAGTCAAGGACACCCAACAATACAACGTATTAATTAACGTATATCCGAATCGCCTTTGTCATGTCAAAAGAATTTTTACTGAGACGAACACTCCAGAACAATGCACGGCCCATTCAAACGAGGCCGTCGTTAGACATGTTGGATGCGTTGCACGTAGTGTTTCTACCGCAGTTTACTCGTTGGTAGCGCATGACCTGAATACGGTGTGAGTGGAGGAAAAATTGTGACGTCATCCCGAGCTTAATTAGGGACCAGAGGTTTAGATAGTCAAATGCATTCCGGTAAGGTAATGCAGATTACCTTTAGTGTATGGCTTTCGGAGTGATTTTTAAGGAGAGTTTTAAAGTTATTTGAATTTATTTAAAGGGTTTTGGATTAAGAGTGTGCGCTTAATTTAAATTTAATTGAATTTCACATTTCCTAAACATAATATTATATAGGTAATATGTGGACTATGCGGTCCAACTAAGAACAGGAACGTCAATGAGCTTCGTGTCAATCTATATCTATACTAATATTATAAAGAGGAAACCTTTGTATTTTTGTATGTTTGTATTGAATAGGCTCAAAAACTACGGGACCGATTTCAAAATTTCTTTTACCATTACTTGGAGGGATTCTTCCGAATCCGTATAGGCTATATTTTATCCCGGAAAACGTAAATATGTACCACGGGCGAAGCAGGGGCGGACCGCTAGTTTCATATAAAGAAATCATTTTATGTTATAAGTTCGTCTAAATTAACACCATGAGGTAATAACCTCACAAAATCGCGCTGAATCGATCTTCTTTGAATTGCTGTTGTTGAACGTGGCGAATATTATATTTATTATACTATAGCTCTTATTCAAACTGTTCCAGAACACTCTCCATAGAAACTTGAAGTAATAAAAAGCATAACCTATCACCCTTGAAATTAATTAAAATAACCCTTTGAACATTAACCGTATGATCTTAAACCGCTTAGCTCTATATTGAGTTAGCCCTGACTAATAATATATGGCAGGGGTGTACTCCAAACTTGAACCACAGTCGGGCTATAGAAATTGGCAAGGTTATAGGTAAGAGCGGAAGACAAAATTCTTAGCATTTATTTAAGTTTAGAGTTTCGGTTTTAAGAATGACATGGTGGTTAAAATTGGTCTAAATTTTAATGGTTTTTAAGTAACAGAGAAACAAACTTGCATTCATAAATCTTCACTTTGGAGTTGTTGAATGAATGAATGAATGAAAAATACTTTATTGCATTGAAAATACATATAACAAAGACAAGACTACAGAAACAGCAAAGGGCGGCCTTATCGCTAGGTAGCGATCTCTACCAGGCAACCCAATTGTTCTTCTAATTCGATGAAAGTAATATTTACAAAAACATTTAGTGCCTGATATAGATACAAAGCAGTTGGTATTTTCAGTCGATCTCTAGTTTAAAAAAAAAACATATATCAATGAAATAAAGGTATTTCATGTTTGTATGAGAAACTCAAGTCTATTATATAAAAATTCTATAAAAAATATTCCATTTTTACACCACCATCAGATGCTTGTTCCATGCTTGTTCGTTGGGCAACTAGTAGAAAATCATACATACACTAAATAGTCATAAAAAAATAAAATAAAATAAATGAAAACTTTTTTGCCGACGCTACAATGGAGATCGCAGATTTAGTTGGCAAGTTATCCAGACACGCGTAAGGCCGTAATTAATAGTGACGATGAATGGTTTCCATGGCTTCACTTCGCCGATATTATGACTAATTTAATAATCTTTAACCTTTGAACCAAGGAATTTAGGTATATTTTCTACAAAAATATAGGACGTTATATGTAATTTTGGTCTTTGTGTATTCAAAATTAGGTCTTGATTTGCGAAAATCTATAAAAGGTAGGTATAGTTTTTAATCTGTTTGTTTTATACAAACATACGAAATAGATAAGGAATATGATTACTATCACATAGTCACTATATCTAACGTCAAGTTTATAATTAAAGCTGTTCATATAATGTAATATAATTTATGTAATATGCTATAATTAATTTAATTGGTGTAATACCGTTTTAATAAATAAATAAAATATCATCTACGTCCAATAATCGGTGGAAATACCAAAAAAAAGTAGAAAGTTAATCGACTATACTCTATTATTATGTTATAAGCTTTTAATACATTTAATTGGCAGCATAATAGATAATAATTTTAATCAGTTATTGCACTATTATCAAAAACAATATTATTGTGTCGATATTACTAGATATATATACTAACCCTTTTTGAAGTTGGTTCAATATCGACGATCGTCATTGTCTCTCAAACTCGGCTTGGTCTTTTTCCAAAATTTATGTGTATTTTATATTATTCACAAGGATCCCAGAGCATTTGAAGAATGCTAGAAGGGGACAGTGGAATTATAGGAATTTACGTATACAGATACATAAATAAAATCCAAGTGTCTGTTTGTCACAAAAAATCAAGTGCTTTTTGTTGCTTTCTTAAAGCCGATAAGATGTTTTTTGTCATTCTACGCATCCGTTTTAACCTTTTGAACGACTGAATCTTTTTCGATTCGGTTTTGCATAAAATAAAATTGAAGTTTCGTAAGTATAAAATAAAGCAACATGGATATTAATAAATTTATTACCTACCAAAAAAGTTATGTACGAAAATATTATAAAAACCCTTAAAAACGAAGTTCAAACGAGAAAAGCCACGGGAATAATACTAGCTAAACATAATGGTCGTTACCCCTTTACATGGGGTGCTTTAGACCCCAAATACCCAAATCGTCCTATGAATAAAATGCAGCCATAAGTCTTAATAGCGGTCAAAATGTGAAATGCATTTTTCTGAAGACAAAAGGGTGTTTTATGAATTTTTATAAGAGAATTATATGATAAAATCTTTTTTGAAAAAAGTAAAGTAGTAGGAACGAAATATCTTACTATAGTTTTTTGTAATAATCCTATTTCTAGTATAGGTATATGCCTACATTATAAAAATATCGATATTACCTACTCCTATCATTATAATTTTTATACAAAAACTGTTTTAGAGATTACCCTTATGTTACAAACAAGCTAATAATGAATTCAAAAATTAATAAGTTAAAACCAATTTAATTCTCGAGTTAGGAAATTCCGTCTCAAAATTGACATATCTAGTAAAATATGTCTATTGTCATGGTTAATGACGAAGTTAACCAATTAAAATAGACAATACACAGTATTTACAAAAAGCAATTTACTCATCAGTAGTAGTGATTCGCCGGTTCTGGAACACGGATTCAGGTACATTCGCCGGTTCACGCGCACGGGTGCTGGCACATTCACAGCTTCACCCGCAAATCAGTGGCACCCCATCCTAAAAATAATTGATATCCGGTGGGTCATTAGCGTCCCATGGTTCACCTTTTCCTATTAGCTAATTACACCGTCCGGCGTTCTTATCTATTACTCATTGTGCACCTCGCTTATCACTGCTTTTGTATTAAACTTCTTTGTTATGACCTACCTCACTATTCTAACCAAACGATGTATTATTATATTCAAGAAAAAATACGTCTAAAATCCTATAACTATATTTATATATTATCGTACTATATTATCATAATTGTTGCTTTTTTAAAAAGCGATTCGCTTCTGGCACTCGCCGGCCGCTGCCGCGGCACGCTCGCTTTGCTCGCTCGGCTCGTGCGTTGTTTATCAAAGTCTAACCTAACCTAACCTAATTGTTGCTTTTTTAAAAAGCGATTCGCTTCTGGCGTTGTTTATCAAAATCTGACCTAACCTAACCTAACCCAATTATTTTTCCGGGTAATCTGATGTATCGAACTTTGTTACGAGCTACCTCGCTATTCTGAATCATCAATAAAACACATTCATTTTACTGCCATTTTTATTTCCAAAATGTTGTTGCTTATTATCTACTGGTTTGTGTATTTGGCGACCATTTGTCCATTTTGCTATATAAAAATAATTATTGATGAACATTTGAATTGTAGCCTTATCTACTTATAAAATAGGAGCGAAACATCTCATCCACTAAAATATCGTTGTACAGTGTGTTCCCTGTAAATATGCTCGTAAAACTATGCATTGAATATCCCTGAAACTTATATAGCAAATACATTAAGCAATATTCTCCACAAACTGAAGTCCAATCATTCTGAATCCTATCAACATTCCAGTCCCATCTCTTACAATTCCTTTTCAAAAACTGGAGATGATATCGCTCAGGTGTTCGTCCATATGAATCAAAATATTGACCGATGCCATTCGTATCGATATGTACAGCTACCCAGTGTGAACCCGGTTTATCATCCGCATCCAAATTGCATATTATATACGTTGGTACATGGGTATACATAGGCAGTCTTTTAGCAGCATAAACATTATTTTCTAGACTGGGATGAATCTTTTTCATATGTTTTTGTAATTCTAGTGTATCCATGATATTACTGTTATTAGCAGATTATTACAGTACCAATCTATTCAATGGTTGTCATAGGAATGTTCAATTATAGTGTTTTGTATAAGATTAAATAGGAAGTTTGTAATGAAATAAAAAATAGTAAATTGCATACAATTTGTTTTATTTAATTTTATAATGTTTCCTTTAGTTACATATACACAAAATGCATTAAGCATAACACATAAATCTAAAATATAACACACATTATAACCTTAACTACTATAGTCTACAGTAACATTTCTATTTTTATCTATTTCAATAATATTATCAAACTCAGCATAAACAATACAGTTAATTGTTTGTGTTAGTGAGGATTTAAATCGTACTTCTAATCTTACACTACCATGCTTTATGAGATTCCAATGAGCTGATGAGTTAGCTGATAAATCAGGAGTTAAATCAAATGCTAAAAGACAGTAGCCTTTGGCATACTGTTCACGAGAGATTGCATTTCCTTCATTAAGAAAGTGAATACCAGTCCCCGAGAATAGAGTATGATATGCCGATGTGAATATATTATTATTAAAAGATGGTTGCAAAGCTTTTGAAGGTATTTGTTGACCATCAATATATAAGCTGAAAGAGTTAATACCATAGTTTTCAAAGTTAAATGGATTTTTAGTAAGTGAACCATTAAATGCGGAATTGTTCACAAATCCAATAATACATCTTTTGGGTACCTGTCCCAAGAATATATTATCAAGAGTTTTTCCTTGAACACCTGATGGAATTGTTAAAACTTTAACTTCAGCACGAGTAATAGGATATTTAGCAGTTGTAGAAGCTAAAACTTTCTGATGTGCGAGTAATACACTTGGATTAATTCGTGCTCTTCGAACAATAAGAGTTGCATCCGTAATGCAAACTTTAAACTTTTCATCATTTGACCCAGCAATTAAATTAAAACTCTCTCTTGACCGAACTAATTTTACACTCATTTCAACACCATTAATTAAAAATTTATCTTGATTGAAAATGTCACCATGAAGATGACCAATCATTTCTATTTCCCGGCTTTCATTAACTAATTCCTGTCTTTTAGCAAATCCTGTGTTTTTACCATCTGTGGAATCCATTTTGCCTGCTGTATCATCATACCAAAGACTACAAGTAAGATGAGATTGTTTAGCAGCAGGAGCATAGTTTAAAAGGGTTTCCATGTATGCTCGATAGGCATAGGTATTATTAGGTGGTGATACAAGTTTTTGGTTTAAATAAACATCGAGTTGACTAAAAAGTGAATGCAACCAATTATTTACAGGTGCTACTACTGTAGCTGATAACAAGTTTGTTGAATCTTGATTTAATACTTTTGCCTTTATGTGGAGTAATGTATGAGACAAATCTATGTAGTCATCGCCTGTTCCAGGAACTTGAAACTCGATAGGTCCATCATCAGCAAGAGATGAAATTGGTTTATAGTGAATCCACAATCCATTTTCAATGCTTGTTTGTGTGGACGGTAATGCAAACAAATCTAATTCTGACTTAACGCACTCACAAGAATGATTATGAAGGAAAGACATACTTAATTTGAAAATATATCTTTGATGTTTTTTGGTTTTAGACCAAGTTTTTTCGTAGCTTTCACTTTAGCTGTTAGTGGTGGAATGAACGAGGCCAATCGTTTTCTTTTAGTTATATACCCAGATCCTGTCATGTTTAATCGATCAATTTTGTTATCAGCCTTTCGTTTTAAGTTCGTACTAACTTGCTTTAGACGATCTTTTATTGAGGCTTCCATAGGACGGGCTTGAATCATATCCGATAAAAGTCCTACTCCAGCGTTTAATGCCTCCTTACCAACCACTCGAGCACCACTCGAAAGTAAAGGTAAAACTGATCTAAATAACCCTCCTAAGAAGCTCCCAATACCATGACCGCGTTGGTATGGTGAACCCTTATAAATTACTCCAACTCCTGATCCAGCTTGATGTGAATAATAATTTTCATATGGACATTTATGATGATCATGAGGAGAATACATTATTATAATTTGCGGAAATGTAGTTTAATACACACGGTCCCAAACTGGAATGGTATTTTTTGTCCTGCGCTCGATCTTATATCCATTTCCAGCGTATCGAACTCTCTTCGCATAACGGGTAAGTAGTGAGGTGGAGAGAAAACGTGCATTTTATACGCACCATAAATGTATTTTGAAGGATCTAATGAAATGACTCTTAATAGCGGAGTCATAACATCACCCACAATCTGAGGATCAATAATGTCGCAATATAGAAATAGTTGAGATGGTAACCCTAAATGTAAATTAGCAGGACACTTCCCAAAATTTCTGTCTAGGAGATTTGTATTTGGTTCATAACCTAGTTGTAAACTTAATTTGGGTGATAATGTTACGGATGTTATATTTTTATCCAAAACAGAAACAGACACAAATTTTGTTATTTCATCATAACGAAATTTCAAGTTCTCTCCGATACCATTTAATGCTCTCAAAATATGTTCAACGTTATCGTAGTTGGTAGCGGGAATATGTTTTTTGTAGTACACTGTTGATGGTTTATCTTCATTAGGAATTAACATGGTTTTTGTGATGTATACAACATTTTCATGATCTTGAACAGTAAACATTGTGCATGGATATTGAAACTCGACAACTCCAACCAACCATTCACCTTCTAATTTCATAGCTTTTGGTAATTTTGTTGAAAAATTTGTGGTCTTGTTATCAGGAAAGTATTCCATTGAACTATTGCTGAGCAAAGTTAAATAAAAACTTTCTTTATTCATATTTCTTTTAAACTAGAAGCTAAAATCCAACTGTTAAATTTATCTGGATAACCTTTCCACTTCACTAATACTTCTTTTCTGTTGCCCGAATAACGAGTACCAATTATTTAATTATTTTATCTATTTTATATTGTGAGGTGGGGTTGTAAGTGACCTTCTGTAATTCTCTTTCATAAAAAGTACCAACTATTGGTTCATTTTGTAAATCTGTAATTGTATAAACAACCCATGGAGATCTATCAATTATTGAAGATATAATAAATATTTCATCACTCCAATTTGATTCATATCCTTTTTGGAAAACATGTTTATATTTAGTTATTCGAACATAATCACCCACGTTGAAATTTGGTTTTGAATTTTCTAAAGAAAGTTTGTTTGACCCTCTATCATAAAGATTAGTCCAAACTGTCATAATATTGTTGGAACTTACATCACATGGGCACATCTTAATACTCGAGTGAATGCTGTGATTATAAGAGTATATTAAATCTTGTAAAACATCTATATATCTATAAGTATTATTATGAGTGAAATAACGCCACATTTTCATTTTTAGAGTTCTTTGAAATCGTTCAACAATACTAGCCTTAATATCAGGATTGTTAGTGGTATAGTAATTTATCTTTTTGGATTTAAGGGTGCTATTACGTATTTTTACAAAAACACGCTGTTTTTCGGTACCATTTTAACTTAAAGCAATTACACGTGAGAACATAGTAATATCTTAATTTAAAGATAATATATTCAGCTCTACGTTCATCTTATAAAAATTGTACGACGTCATACAAAATTGTCGCTGAAATACGATTTTCCCAGCACAATAATCGCATAAAATGCAAAAAAATGGGGTCTAAAACGGTACCATTTTAAGAAAATTAAAAGCCTAATCTATCTTCTTACCTATACATTATTGAGGGATATATAGTCCTTTATAGATTATGATAATTTTTTTGTATCTAAATCAAAATGTTATTTCAATTATTAGCTAAATTAAAAATACTTGTCGATTTCTTCATACATTTTGCTCTCGCGGGTCGTCAGACCGCGCTCAGAAGCGCTCTTGGAAGGACGGGTGTATCGCTCCTCGTCCCAAAAATAAAAACGAATAAGAAAAAGATTATTGTGCGTGCACTGTCGTTTTCGTGATTTGAAATATTTGATACTTTATAAGAGTAAACTGTATAAGTTTCATATTCCAATTATTTGTAATTTAAAATTATGTTTTAAAAATTACGTTGACTGAGATCCTCTTTTATATGGGTTGTTGAACGGATTGGTGGGGTAAAGCAATTTGACAAAACTTAAATCCAAAATGGCGCCGACGAAAATTTTACATCTTTTCGTCATGGGTGTCATTTTCATGGTTTTTGGGGTAGCTATTAACGAATATGAGGTCAAAACTGAAATCCAAGATGGCGCCGACGAAAATTTTACATCTTTTCGTGATGGGTGTCATTTTCATGGTTTTTGGGGTAGCTATTAACCAATATGAGGTCAAAACTAAAATCCAAGATGGCGCCGACGAAAAATTTGACATATTTTCGTCATGGGTGTCATTTTCATGGTTTTTGGGGTAGCTATTAACGAATATGAGGTCAAAACTATAATCCAAGATGGCGCTGATGAAAATTTGACTTTTTTTCGTGATGGGTGTCATTTTCATGGTTTTTGGGGTAGCTATTAACGAATATGAGGTCAAAACTAAAATCCAAGATGGCGCCGACAAAAAATTTACATCTTTTCGTCATGGGTGTCATTTTCATGGTTTTTGGGGTAGCTATTAAACAATATGAGGTCAAAATTAAAATCCAAGATGGCGCCGACGAAAATTTTACCTCTTTTCGTCATGGGTGTCATTTTCATGGTTATTGGGGTATCTATTAACGAATATGAGGTCAAAATTATAATCCAAGATGGCGCCGACGAAACTTTTACATCTTTTCGTCATGGGTGTCATTTTCATGGTTTTTGGGGTAGCTATTAACCAATATGAGGTCAAAACTAAAATCCAAGATGGCGCCGACGAAAATTTTACATCTTTTCGTCATGGGTGTCATTTTCATGGTTTTTGGGGTAGCTATTAACCAATATGAGGTCAAAACTAAAATCCAAAATGGCGCCAACGAAAATTTGACATCTTTTCATCATGGGTGGCATTTTCATGGTCTTTGGGGTAGCTATTAACCAATATGAGGTTAAAACTAAAATCCAAGATGGCGCCGACGAAAATTTTACATCTTTTCGTCATGGGTGTCATTTTCATGGTTTTTGGGGTAGCTATTAACCAATATGAGGTCAAAACTAAAATCCAAGATGGCGCCGACGAAAATTTTACATCTTTTCGTCATGGGTGTCATTTTCATGGTTTTTGGGGTAGCTATTAACCAATATGAGGTCAAAACTAAAATCCAAAATGGCGCCAACGAAAATTTGACATCTTTTCATCATGGGTGGCATTTTCATGGGTTACCTATCTTAATCTCGAATTTTAATATTCCGAATATCATAATCCACAAAACGTTTGGACATTTTTTCATAACCCCGAATTTTAAAATTTCGAAGTTTTGTTTGCCATATAATCGCAACTCCGAATTTCATTTGCCCATTTCCTTATTTGTACGACGTTTTACAATCCAGACGAATGAGTTCCAGACATACGAAATCTAAATGCACAAAATCCAGATGACCGTAATCCATATGCACGAAAGCCAGATTTTTAAAACACAAATTTTTGAAATACAGTTAATTGATATCCAGACAAACAATGTCCAGATTTTTGAAATTCAAATAAACGATATCCAGCGAAACGAAATCCTTCCAGGGGGTTGCAGCACGAACCTAACCTAACCTACTGAATAGATTTTAACACTTTAACCTTTCTGTAATGGGCAAGTAAAACAATAGCGAGTCGGTTCTGGCACTCGCCGGCCGCTGCCGCGGCACGCTCGCTTCGCTCGCTCGGCTCGTGCGTGAGGGGTCACAGTTCAAACCTAACCTAACCTACTGAGTCGAATTTGACACTTAAACCTTTCTGTAATGGGCAAGTAAAACAATAGCGAGTCGGTTCTGGCACTCGCCGGCCGCTGCCGCGGCACGCTCGCTTCGCTCGCTCGGCTCGTGCGTGAGGGGTTACAGTTCAAACCTAACCTAACCTACTGAGTCGACTTTGACACTAAAACCGGTCTGTAATGGACAAGTAAAACAATAAATTTACTTACTGACAATGTTTATTTTCAGTCGATAGTAAAGGTATAATCACGATTGTATGGAAATCAAATAAAAAGATTATGAAAATCTGGCAATAGTTTATCTGTTATACGATTATATGGGAACCAAATAAAAAGATTATGAAAATTTGGCAATAGTTTATTTGGAAAATGGTACGATGGGAAACAAAAAAAAGTATTCTGAGAATCTGGTATATTGAGATCTGTATTATGAGAATACGGGAAACAAAAAAATACTTTTTAAAAATCTGGTTTTGGTACATCTGGAAATTGATTCATCTGGGAAATTAAAAAAGGAATTTTAAAAATTTGTCATTCATTACATCTGTCTTTTAAAAGTTCTAACAACCGTTTTCGGGGTTTTAAGATTCGGGTAATAGAAATTCGAGTTTTTAATAGGTTACCATTTTCATGGTCTTTGGGGTAGCTATTAACCAAAATGAGGTTAAAACTAAAATCCAAGATAGCGCCAACGATGGTTCCTAAACATGTATTTCAATGCTCTTTAAAATTATTTTTAAGACTTATAAAATGCCAGATGTATTTTTTTTCAAGTAGGCGAATTCTTAAAACTCTTTGTGTATACCCCTAAAAAGCAATCTGCCCAATCACGTGAGCTATCGTTTAAGATAATATTTTCATAGACAAAATACTCACATTAGCGAAGCGGTATATGCCGGTTGCACGAAGTTAGAGAAGGAAACAAACCTAAATTTCAGGAAAAATTTAGCAAAATTTTTTTAATGTAATTTTGTTGTTTAAGTATTTTTTACGTGATCAGTGTATGCAAAACTACAAGTCCCTTAGAACTTAGTAAGTATACCGATAGTGGGACACCCTGTATAGTCGAATTCTTATATACTACGGGAGAGTCTTAAAAATAATTTTAAAGAGCATTGAAATACATGTTTAGGAACCATCGTTGGCGCCATCTTGGATTTTAGTTTTGACCTCATATTGGTTAATAGCTACCCCAAAAACCATGAAAATGACACCTATGACGAAAAGATGTAAAATTTTTGGCGGCGCCATTTTAAATTTTAGTTTTGACCTCATATCGGTTAATAGCTACCCCAAAAACCATGAAAATGACATCCATGACGAAAAGATGTAACATTTTCGTCGGTGCCATCTTGGATTTTAGTTTTAACCTCTTATTAGTTAATAGCTACCCCAAGAACGATGAAAATGATACCCATGACGAAAAGATGTAAAATTTTCGTCGGCGCCGTCTTGGATTTCAGTTTTGACCTCATTTTGGTTAATAGCTACCCCAAAAACCATGAAAATGACACCCATCACGAAAAAAAGTCAAATTTTCATCAGCGCCATCTTGGATTATAGTTTTGACCTCATATTCGTTAATAGCTACCCCAAAAACCATGAAAATGACACCCATGACGAAAATATGTCAAATTTTTCGTCGGCGCCATCTTGGATTTTAGTTTTGACCTCATATTCGTTAATAGCTACCCCAAAAACCATGAAAATGACACCCATGACGAAAAGATGTAAAATTTTCGTCGGCGCCATCTTGGATTTCAGTTTTGACCTCATATTCGTTAATAGCTACCCCAAAAACCATGAAAATGACACCCATGACGAAAAGATGTAAAATTTTCGTCGGCGCCATCTTGGATTTTAGTTTTGACCTCATATTGGTTAATAGCTACCCCAAAAACCATGAAAATGACACCCATGACGAAAAGATGTAAAATTTTCGTCGGCGCCATCTTGGATTTTAGTTTTGACCTCATAATATGGGTAATAGCTTCCCCAAAAACCACCCACATTTGCAAATGTGTTTGCTCCTTAGGAAAAGTTCAGATTTCCTAGGTAATGTGATGAATCTAATTTATTTAATTTCGACCGTATCTCGGAATAACATACATATTTTCCTAAGAATTGTATACAATGCCGGATTTAATACATTGCTGGTAACATAATATGTATGATAATTCTTAAAAAAGTATTTTAAACATTTCATAAAAAGCTTAGATATTGCATACAATTCCTAGAGGTTTTGTAAAACACTCACACTTTTTTAAGTTAGTTATTAACTAACATATCAGAATAATTATTGTACCTACTAATAAAAGTAAGAAAATGAATTTTTCAAATTCGTTATAATGTTCTGGAATCAATTTCAATAAAATTTAAAAATTAAAAATAATATCAAGTATGAAGATGGTCTATAAAATGGAATGCGCTATGTTTACGTGAGCGTGATGTTCTTGCGAACCACGTTGCGACGTTAAATACCTAAATTTGAGTAGCGCAGATTTGTGACAGCGTCCTTAAAGTATTTTTGTACATCTTTTGAAACAAATTCTGTACCTTTATCAGATTGTATGTGAGTAGGGGTTGAATTACTTTCAGTAAATATACTTTCAAAACATTCTTTAGTTGTTTCTGAGTTTTTCTTTTTCATTGGTCTTGCAAAAGCATATTTACTAAATACATCAATAACACAAAGTATGTAGTTGAAACCATCATTATATTGAGAATAAGTTCGCATATCACTTAAATCGGCTTGCCACAGCTCATTAATATTTGATAGAATGTACCTATTACGCGGGAATTTTTTCCGAATGGGTTTATGTAATGTATATGTTTCTTGTGATTGTAACCATTCCTTCACTTGCTTTTTATCCATTTTACCCTTCATAGCTTTTGATAATTTATCAATACTACCAAAACCAGCGGGGTTAGATGGATCATAATAAATCCTGTTAATTTCTTCTAGTACGGGGTCCATTTTTCCCAATCGATCTTTTTACGTATTTTAGTTATATATCTTTTATCTCCACTGCTCGGTGTAGAAAATTCTTGAACTTCAATCTCAGAGGTTTTGTTCAGATCTTTCGCTTGAAGTTGGTTAATAAACTCACATCTCTTTGGATTTCCAATATAAGTAAGTGGTACTTTAATATCTTTCAATGCTTTAGCAAATCTATCCCACCCTATCGGATCACTTTTTTTTAAGGGTCTAAGTGAATCATTTATTAAATCAACAATATTACTTCCTGGAATTTTTTCATTATCAATTATGACTGTGCCTTCATTATCCCAACGTATTTTACTTTTACTTGTTCCAATTAAGTTTAATAATGACTCACCTTTTTTATTATAAGTTTTTGGTATTAAACTGAGTATTTGTGTTGGTGAATACAGTGGATTTGCCTCACTTTCTATACTTTTAATGGAACCTTTCTCCTCCAACAAAGATTCAGCATCATCTGAACTTTTTAGATCTCTATCTTTATTTTTAAAACCAATTTTAGACTCATTTGAATATTCATTAGATGTATCAGAATAAATTGGTAATCTGAGTGGTTGACGATCCTCTTCGGTAAAGTGAAGGTATCTTTGTAGTGTTTGTAAATATAACATCCACTTCTTTCGGTCTTCCGTCTTACTATTCATAATATTTTGCATTTCAATATCTAATCGAGACAAATTACTTGTATCCTTATTTTCTTGTTTTAATTTTTCAATCAATCCAGGTTCAATAAGTATCATTTTCTTAGCATTTTCCATGTTAACTGGCTAGTCCACTTACTAATCCACTCAATATTGCACCTAATATTATTGGTAAGAAAGTCCCTCCTTTTTGTATAATAATATTTTTTCTTAGTTTATGTTTACACTTACGCACCAGTTTACGGAGTATATTTTTGTGTTTATTCAATTTTTTTTTATCTTGATCTTTAAGTGGTATCTTTCCTTGTAAAACGTTATGAATACATTCACAAATACAATTTATTTCTTTTTCATCACACGTTTTAAGTAATGCTCTTTGATGTTTTGGTTTAAGCGTATGCAAAGCATTTAGCAAATGTTTATGCGTTGTGACTCGACGATGCATCATTTAGAAATGATTTGAATTGTTTGATTCTTGGTGTATTTAAACTCTTTCGTGGGGACGTAGACTGTACAGTGACCATTAAATGGGAATACATTTGTCTTGATACGACAAAAATCATTTGTATTCTGTTTTAAATCTACCATTAAATATCCATGTGCTTCTAAAGTTGCATCCCTGTAGGCGTCTTCAATGAATTTTGTGTTATCTGGTGACACTTGTCGTGCTAAATATCTTATTTGAGTTTTATCTCGAGGGTTTTTAAAATAAATTATATAACTTGAGTTTAAAGAAATGTCTCTTTGACCTTTACCTTGATGAAATAAATTTTGTGTTAAATAAAATACACTAAGGTTCCGGTGATGACTGCCTTTTGTAAATATATCCACAATTCTTCCATCAGACTCTCTCATTAGATCATCAATAATAATAAGGTGTGGGTTTTCACCATCAAACATATTAAGATTTGGAATTCCTTGATGATAGTTAACATTTGGTAAATTATATAAAGGTTGCATTTCATCAAAGCACCATGTGATATGATTAAAATCACAATTACATATTTCCTTAACTGATTTTATGAAATTTGTTACAAAATTTGACTTCCCACATCCACTTGGTCCGGCCACAATAGCAGTAAACGGATGGATAAAGTGAAACATTTCACACGTCTAGAGTTTAAAGGGATGAAATAAAAAATGAAAATGTTGGTGTAAAAATTTAATATATATATTATATTGCTAAAAATAAATGATCTGTTTACTATTTCTAACACAATTAGTACTTATCAGAATTTCACAATCACCTCAACATCAAATTTAAGTACACAAATAAAAACTACAATTATTTTACATTATTTACAATCAAACAATACTAAACTATTATAAAACTATTAATAAACTATTATATAACATTATAGCAATATCATAATTTTTTTTACAATCAGTACAAATTTTGTATACACACACAGAAATAATAGTAAAAAGTCACTTATTTGTATATACACACAGAAATAATAGTAAAAAGTCACTTAGCGTAATTTATAATGTCCCCAAGCCAATGTATCAATGTTGTTGTTCATAATACATCGTTTGGTATCATTATATGATAAAGATGTTTTATTTATTTTTTGTGTAAAAATAGTGTGTTTGATTGACTTAAATCGAAGCATACTACAATATAATACATTTTTATTAAACAAACACGATTTGTAATTTTCCATATTCATTTTTTTGGTAACACTTTTGTTAACCCCTTTTGCCTTTGCTATAAATTTATCTTCTATTTCTAAGGCATACATTTTTGATCGCAACCCTACAAATTCCTTCAATACTTTACCATTATTCTCATCTTTAAAAAAACCTAACTTTTTTTTATTTATTTTTGGATATCCGTAAATATTATTTTCCGGGTAATCTGATGTATCGAAATAGTGAGGTAGATCTGGTTTTATATCCTCATAAAAATTGTCTGTAAAAATTTGATATATCAAACTATCGGTATCGGTGTACAATAACTTAATTTTATTATGAAACTTTTTAATCATGTAGTTGTAATGAAATTCATACATAAGGGTCTTAGATATATCTAAAATACAAAATCCTAAATAAATCGGCTTATCATAAATTAATTTTGTTTTACGTAATTGTATTGCAACTAAATGTTCTGAAAATATTGATAAACTATGGAACTCTGGTTTTGCAATCCAATCCTGAGCACCTAAAACTTTACCACGATTATCCCAGTGAGTTAGTAGTTTAACGTTTACTCTTTTTTCAATATTTTCCATAGTCTTACCGAAGACAGAATTATTCATTAATTTAAAAAAGTCTTTTTCGAAGTTTGATGTAGCTAACGTTCTCAAAGTAGTATTTAAGTCTATGTATTTCTTTAACCAAGAACTCTGTTTAAATTTTAAAATTCTATGTACTTTAATTAATTTCATTCCCATTTCAATGCATTGTTTTAAATTCCTGTAGTGAATGATGTATTTATTTTTATTATTTAAATTAGGAACTAATTTAGTTTCATTAGTATTACCCACACATATGTTTTCAGGACATAACGGAAAGTCAGAATGCAAATTATGAAGTTCATCAGGATATTCCAAATCAACTTCTAAAACATAACCGAAATCAGAGTTATCCGGCACATTATAATCTGTATTAGAATCTATCCATTCGAAACCGCCAACAGGAAGAGATTGAGACATTGCCCAACCATATAAATTATTCGCATCAAAATATGTTAGATATGAATTAGGTTTTTCACTATCATAATCCTCCATGAATTTATTATTTGCTCTAGCAAAACGATTGCTACACTGAGATACACCCCCTCTAATACCAGCTTTAAAAAAAGCAATTTTGTCATAGTCCGTTAACAATTCTAATTCTATTTTGGTAAATTTTAACATTGCATCCCAACTTAAACCTGGGGCAGTATAGTAATGAGCAGGATCTAATCCATAAGTTTTAATACAAAGCTTTCTAAAGTTTTCGAATACATCAGTCAAAAGTAAAACATCAGTTTTTAAATATAAATCGGAATAATCGGACATACTACTACACTTAAAATGTTGCCAAATATCTTTTGCATGATTATAATCATCATTTGAAATATTTGTATCTGTGAGTGAACTATAAAAATGGTGTTGATCAGGAAGTGATGGATGTTTCAAGCAATCACTATTACACATAAATTCATAAGGATTACATTCATATTATATAACCTTTCCGTCTTAAAAGTGAAAAATCTTCATTATTAGGATAGTTCCTTTTTAGTTCTGTAAACTGATCATCATTAAGATTTTTAGCTAGTTGATCTAAACTACACGATAAAAATTTCAATGAATCTACAAATCTTAAACTTACTGATTGATTATTATTTATTGTTAACTGTTTTGAAAATGATATGTATCGTTCTTTATTTTGCGGAATAACTTCAACTTTGCCATCATAGAGGTTTAATGCATGGACAATGAAATGAGCATCGTAGTGACTGAGGTTATGTAAAAATATTGGAATATGACGAGGGGTTCTGTACTTAGTACTACACACTTGATGTGCAACACCTCTAAAACTACCAGTGTACCAATCAAAATCGTTAAAAGGATCTCCATTTAACTCAGTTTCACAAATATGACACATGTTTGAATTTGAAATTTTAATTTTATCTTCATCTGATAATGGAACGGGACATTTTTGGAAACTATTTTTTTTAACTATTGTTTTCACATCTTCGCAAAGGCGATTCATAAACACTTGTGCACAGTTTGGCCCACTATACGTCTCATATTTTGATAATCTGTTATCATATGAACATTTAATGTAATAACCAAAACTATACACTTCATGTTTTTGAATATTAATTGTACTAGGCTTGGATGGATCGTTACTACATGATTCTATCGGGTTCAAAAATGCCTCAAAGTCTGCATAAACCACAAAGGGCATTTCCAACTTTTTCGCGAATTTATCAAATTTTAATTTATTATTTGAGGTTGCTTTACCAAACCAATTCAATTTGGAATCCTCGCCGTTTGGTAATTCCGTACAAATGTGAGCGCAATCATATTGTTGATGGTTATTAAGTCTTTCCTCTGATGGGAAATGAAGTAAACATGAATCACATATATAAACTGCATGATGATGACTTGATATTTGTGAACTAACTAATCGCGATAAGTTTTTAATATAACAGTAATGATTGTTAGTACCATTCGATATATATAGTAGGTTAATATGATTAGACATAAACCCATTCGGAAAAAATTCCCGCGTAATAGGTACATTCTATCAAATATTAATGAGCTGTGGCAAGCCGATTTAAGTGATATGCGAACTTATTCTCAATATAATGATGGTTTCAACTACATACTTTGTGTTATTGATGTATTTAGTAAATATGCTTTTGCAAGACCAATGAAAAAGAAAAACTCAGAAACAACTAAAGAATGTTTTGAAAGTATATTTACTGAAAGTAATTCAACCCCTACTCACATACAATCTGATAAAGGTACAGAATTTGTTTCAAAAGATGTACAAAAATACTTTAAATCCAAAAAGATAAATTACTATACCACTAACAATCCTGATATTAAGGCTAGTATTGTTGAACGATTTCAAAGAACTCTAAAAATGAAAATGTGGCGTTATTTCACTCATAATAATACTTATAGATATATAGATGTTTTACAAGATTTAATATACTCTTATAATCACAGCATTCACTCGAGTATTAAGATGTGCCCATGTGATGTAAGTTCCAACAATATTATGACAGTTTGGACTAATCTTTATGATAGAGGGTCAAACAAACTTTCTTTAGAAAATTCAAAACCAAATTTCAACGTGGGTGATTATGTTCGAATAACTAAATATAAACATGTTTTCCAAAAAGGATATGAATCAAATTGGAGTGATGAAATATTTATTATATCTTCAATAATTGATAGATCTCCATGGGTTGTTTATACAATTACAGATTTACAAAATGAACCAATAGTTGGTACTTTTTATGAAAGAGAATTACAGAAGGTCACTTACAACCCCACCTCACAATATAAAATAGATAAAATAATTAAATAATTGGTACTCGTTATTCGGGCAACAGAAAAGAAGTATTAGTGAAGTGGAAAGGTTATCCAGATAAATTTAACAGTTGGATTTTAGCTTCTAGTTTAAAAGAAATATGAATAAAGAAAGTTTTTATTTAACTTTGCTCAGCAATAGTTCAATGGAATACTTTCCTGATAACAAGACCACAAATTTTTCAACAAAATTACCAAAAGCTATGAAATTAGAAGGTGAATGGTTGGTTGGAGTTGTCGAGTTTCAATATCCATGCACAATGTTTACTGTTCAAGATCATGAAAATGTTGTATACATCACAAAAACCATGTTAATTCCTAATGAAGATAAACCATCAACAGTGTACTACAAAAAACATATTCCCGCTACCAACTACGATAACGTTGAACATATTTTGAGAGCATTAAATGGTATCGGAGAGAACTTGAAATTTCGTTATGATGAAATAACAAAATTTGTGTCTGTTTCTGTTTTGGATAAAAATATAACATCCGTAACATTATCACCCAAATTAAGTTTACAACTAGGTTATGAACCAAATACAAATCTCCTAGACAGAAATTTTGGGAAGTGTCCTGCTAATTTACATTTAGGGTTACCATCTCAACTATTTCTATATTGCGACATTATTGATCCTCAGATTGTGGGTGATGTTATGACTCCGCTATTAAGAGTCATTTCATTAGATCCTTCAAAATACATTTATGGTGCGTATAAAATGCACGTTTTCTCTCCACCTCACTACTTACCCGTTATGCGAAGAGAGTTCGATACGCTGGAAATGGATATAAGATCGAGCGCAGGACAAAAAATACCATTCCAGTTTGGGACCGTGTGTATTAAACTACATTTCCGCAAATTATAATAATGTATTCTCCTCATGATCATCATAAATGTCCATATGAAAATTATTATTCACATCAAGCTGGATCAGGAGTTGGAGTAATTTATAAGGGTTCACCATACCAACGCGGTCATGGTATTGGGAGCTTCTTAGGAGGGTTATTTAGATCAGTTTTACCTTTACTTTCAAGTGGTGCTCGAGTGGTTGGTAAGGAGGCATTAAACGCTGGAGTAGGACTTTTATCGGATATGATTCAAGCCCGTCCTATGGAAGCCTCAATAAAAGATCGTCTAAAGCAAGTTAGTACGAACTTAAAACGAAAGGCTGATAACAAAATTGATCGATTAAACATGACAGGATCTGGGTATATAACTAAAAGAAAACGATTGGCCTCATTCATTCCACCACTAACAGCTAAAGTGAAAGCTACGAAAAAACTTGGTCTAAAACCAAAAAACATCAAAGATATATTTTCAAATTAAGTATGTCTTTCCTTCATAATCATTCTTGTGAGTGCGTTAAGTCAGAATTAGATTTGTTTGCATTACCGTCCACACAAACAAGCATTGAAAATGGATTGTGGATTCACTATAAACCAATTTCATCTCTTGCTGATGATGGACCTATCGAGTTTCAAGTTCCTGGAACAGGCGATGACTACATAGATTTGTCTCATACATTACTCCACATAAAGGCAAAAGTATTAAATCAAGATTCAACAAACTTGTTATCAGCTACAGTAGTAGCACCTGTAAATAATTGGTTGCATTCACTTTTTAGTCAACTCGATGTTTATTTAAACCAAAAACTTGTATCACCACCTAATAATACCTATGCCTATCGAGCATACATGGAAACCCTTTTAAACTATGCTCCTGCTGCTAAACAATCTCATCTTACTTGTAGTCTTTGGTATGATGATACAGCAGGCAAAATGGATTCCACAGATGGTAAAAACACAGGATTTGCTAAAAGACAGGAATTAGTTAATGAAAGCCGGGAAATAGAAATGATTGGTCATCTTCATGGTGACATTTTCAATCAAGATAAATTTTTAATTAATGGTGTTGAAATGAGTGTAAAATTAGTTCGGTCAAGAGAGAGTTTTAATTTAATTGCTGGGTCAAATGATGAAAAGTTTAAAGTTTGCATTACGGATGCAACTCTTATTGTTCGAAGAGCACGAATTAATCCAAGTGTATTACTCGCACATCAGAAAGTTTTAGCTTCTACAACTGCTAAATATCCTATTACTCGTGCTGAAGTTAAAGTTTTAACAATTCCATCAGGTGTTCAAGGAAAAACTCTTGATAATATATTCTTGGGACAGGTACCCAAAAGATGTATTATTGGATTTGTGAACAATTCCGCATTTAATGGTTCACTTACTAAAAATCCATTTAACTTTGAAAACTATGGTATTAACTCTTTCAGCTTATATATTGATGGTCAACAAATACCTTCAAAAGCTTTGCAACCATCTTTTAATAATAATATATTCACATCGGCATATCATACTCTATTCTCGGGGACTGGTATTCACTTTCTTAATGAAGGAAATGCAATCTCTCGTGAACAGTATGCCAAAGGCTACTGTCTTTTAGCATTTGATTTAACTCCTGATTTATCAGCTAACTCATCAGCTCATTGGAATCTCATAAAGCATGGTAGTGTAAGATTAGAAGTACGATTTGAATCCTCACTAACACAAACAATTAACTGTATTGTTTATGCTGAGTTTGATAATATTATTGAAATAGATAAAAATAGAAATGTTACTGTAGACTATAGTAGTTAAGGTTATAATGTGTGTTATATTTTAGATTTATGTGTTATGCTTAATGCATTTTGTGTATATGTAACTAAAGGAAACATTATAAAATTAAATAAAACAAATTGTATGCAATTTACTATTTTTTATTTCATTACAAACTTCCTATTTAATCTTATACAAAACACTATAATTGAACATTCCTATGACAACCATTGAATAGATTGGTACTGTAATAATCTGCTAATAACAGTAATATCATGGATACACTAGAATTACAAAAACATATGAAAAAGATTCATCCCAGTCTAGAAAATAATGTTTATGCTGCTAATAGACTGCCTATGTATACCCATGTACCAACGTATATAATATGCAATTTGGATGCGGATGATAAACCGGGTTCACACTGGGTAGCTGTACATATCGATACGAATGGCATCGGTCAATATTTTGATTCATATGGACGAACACCTGAGCGATATCATCTCCAGTTTTTGAAAAGGAATTGTAAGAGATGGGACTGGAATGTTGATAGGATTCAGAATGATTGGACTTCAGTTTGTGGAGAATATTGCTTAATGTATTTGCTATATAAGTTTCAGGGATATTCAATGCATAGTTTTACGAGCATATTTACAGGGAACACACTGTACAACGATATTTTAGTGGATGAGATGTTTCGCTCCTATTTTATAAGTAGATAAGGCTACAATTCAAATGTTCATCAATAATTATTTTTATATAGCAAAATGGACAAATGGTCGCCAAATACACAAACCAGTAGATAATAAGCAACAACATTTTGGAAATAAAAATGGCAGTAAAATGAATGTGTTTTATTGATGATTCAGAATAGCGAGGTAGCTCGTAACAAAGTTCGATACATCAGATTACCCGGAAAAATAATTGGGTTAGGTTAGGTTAGGTTAGATTTTGATAAACAACGCCAGAAGCGAATCGCTTTTTAAAAAAGCAACAATTAGGTTAGGTTAGGTTAGACTTTGATAAACAACGCACGAGCCGAGCGAGCAAAGCGAGCGTGCCGCGGCAGCGGCCGGCGAGTGCCAGAAGCGAATCGCTTTTTAAAAAAGCAACAATTATGATAATATAGTACGATAATATATAAATATAGTTATAGGATTTTAGACGTATTTTTTCTTGAATATAATAATACATCGTTTGGTTAGAATAGTGAGGTAGGTCATAACAAAGAAGTTTAATACAAAAGCAGTGATAAGCGAGGTGCACAATGAGTAATAGATAAGAACGCCGGACGGTGTAATTAGCTAATAGGAAAAGGTGAACCATGGGACGCTAATGACCCACCGGATATCAATTAGATAAGAGTTAATCGATCTGCACATCTCCGAAACCGTGCATCCTATCGCTTCGGGAGTGAGTGCTATCGACTCAGCGTGGCCGCTTTAGTGGGAAAAGAGTCCAAACTTTTTTTTTATTTTTTTTTTTTTTTTTTTTTTTTTTTTAGGATGGGGTGCCACTGATTTGCGGGTGAAGCTGTGAATGTGCCAGCACCCGTGCGCGTGAACCGGCGAATGTACCTGAATCCGTGTTCCAGAACCGGCGAATCACTACTACTCTCATCTATTTAATAAAACAATTCACATATTAACATATTGTGGTCAATCATGAGTCACAGACAGACGTACATACGAAATACGATAAACATTGACCGCACGTCACACAACTGTTACTCATAGGTTGTTTGTATCGTCTTGTGAATATATATCACTGTGATAATCTTGCTTTCCTTGTTAACTGACTGTGTAAAAGAGGGTTAGGTTTTTCTAGTTTTCTATAAAAAAAAATATAAAAAAAATTTTTTATGTATTTTAGCTTGAGTTTTATTGTTGAATTCGTGTTAATTTATTGAATGGCTTCGCCCGTGGTACATATTTCGCAATAAAAGGTAGCCTATGTTCTTTCTCAGGGTCTAAAGATTATCTGTGCCAAATTTCATCAAAATCGGTCCAGTACTTTAGGCGTGAAAACCATACATACATACATACATACAAACCTTTCCTCTTTATAATATTAGTATAGATACTGGACTGGATTTTAAAGTAAATATTGCATTTTTAGGTCCCATTTTTCTTTTACAGATATTTTCATCAATCAAAGTAGCTGTTATGATACAAAAATACCGGTTAAATAATTTAAAATGATAGGTTTAATTGTTATGTTCCAATACAAATAAACTATGAATTCTTATTAATATCGGTTCTTGTTAGACTAATAACTAATTCAACTCTATAGCTATAACTATGAAATAATTCTATTCACTTAAAATTAATAGAATATAACCATAAAACCTTGGTACCTATAGAAAATGTCCCATTTCCATTACATAGTAATAAAGTTAAAATTTAACATGCCTCTATCCAGGCTAGTCATTATATAATAAGTATAGGCAGAGAGCTTGCTGTAAAATCGTTTTCATTTCACTAGATTTCGAGTTTAAGACTAGAACTTATTTATTTGTCTTTGGGAAACAAACAAAACAGTGTTTCTTAAACTTGTGAATACATTAATCAAATGTTATATGTAATAAATCTGTTAATAAGACATTTTTTATCAATTTTTTTATTAATTACCGTAGAAATAAATGATAAAATAATTTATACGCCAGTTAAATTCACATAGTAATTGACATATTAATTACACAGGAATTTAAAGAATCCCATATCAATCATTTATTTTCTTCTCTGAAGCGAAGATATGACCTGTAGAATCCCCATCGCGATATAACAACATCAGCATTATAAAATAAAATATGAACTGATTTCAATAGTTGCATTAATCCGTTCTTAACAAACTAATTACTTGCAGATCGAACCTACCAATACATCCAAAATAAATAACAAGAATAGACAAGTGGCATGGCGCGCGGTGTGTCCCTTCAGATACATAAAACTGAAAGAATAGAATAAATTCGATCACTCGGGCGGGTCACGAGTGGCTGAGTTGGTGAGGCATCCGCCCCGGAATGGCGCGAAGGATGCGGGTTCGAGTCCCGCCTCGTGATCGAATTTTTTCTATTCTTTATAAATTTATAAGAATAGACAAGTCAACAGAACAATTCAAGTTTAATTACGTCGGATTAATAGCGATAATACCGCCCGGACAATTATACAGTGGGAGCTCGGACTACGAATGAGTTGTTACGTACTAGAGCTCAAGTTACACTGGTCGATAATATCCCAATCGGATTGAATATTGATGCGACAGATGGCGCTTTCGGGACATAATTAATTCCTTTACTAAATTCCGGTGGTTCCATGGGCTATTTACATACGTTTTCGGCCAATTAAGTGGAATGAAATGATTTTCAAATATTGCTTTTTTTATATTAAATTTATCGGGATCATAATGATTCTCTGAATCATTAATTCAATACATTTAACTATTCACAATCTGTAAATGCTTTAATGTTGTGAATAGTTATTAGGGACTATTTATTTGTCCAGATAGAAGGAAAGGACTTATCCGACTGATAGAAAAATATTATTATTTCTAACATTGTCAGTTTCACATGAATATTTTTATCATGCATGATTAGATCTTAGGGCTGTATTTTCAATCCTTGTTTAGAATACATTTTTGAGATGGTAGTTTACTACGTTATTCGACGAATAAGTTTTAACCAAGGATTGAAAAATCTTAATCGAAAAATAGACCAATACAATTTTGACACAAAAAACATCTCTGCCAAGATAAAGAATTATAAGAATAATACAAGAAATAAGACAAAACAGTATTGTTCATAATCTAGTTATTGGTACAGCAATCAATCAACCAGCCGACATCGCTCATTGTCCGCTTATTATTAGAGGCATAGCTGTAATTGACTTTATTGTGTGATATGAAGCGAAACATATATTGTACGTAATTCGGTAAAATTTACGAGTTATAATTATTAAACATTGATGTAGACCAAAAAAATCAATAATAATAAGATTTTGAGTGGTTGCGATCTGAGAAATTTGATGCGTAAAATATGTTGAAATTAAACAAATATAGTGTGGAATAATAAACTACGCGAAATAATACGTTATAATTTAATTACTCAATTTAGCTTTAACTAGCTGTGTGCTCCTCGGTTTTACTCGCAGTGCTCCTCTCTTGTTGGTCTTAGCGAGATGATATATAGCTTATATATAGCCTTCCTCGAGTAATGGGCTATCAATAACACCGAAAAAAATTTTCAAATCGGACGAGTAGTTCCCGAGATTAGCGCGTTCAAATAAATAAAAAAATAAATCTCAGTTTTATAATATTAGTATGGATTTATTTGGTACTGCAAAAATTTAACACCTATAGGTATGCACCTTTAAGCATCATGCAAACACCGGGGATAAACCTTGTTTTCTTTAAATCCATTCTACTTCAAACTACATTAAATTATCTCAATACTACTACTATTGATCAGTCAACTATATCGCATACCCACCAACCATCGCTGCTTCCCTTCCCTCACCAATTTAAGTCCGCGAATAAACCGCGAGATGGTTCTAAAAATTTCCGAGCAAATGTAACCGCGTTTAGATGGAAGATTTACAGGCCTCTCTGCGCCCATCTTTAGACGTATATTGCATTGTGGTCCGATTTATAGACTATATTTCTTTTGCCCACAATTTATTAGCAGGTGCTCTATAGAGGGACCTTTTAGTGGCTTTTAAGTGCTATAGATTTAATTTAGTTCTGCTGGGTGTTGGGTTTTCTCGTGGTAGTGTACATGAAGAAAAGTATCGCAAATAGAAACATTTATTTAGTCAACCATTCTTGTTATCTGATACTTTTAAATCGCCATAGTACCTATATATAAACTATTTACTACTGGTTTGGAAAGCAGTTTCTACAGAGTAGAGTCATTAATCTCTATAGTTACTATTTACGAGGTTAATTTTACATTTTATCTTTTCATACGTAATAATTATTAAGATACTAACTCACTGTCCTGTCCATAAGCGTCAACATTACATGGATTTTCATCTTCAACCATTTGGCTGTATTTGAGTATGGCTAGCTTTGTCTATATTATACACTTCAAGAATAAAACAATAGCTTTTAAGTTCTCAAAAAACGGGGTCAAGTTTGACATTCTCGCTTCTTGGCATTTACGTGGATTTTTTACAGATTACACTTTCAAAAAGATTAGGTTTATTTATTTATTTATTTAGCATCAAAAATTCGGATATCGCAGATCCATTTGTTAGTAAAAAAATAAACCTAAGTATTAATGTTAGTAAAATTACATCTAAAAACTAAAAACTAAGTCCACCATAGGATACTCTACGTGTAGACATGTCGCTTTGACGCAACAAGTGTGCGCACAAAGTGTCCCATGATTGGCGCACTTACATCCTCCGCGATGGTCCTTATAATACTGTTGGAACTGCCCCGCACTCTCATTAAAAGAGAAGCTGTTTGTTTGCGAATGACGGCCCAGAAATCCGATGTGTGTGCTTGAGCGAACATCCCGGAGGCGCTGCAGAAGCGTGGCAGTTTCAACAGCATTCGGAAGGCATTATTATACAGGACACGAAGAGCATTTAGCGATCGATCCGCATAGTTGGCCCATAGACTGCTCGTGTAGAGATTCTGACAGAACGCCTTAAAAAGCATTATTTTTACGTCTTTACTACAACGAGCAAATCTACGAGCCAACATATTTGCTCTAACCGCCAACGCCCGTCGCTCCCGCTCAATGTCCACATTGTCTCGGAGGTCATCGGTAAGCATATGCCCAAGGTACTTCCTGAATTGTTTAACTCTTTCTATATCTATACCATTAAGAGCTATGGTGGAAGTACATCTAGGATACTTACCGGTATCCCCAAATACAACATATTTACATTTGTTTACATTGTATTGCAGACCATGTGCCTCAACGTATTTCTCACAAACCCCCAATAATTCAGACACAGCAGAAGCAGTCGGGGCCAGCAACACCATATCATCGGCATAACTGATATTATTAACGCAGACACCTCCAATGCTGCAACCGACATGCATACTGCTGAGCCCGACAATAAGGTCATTGACATATAGATTAAATAGCTTGGGAGACGAAAGTCCGCCTTGCCTAACACCACACTCGAGCCCATACACTTCGGAGTATGAGTTAGACCATCGAACAACATTTTTTTGGTTAGAATACCAGAATTTAAACGTATTTAATATGCCTGCCGGTATACCCTTGTCCCTCAACTTCCCGCATAAGACGTCATACGACACCAGATCAAATGCCCTGGATAGGTCGAGGAAACAAGCATACACAGGAGTCCTACGCTTGTTGTAGTATTGAACAGTGTGCTTAAGACTCAAAATAGCGCTTTCAGTAGAGAGTCCGGGTCTAAAACCGAACTGAGCGTCATGGAGGCTTAAAAAGCCATTAAGATTAGCATCAAGCACACTGTCCAACACCTTGGCTAGAATCGTTGCGAGCGATATGGGGCGATAATTTCCCTTATCGGAGATGTCACCCGTCTTATTTTTAATCACAGGCACGACTACAGTTTTCATGAGAGGCGCGGGAAGATAGGCGTGGCTAATACATAAGGTGTAGAACATGGAAAGTATTCTCGGCAAGTGACATCCCCCATACTTTAAATGTTCGACACTGAGTCCGTCATGGCCCGGAGATTTACCTCTACTCATGTTTTTTTTATGATAGATGCAACCTGCTTAGAAGAGACATGAAGCAGAGGCTCATCCCCACACCTGCCGGGCTCCTCGTAAACCGCGGCCGAGGGCCCCAAAGGTGACCGCACTTTAAAATGTTCTCTAAACATATTAGCTATATCTTCAGGTTGATTACGCCCCTCCACACTCACCGGCAAACTTGGCTTAATATCAAGTTTAGAAGTGGATTTCCAAACTGAACAAATTTTTTGAAGCCTGCTGTTCAGCTAGTATGTCCATTTTAATTTGGTCTTGGTTATTTTGACACCATTTAAGTCGACTTTTAAAAAATTTTCGAGCCATAGACATTTGATTATAAACAGGGCCAGAATTCGGACGCTGATGAGATACCCACAACTTGAAACTAAGTTTCGCCTCCCGGTGAGCTTCTCTCACATACCTATTCCACCCACATAATCTATTTCGTCTATCTTTTTTAGGGTGCCTCGCCTCGCAAGACAATACCGCCGCATCAGATAGACTCTGTACAATTTTACTATAGATCTAAAACAAGTCTATGCTCAGCCAAGGAACACGACCCTCCACTGCAACTGAACAGCTCTTGGGGGAGATCAATTTCTTTTAAACGGTCGTCACATATCTCGCGATAACTTTATAAATGGACTAGTAATTTGCCCGGATATACATGGCTTAATTCAGGATATTTATAAAAATACAGTGTGCGTGACTGGGAATAATGAAGCTTTCCATTGATGAAACTACATATTTCTGAACATGTAGTTTTAAAATTTTCATACAACTATTAAAATCGTTTAAAGACTTGGATGCAATCATTAAACTAAAAAGCATTTTAATAAGGAAATCAAATGCTTGTCATAAAATATGAAGACATGTTTTCAAATAGTTCATTTTACAATACAAAAACAGAAATATAATTGCTACAGACTTTTAATCCATTCTTCAGAGCTGTATAAATATTTATTATACTTTAAGCCCTTTGAGCTTAGCATGTGGTAGGTGTGAGAAAATTTCGTCTTAATAATTAATTTATTTCGTTAAATGTGTGTTTGGTTAGGACTCGTATCCTTTTTCGATTTAAATAATGTAAAAATGTTCTTTGTATGTACTAAGATATCAACTATCTGGTATTATTTTTGGTAGGGTTTTTCGAGTGGTTTGTTATATTTTCAATTTTTTCAGATTGTTAGTGTGTACGATTTAATATAAAGCTAGATAGTTAATGAAGATATACTTAGATATAAGATACCTTTCTAGTTTTGTTCGGAATAAATAAACAAAATATTTAATCAACCTTGTTGAAATTATGGATTATTAAGCTATTGCATAGCTTCTATCGCGGGCCTTGAGCGCGGGGACCGAATCTAGAAATTCCGTAACGTAAAAAACCTCACGCTCCCCACTCCGATGGGCACGGAGGTGTGGCTTGAAGGCATGCTATGCAATAGCTTTACCGCGGCAGTCCCCGAGTGCCACACGTCTTTTTATTTTTAATAACCATTGTCTAGACTTGAAATATTCTGTTTCTATTTCTAACATTTTCAATGACATACACATATTTTGTTTCGAACAACTTATTCCCATACAAGCGGTATTAAAAGCTTTAAAGATCGGGTCTAACCTTTGAACCGTCATACATACATAAATCTTTGAATGGGTACACACGTACACAAATTTTTATAAACTTATTCTGTGACATTTATGAAACTTTTTTACTAGCCTTACATAAACCCTATCTCATGTTAACATTAGTTCTCATATAGAAATGGGATAATGATCAATCAAAAGGGATTAAAAAGAAATCCTTCTTTTTATTATCTTAGCTGAGGTTAATCTTGTTCATGAGAGAATTGTTAAAATTAAGTCACATTATCACTAAGATAAATTGCAAGAAACAGTAATTTAAATTTTAAATATTTTTTAATATGTAATAATATTTAATATTCCTGTAGTTTTTGATGCCAAATAAGAAAATAAATGCCACATGATAACTTTCATTTATTTATTTATTAATATGACGATTTGTTGTATTTTATTTGAATGAATAGTAACTCTCTATATATAATATAGAATAGTGCCTAAAATAATTTCCTGTTAAAAACAGTATTAATTTTATAATAATCAACAAACGTATAAAAAGTATCATTTCCCAGTTAAAGTAACGCTAACAAAAGCCCGATAACAAACTACACATTGTAGTAATACACATTCATTTCGCTGTACTACGAAAAATCAAGTTGCAAATCAATGGCCAACGTCAGTTTGCTTACAACTATGTCCACCCAGTGCGCCCAGTGCTAATCTAACCTTTACACCCTAGAGCATAAGGTTGAAAGTCTTAGACTATCGAGGTTTTGCACTATTCCAAGCTAAATTTGAACACCACTCTGGGCATTCGGAATCGGTTTTGAAAAGGCGTGTGGCTTCAATTTTGCGATACAAGCTTCGATGGAATGTCGCTTTTGTCTTTAAGAAATTAAGGTTCAATTTCGATTGGTAATTCCGATATTCATATTGCCGGACTATTGTGATTCGTTATAATTATTTTTGATTCATTTTGGTGCTTAAAAACTGAACTGCAAACTGATCTTAAAATATTATATGCTCTTTATTAAGATATTGAATTAACAAACCCACTTGAAGACTTTAAAAGCTCTAAAATTGTTATCGAAATTTAATTATTATTCCAATGGAAAATATTGGTATCAATTAACTAAATAACTGTTAATGAAGAGTCAAGACTACCTTCGCCATCTATCATAAAAGGTCATAATTAAACCTCAATGATCTAAACATATAAACTAACTTTGAAAAAAAAGCTCCAGCGCAAAAAATAAATGGTCCGTCTACTGAAGACTGAAATCTACTACTCGGGTCTTCAACGCAGATCTTCACAGACCTTCTTCAGGGTAAGTGATTGAAATCGAAGAATAAATTTAATATTACTTATAATCATACATATATCTATTCTCATTACATAGTGTAATTACTGAAATGAATATACCATTAGCATCATTGCCATCAGCTGACTGATAACCGTTCACTCGACGACCATTCAACCATAATTTACGTGTGCGTAGTTCTTGTATTTAAAGCCAGTATATACGTCATATGGAAATTGATTTTTTTAACGGATATAAAACATTCTTTTTACGGTTTTTAATACGATTGAAAGACATTAATAGAAAGGCCTTTAAAAACACATTATTATTTTGAAAAGCCCTTCTTGTGAATATTTTTTTTTTATTACATACATTAAACATAAATTAAAAATATTTTATCCCTTAGGTTATCTTAATAAAATGTAATCTAATTTAGATTATATCAAACAATCTCAATATACAATCTCTATTCCATATGATTAGAATGAATACCCATTAGTATAATAGCGATCAGCTGACCGATCAGCATTCATTCATCGTTCATTTCATTCATCTTCTGATCGTATAGGAGCTACCAACGTTGACAAGAGAGAATTTTAGTATAGTTGGTTCTTTGATATACTGAGTCTCTTCCTATTTCGGTTAGAGTCCGGGCTGTCTGGCTGGCCGCAGTGGTTATAAGCGATTTCTTCCAGGCTACATAAGGAAAGGATAGATATTAGAATATAAAATAATTATTGTATTGATTAGGTTCTAATATAAAAATTATATGTAAATACTGAAAATATGTTTTAGGTACGTATACTTACTGTAGGACGTAGGTAAATCAATCTCATACAGTTAAATATAAGTTGTATCATGTAGGTATGTTTGTGATTGTGATCAATTAAACATAGGTAATACCACAGACTAATAATAATATACTACGTATACAAGTAATACTATGAAAAATAAGACACGTATATTTGGGTTCGTTTAACAACAAATTTCGTTGCAACGGGAAGAAATTACATTAAATAGATTGAATTTAAAAAATAATCAATAAAATTAGGTACACGAAATCAGTTTATATAATTAATAATTTATATATTTTTATAGTGCAAAACAGAAGCGAAGCGATTATCTCAAATTTTTGATACAATGCTTACAAAAGGCAAAATATCACTATCACTATCACTATCAGCAAAATAAGTCACTCGAAGTCATTCACAAAAATGTTTAACCACTCCATACAAAGCCCTTTTAACTCAATCAATGTTCAATACTGTTTTGACAAGCGCATTGTAACGTCTCGCTTCGAATGTTGTTAGATCACTGATGAGATAACATAAGTGATCACTGTCAAGGTACCGTCAGCAATGTAGCTCGTAATTTATTTGAAGATTTAATTTAGTTTTTGATTTACCTATTTTAATATAAATAAAATTAACTTTTTTAATGATTTGGAGTACAATTATAGACCCTTCAATCATATAAAAGTCACTTAAAAATTTAATAGGAATCTTATAATCTTTTTTTTTTTTCATTAAAAGAGTGAATTGATACATAGGAAGGTAATTGCTTACTGAAACTTTTTAAAACCGATTTCGTGTACTTGGACACTTTTCAAATACTTTTTGAAATTACTTCAACATCAAACATAATTTAATATCAAAGAATTACATGGAATTTAACATACAAAATACTAAGTCGAAAATAATTTAAAAATAGTGTGCACCCAATAACTGTTGAAAACTTTATCCTTCATAAAATAAACTACATAAAAAACCTCACTTCAACGTAACCATAAGTTCGCAAGGTTTAAAAAATAAAATAAATAACTTTAAAGCCATGACATTTAGCGGATAGCCAATCGATTTGAAAAAAAACCAAGGCGTATAATTAAAAAGTTTTACTTGACTTTTTCCTAATTTCCTTGCCGACGCTCCGGGTCAGTGGACGCCATCTTTTTACTTTTTTCTCATTAGTTTCTTAATTAATATCCCAAGTGTGAGTTGAGGCGAATCAATCATAATCTGTGAAATGTTTTAATATCCGATGCTAAAGTGCTTGAGATTTTTAACTCGATTGTTCTTCGGATTTAGTTTATAGACGGTAATCGTTTTGGGAATTAAGCGCTTTATGGTTTTGGATATTTTAAAAGGAAGGCAGGAGGATTCGTTACGTGTATACATTGTTAACGTGAGTTAAATATATGTTTAGTACCTGTATGGTAACGAAAGAGTAGTACAATTTATATTCATGTTTTAATTATTCCACAAGAGAGGACTACGACCGTATTTTCATATTGTGTTATTTGATAGTAATAATATGAGACCTGTAATCTAAAAATTCATGTACGTTTTAGATTACAGTTTTAGATTACTCCTGCTAAAAACACATAACGAAATTGATTAAAAATAATATCTACCTAAATTATATAAAACAGTACATTATTAAAACTAAACCCATCATTACCAAAATTTAATTTAAGCCTAGACACAGGTATCATAAAAAAACAATTTCCATCCCGTTCCATTTCGAACTATTCTCAGGTACTGATTATACAAAAGTCGCTGCATCGCTGTAACACTCGACTTGCAGCGGTTGCGTTTTTAAATCGCCCTTTCCACCTTTTATTGCAAATTTTTATTGCCGCTCGAATTAAAACCACGTCTGCTGAAAGCGCTTTTTTACTCAAATGAAACTCTGTGACGTTTGTCGACAGTTCAATTTAGATTGCCTATGGACGACGTGAATTTTTTATGGAAATGCGAACTCAAATAAAATACTTTTAGTGTGCGGAATATATTATTTGGTGTTAATTATGTTTTATTTATACATTTTCAGTATTTTTGGTGTGATTTTTTTTCTATTTTACAAGACAATTCTAAAAATATGCATACTAAATTCCACATAAGTCAATTGTATTTTCTATTTGCACTCAGTACTCACACACTAACTATTACGCATATACCTACTCCTCATAATCCTCAAATAATCTACTAAATTTAATAAAAATATTTAATGAAAATTAAACAAGACAAAAAAACGAATTTATATATCAATGTATAAAGTTAATTCCGTTTATATAATATTAAAAAAATATTTAACCGGGGCAATTTTTCTAACTAGCCGTCGCTAACAAAAATGTATCATACATAGTCAATAGTCATACCTACTCAAGGAACCCAAACTAAAGTACAAATAAAATGTAACAACTATAGGTACCTACTGTAACGCCAATAAATAATGCGATGCGGTAGATCCACACACAATCAAACGGCTAGTATATTCAAAAACCACATCCTATCCATATTTTGCTCACAATTAATTTAAAATCATAGGAAATACCTATCGTATAGGATAATGATTCATTGCGTCATTAACCGGCATCTGTCAGGTGTAATCCATCATTTTAATGACAAACTGATAGCATATTAATTAAGCCCGGCTCGCGCTTGACCGGCCCCGTGACCCGGTGAACGGAGTGAACGAATAACTATGTAGTGACTAATATGAACAAAAAAGAGTTATTAGGAGAATATGAAGGAAAAACAGATTAAAGTACGTAGTTAAAATTAATTTTTCATGCGTGATTTTCGCTTACATAGGAACTAGATCTTTATAGATTATTAGGTATTTTGTGTAGGTGCTAATATCTATATTTATTTTTATTACGAATTATTTTAAATACGAAATATTATATCCTACGTCATATCCCGCGTCCACCGCGCCTGGTCTGATTGATATAGAAGAACTATTACAGTTCATTTTAAACATTAGAAGAATTTATTAAAATATCTTTTTAAATAATACTATTCATCTAATTTCTTGATTATTTTTCTGCCTTAGAGAAAAAGAGATCAACATATTGTAACAAGCTTCACTTTTGTGTAGAGTCAACCGTGCGCGCAATTTTATCCCCATTTTTAAACTATTTCTCCGTTTACAATTTTTGCTTGACCGATTTTGAACAAAAGAGCACTAGAGAAAGGTTAACGGTTAATCAACCGACAAAAACGTTGAACATACGGCGAAATAATTACTTGTACATAATTGAGGTAACTACTTACACATGTTATTAAATAAGAAAAAGTGTGTGGAACTTAAATATATTTTTATATTGGAGTTTAAATAGTCTTCTTCCGGTAATTACAGTAATACGTTGCAAAATATTATAACTGTTTGGTGAAGTTACTCATTGTAAGTAAAGAAAGTTTTTATTTTGAATGACGTACATAAATACCACCAAGAAAATGTGTTTATCTTGATAATATAAAAGTAGTCTTTTAACCTCAGCTCAAAAAATCAAAACCAATAATTTTGATCTTGATTTTTGATAACCTCAGCTCTCTTTTAGTAATAGTTCTATCAAAATCGGTTCCACCGAGTCTGTGATTTTGTGGACACACATTTTTATGTCAATATTGTTTTTAATAATTTGCTAAATAACATAAAAACTTGTATGATACGAACACGTACAGAAACAACTACCTATCTATCGACTATGATGCAAAGTATGATGCAATCGAGTATGATGCAAAGACTTTTTTATGTCAGAGTTACCTGATGTTAAGTGGTCACCACCGCCCATAAACAATTGTAACACTGGTAGTGTCACTGGTTATTTGCCGGCCTTTTAAAAACGACTATCTATAGCATGAAATATAAGGAAAGCCGCTGGCAACGCTACACATAATTGAATAAACTCAGGAGTACTACAATAACGCCGGCTAATTCACATTTATTAACAAATTAGTTGAACAATTTCATTGCTCATACCGGCCGCAGAGCCCGTATTAATGACAAAATTGTAACGCTGTATTTAATCATGAACCACACGTCAAAATATAATATTCGTATAATTAATAGCTGTATTACGAAACTGCTGTTTCATATAATTTGGCAGGGTTTTTATCTAAATGTTATTGGGAATTGATGACAAATGATTATCGTATTTTAGAGTTAGTGATAATATGTGTGATAGTGACAATGCGGGATTGATTATGTTGTTAATATTAGAATTATTTTACTGATTAACACAAATGCAATTATTTATTTATGTTGCTGTAACCTGTTATATAGCTTATTTACTTATATTTATTCTCTCCATTCGTGCAATGGTTAGCGTCAATATTTGTGCCTTTGATTCCCTTAAAATGTACAAGTAATAAAAGTGTATAAAGTAATATTACTATAGTATGTTACCTTAACATTGAACTTGTATACAGCATTTTAAACTGCGTAGATAAATCCAAAGATTTACAAAAAAATCCGGGTTTAACTAACCTTCAGAAACAACCTCTTTCAACATGCGCGAATCAAATTGATATTCTCCGTTTTTGAAGTTCAACATTCAACATCACTACGTAACGAACTATGTAGTCCAGCCCTGAATATCTAGAATACTGTATTCCAGTCCTATATATTCACGATACAACCAGAGGCTCGCATGCAGCTAGAAGTTTTTTCAACATTTACCGAACTCATGAATATATGCATGGGACGTACAAATTGACGAGTGGCCAGTTAAAACCGCGCTTTGCCCGGTTATTGTGCACAATTTTATCGAGGGCTTCCCATTGAAAACGATTTTATAATCGCAAAAACGGAATGCCGGGTTAATTCTCATGCAGTTAGTGTTAATCAATTAAACGTGGGACAATGGAATCGCTACAGGATTATTGTATTCGATTTTTTGTTTCGTTTTTGAGTGGTTTTTGTTTAGAACAATTGTCCGGTAGCGGTTAGTTTTTTGGGCTAATAAATATATGGGAATGCAGTTTTTATGGAAATTGCAAAAGAAATAAATAAGCGCATAAAATATACGATAAGTGAATCACTTTCGTTTCTGCAGATAACCTTTAAAATAGACACATAACAAATAAAGAAAATTCTGAAAGCTTGCATCTAGGAACACTTATTTCGATGCTATCTAATCAGACGTTATTAATTTGTATCTATCGACCCAATTAACTACACTTGACCATTTGCAACCGCGTCAATTGGAAACAATTATTCAAACGAACGAAAAAGTCAATCTGAATTTGTCACAAAATAGGATTATCGAAATTCGGGAAATACATGAAAAATGGCAAAGTATTG